>SJYQ01093272.1:1714711-1732224 GCA_006410935.1 Redunca redunca
AATCGCACCCCACCCCCCAACCCCGCCCCCCCTGCAAACTGGGACTCAAATGGAGGACAGTCTTCAGGCCAGGAAGGGTGGGGAGTCCTGGAGCCACCTGCTGGAAAGAAGGGAAGAGGCTGTAGCCAGAGGTGCTGGAAGGAAGTCCAGGGCTCCAGAGCCAGCTCATGTGACCCCAGAGGAGGAAGCATGCCTCTGAGGAGCAGAGGGCAGGCACTTGCAGGGGGGAGCTGTGGAGCGAGCTGCTGTCAGGCAAGGGTAGCTCAGGCCAGAGCTGTAAGGGTGCTGTCCGAAGAGAGAGAAATCTCCTGCCTGGGGAGGGGCCCAGAGGGCTGGAGGTAAGGACTGGGTGGAAGACGCACCTTTTGTTTGCTGTGTCTCCAACTGAAACATGACATTCCCTTCAGTTGGCCACGTAGGCAGTAAACACAAGCGTTTAGGTGTGACTGTGATTTTTGTCACTACCAGAAGTTGCAGGAATCTTCATATCACGTTACAGCTCATGCAGATAGCTTGAAATATCACCCTGACTTCCAGTTATGGTTGTCCCACTGCCAGACATTTTTATGTAATGTTTTAATAAGGAAGCAAACATATTACTGTATCAAAATAGGTTTCCCCACATTTGATAAAACTGCATTTCGATATAATTGGTTTTCTTAGTAATCTTGTATGTTTTTATGCTGTTCTGAGAAGGGTTTCGTGAGCATCACCAGATTGCCAGAAAGGCCCATGGGACAAACAAAGCCTGGGGTCTCCTAATCTGCTGAGAAAGGGAGAGTGTGAGAGAGAGACAGAAAGGGCAGAGTGGACATCTCTGGTCATGCACAGCAGGTGGGGACAGAGGCAGGACCATCCCTTGGGAGGGAGAGGCACAAACATCCCCAGGCTGCAGCCGGCCATCATCAGGCCAGTATGGGACTTTGCTTGCCCACCAGCTCCACTGCTCTTTCCAAGGGTGCCAAGCTGTCCATATGCCCTGCCTGTTCCCAGGGAACCTACAGTCAGCTCTCCTGGTCAAGCAAGAAGCCTGCTGGGTCAACAGGACAAGAGTGACATCTGTGACCAGTGACTGTACTCACTTCCACGTTTATTCCTGTAGAGAGAGGACCCGGCCAGGAGGGCGAACAGGTGTTTGCAGAAAGAGACAGAAAACCCAGGACATGAATACTCTTAACACATGACCCTGGGTGGGAGTGGGGGGTGGAAATCACTAATGACTCAGAGAAAAGTAAGTAATAAAAATAATAATTCAAATAGCATCATTCTAGAAGAAATTTGAGAGAATGTGCACTAGTGAAAGAGAATAAGTTACCATGGAAAAAAGGGGAAAGAAACCAAGAAGGAAATCTTGAGAATCAACAAGACTAACCAACTTGGGGCTCCAGGGGATACCCCGAGAAGTAAAACAGGCATGAGTGGAAAGCAGGCATGGAAATTAAGGGGTGCCTTGCGTTACAGAGAATAGATAGAAATAGATGGGAGGGTCGGTACAGGCTGAGACATGCAAGGTGTCAAACGTCTATCTACAGAAAGTTTAAAGGAGAAGGTAAAAGGCAACAGAGACTAGGAAATTCAGACAACCAAACACACATCCTTGGATGGCAGCCCCCAGACTCAGAATAAGTCTGACTCAGACCAGGACCCAAGAAATGCAAGGGACTCGGAGAAGCTGGCAGAATGAAGAGAAGAAAAAAGGTATGTTCTGGGAAGTCAGACACAGATGGACGCTGGGGTTTCCATTAGCAACACAGCTTCTAGAAAACCCCGGATCAGGTCATTCGGCGCTAAAGAGAAAAGTTTTGGCACCTAGAATTTTATACCCAGCTAGACTATCAATGCAGTTCCCCATCTGAGGGCGCACAAGACTTCGGTTGACTGGCCATGTGTCCACAGCAAAATGACCTAGGGTGACATCCAAGCAGAAAAAGGAATCAAGGAGCAGGATGTGGGAATATGGGACTGAAGAATATCTAGCGTATTGATTCTTTAGATGTGAAATAAGCTATAAAGAATGTGCTTAAAAACACATTAGGCCCTCACCCTTGTAAGAATCTCCTTTAACTGGTAATACCTTCACTACAAAACGTCACATGTCTTTCTTCATAGTGCTGGTCACACATTTGCTATCTTTGCCAAACAACATTTATAAAGTAGTATTGTAAATGACACTGATCTCTTGGTTTGTTTTGAAATCCACAAGTAGACAAAACTCAGAAAAATGTTTATGGTAGAAAGGTAAACACACATCTTAAACCTTGATTTAAAAAAAAAATTATATGAAACATGGGAAGGTGTGGTGGTGCTGAAAGTGGGCCTTCTGATCTCTCCTGGCTCAGAGTGAGAGGTGCTCAGGCCCTGCCCTGGAGTTCGCTCCAAACCATCACGCCTGTCTAACCATTTCCTAACAAGGCTGATCAGAAGCAGTGAGTCAAGGGGTAAACATTTAAGTCAGCACTTACAGCCACAACATTGGGTAAAAATAAATAAATAAAAATCACAGCAGGAAGGCCCAGATGATGAACAGTTTTGTCCCTGGGGAAAAGGTCAGGGTGTGGGAAAGACCGAGGCAGAATCTTGCTTTCCATTTGTTATTTTTTTTTCTAACATGTGAGACATTTAAGCTCTGTGATTTGAGAAAACCTAGTATTATAAACATACTGTAAATGAATCGCATTCTGTCCATATAACGTAATAGTCTGCACTTCTTGAAGAGAACGAAGTGGTATTTATAGAGGGAGAAAACAGATATAAACAAAATAGAGATGGCCACAGCTATGTTTCTAAATAAGTGTGAACACACTCTAACAACTAAAGACCATGAGAGCAGGAGGGGCTGGAGGGCTGGCCTCGGCTGCTGGAGAGAAGCCCCCCATGTGGAAGGGAGTCACGTGGCTTTCTAGGAGGGGGAGGACCAGGGAGACGCAGCAGGTGGGGGCCCAGCTGGCAGGCTCAGGGCCGGGAGACTGGAGTCCAGAGTTCTCAGAGGGGACCGAGTTGCCAGTGAGTGTGCCAGACAAGGAAACGGGAGGCCACAGGCAGAGGAAGCCACGGCGGGGAAGCGCTGGAGGCCAGGGCTGGGGTGGACCCGGTGCAGCCGCGGGCCTGCCAATGCTGTGGGAAGGAGTAGGGTTCTGGGCTGAAGCTCTGCCTCTTCTGGGTCCAGGGGGGGAGAATAGGCCTGGAGGGCAGACTGGGCCCAGAGTCAGGGCCTCATCCCCACCTGGGACCAAAGCCAGGGCTGGGGGGACAGCTGGAATGTGACCACCACTGTGTGCATGGGTAAGCCTGCGGGTGGCTTTAAGGGACCCAGCCCCAGTCAGCAAGAATAATTAGTTAACGCAACAAGTAGGCGTGGAAACAAAGAGCAGGGTTTCCCTGGATGCACCTGCGGCCTGAGGGCGGGCTTGTCTCCCAAGGGGGGGCCGTCCTGCTCACAAGGGGGCCCTGAGCTTGACCATCCCCCTGGCCCCACCCCAGGGCCCCGGTGTCCTTGGCAGACCCCAGCTTTACCACCAGACATCCATCCCAGCCGTCCCAGAACCCGGGGGTGCCTGGACCCAACTGACGCCCAGAGCACACAGCCCCTGACCCGGCAGAGGGCAGGGAAAAGCGGGGAAGGGAGCCACGGGGCAGCTCAGCAAGGGCGGGGCCGTGGTCGGGAATCCCAGCTCAGTCCCCATGCCGCCGAAGCCTAGGACTCTGTCCTCATGGCTGAGCCACAGCAAGGCTGGAACAGGACCACAGTGGCCGTCCTAAGGAGAAGACGGCCATCTGGAAACCAGGCCTGTGTGTGCCCACAGTGGGGTCCTGCTCGCCTCAGCCTTGTCTGCACCTTGGTGACGGCAGCCTCCCGCCACCGCAGGCACCCCTCAGTCATCAGGCCAGGCCAGACCCCGTGGTCACCAGGCTCTCCTAGGGCCCCCACGATCCTCCGAGCAGAGGGCTGCGTATCCACCAAGTAAGGACTCCTGAGCACCTGTGCCCTGACTGCGCCCCAGGGCCGCGCTAAGTGCTGCGCGAGGCTCCCCATCCTGCGGACGGGAAAGCTGAGCGCTAGGGGTGGGGCTGCCCGTTTCCACGCCGACTTATGCACCCTGGGGCCAGGCAGGGATGGACCCCACGCCCAGCTGCTCCTCTCAGATCGCGTTCAACCGTGTGACCCTGCTGGGGACACTCTCCTGCTCTGGGGAGGGCCATGGTGCTGGGGGAGGCGCCAGGCCAGCAGCCAGGGGTGGTGGCCTTAGCTTAAGAAAAGGGCTAGGGGCCTTAGCGGGGGCCCCAGGCTCAGGTCAGCAGCTGTCAGGCCCTCTGCCCCTTGATCCCTCACGAGTGCTCGGGACTCAGACTAGAGCTAATTGGGCAGATGGCACCTCCCACCTTGGCCCCCTTCCGCACACATGGAAGGGGAGACATCCGACCCTCAGGGAGGCTGGGGCCATGGGCATCGCTGTGGGAGCCCCAGCGAGATGGGCCAGGCCACGCTGGTCTGGAGTCACCCCAGAACGCAAGCTGTGAGCTTGAGCTGTGACCCCGTGTGGAGGGCAGATCCCCCGGCAGGGCCACCTCCTCGGTCCTTTATACCCGGTGTGGGGGGAGGCGGGGGCGTCCGGACCGTGTCTCCAGAGCAGGCGAGAGCAGAGCCAGCGCAGGCTGGAGAGGGGGCGTGGCAGATGTGAAGGCTGCTAGCGGAGCGAGGGCGGCAGGGACGCTGGGGCGGGGGCAGCGTGGGCGTCCGTTCTCCACGGGGCTCCAGGCCAGCCGGGGCCAGGGGCCAGGCTCAGTCTCCACCACACTCAGACCCGTGTGGGTGGGAGTGCTTCCTCTCTCGCTCTCGTTTCCTCTGTGAGCACCCGGCACCCTTAGAAGCGTTTGATCTCGGTGAAACCCCCTTCCCATCACCCACAGGCCGGCGCTAAGCCCCCGAACCCACGGCCGCTCACGGTAAGCCCCCAGGCCCTCGTCTCCCTGCTTGGGGACCGCCTTGCTGAGGCCCTGGTGTCTGAGCTCACCATCGGCCAGGCTCAGGCAGGAACCGCGGGCTGAGGCTTCCTCCTGCGTCCTCCCCCAGTCCCCCGAGCTGTGGCCGGGCCCCTTAGGGAGCAGGGCTGAGTCCTGGAGCTTTGTACCCCACGGACCTCCCCACCGGTGCCAGGCGCCGAGGAGGAACTCAGAGGGTGTGACACCTGGGTGAGGGCTGGGGAGGGGCAGGAAGGCAGGTGGGAGTCCAGGGCTTCAAGGAGGAGCAGACGTGCCCCCTGCAACGACAGCCTCCGGGGTCCAGCGGCTCCGCTTCTCCGGCCTTGCAGCGATGCCTGTGTGGCTCCGGTCCCTGCCCTGACCGCTGCAGCCCCGTCCTCTCCTGTGAAGCCCCGCCTGGTCTCCGCATGCGGTAGCCCTCACTGCCACACCCTAGGTGAACCTGTTACTTCCCCTTCGCTCAACGTGTCTCCTGATGAGCCAGAAGGGAACTGCTGCCCACGGGGGAAGCCTGGCGCTCCAGGTCCCTGGAACAGCTATGCACGTGCTGCCCTCTCGGGGCCTCGGGGGCTGGAGGAGGCCGGAGTGCAGCCGGCTCACAGCATCCGAGTGAGCGGCCGCTCTAGGAAGCAAACAGGGAGGTTCTGGTTTCGTTTAAAAACAGTCAGCTCCCATTGAAGAGTCCTTGAGGCAATGTAGCCAAGTTCAAGGTGTCCCAACCCTAAATCTGAAAGTCACCCCCTCAGAACACCTGGAGCACATTGCAGGTGTCCAGCGAGGTGCACAGGACTCAGGGGAGCCTCTCTTTTTTAATAACAAAGCCTCTGAAACCAGACAGCAACAGGAGTGCCTTCTTCCAGGGAGGGCGATGGTTGCAGAACCACGGGACGCCACACAGCAGGCGGGAGAGGCAACGGGGTCTGCTGCACCAACAAGCGTGAGTCTCCAAGTCACAGAGGTGGGCAAAGGGCAGACAGTACAGCCCCCAGCGTGGCAGCGGGCCTGCAGCCACAGCTGGAGCCCTGCCCCGGGCCCCTTATCACAAGAGGTCCTCACAGTGACCTCCTGAAGCAGACGTTCCCCACTTACTGCTGAGGAAACAGGCTCGGGCGCTCAGGACCTGCGTCAAGCCAGGCAAGCAGGGGCTGGGCTAGGGCTGGGCCACCTGGCAGCCCTCACCACCCAAAGAGACTGTAACACCCTCAGAGCTGCTTCATCTCTTCACCCATCCATCACATCCACCTGTACATCCATCCGTCCACCCCTCATCATCCAGCTCTTCATCCTTCCATCCATCATCCCTCCATCTGTCCACCCACCCATCCGTCCATCCGTCATTCTGTCATCTGTCCATCCATCCACCCACACATCTATCCATCTAATCCACCTATTCTTCTCTCTGCCAACTGCACGTCCTGTACATCTGTCCACAGCTGTGTTCATCCATCTGTCCATCCACCCACCAACCCTTCCATCCATCTAGGCACCCATCACTCATCTATTCATCCATCCATCCTCTATCCACCCGTCTGTACATCCATCAACCCACCCTCCATCACCCATCTATTCACTCATCCATCATCTATCATCCTGTCCTCCATCCATCCATCCACCTATCCATCCATCTACCTATCCATATTTCCTTCTCTCCACCCAACTATCCATCCACCCGTCCATCTATTCATCTATCTGAACATTCATTATAATATATCTATCTATCACACATCTATTCATCCACCCACCCACCTACCCGTCCACCAATCCATCCATCTATGTCTCCTTCCATCCTTCTATCCGCCCATCTGTACATCCACCCACCCCTACCTGTGTCTGACTCTGGTCCAAGCGAGGAGCATGCAGGCACGAATGAGACCCAGACTCTTTCTCCTGAACCTTCTCCTGAAGGAAATGGACATTGGTCCTGGGCAGTCCCAGTCCTGGGAGGGACATGCTGTGACTAGGGCCAAGAGGGGCTTCCTGGAGGGTGAGCACAGGGCTGGGTGGGTGGCAAGTCCTCTAACAGGGCTGAGGACTTCCAGAAGCTGAGACCCCAGACTAACGAGGCTTCCATGCAGACCGAAAGGCCTCTATCTGAGGGAGGAAAAATGCCGGATTCGGCTCAGAGCTGGGAGAGCCGGCAGCGGTGCGGGGCTGGCCTGGCTGTCCGCGTGCGGATTCGGCTCAGAGCAGGCGGAGCCGGCAGCGGTGCGGGGCTGGCCTGGCCGTCCGCGTGCTCCAGTAGCTGCTGCTGGGACTGAGCCTCTTCTGCCGCTCAGGCCAGGACCAGAGGCTTCCCAGCTGCCGCTGTGGTGACAGGAGCCAGGTCTGGGATCGTCTCTTGCGTGCACATCTGGGAGCCTGTCCCTGCAGCCGGCACAAAGGCGGGCCCCAGCACCTGGCCTCCAGAGCGGGTCCTCGCATGTTCCCAAGTCCGCCCTAAGTCCAGGTCCACGGGCCCATCCGGGGGCTCCAGCCAGTCTCCCACCTGCCCCTGACCGTGCCCAGCGTCCTCCAGACATTCCAGCCTGGCAGGGGCTGGTTCCTGCTCCACCCCCATCCCACTGCTCCAGGCTCCAACCCTAGTCGTGCACGTCAGCCTGGCCACTAGGAGGCAGGTGGCGTCATACGGACACTGGCCAGACCATATGCAACAATGGAGCTCCGACTCCCAGCCCACCCTACGGCCATCAGCGACCCTCAGCTTCCCTTATTTCTTTTCCTGATTCCAAATCAGGGCCAACCCGAGGAGCCAAACAAGTCCTTAACCACTCACACGGATGCCTCGCTTGATCCACAGCCCAGCCACCCTGGACCCGGCCTCTGACCAGCCCCTGGAGGCCGGCCTTCATTCTCCAGGACAGCCGCTCCTGCCTGCAGCGCGCCCAGGCCCTGGGCTACAGTCTCTGCTCCTTCCCCCTGGGGCAGCCTTCCTCTGCCCCACCAGGCAGAGCTCAGCCGCCCCGGGCAGGGATTGGGGGCCTCCCTCCGACTCACTGCCCTCCCTCCTGACGCCCGTCTCCCACCCCCCAGCTGCTCTCTCCAGTCACTCCCCATGTACAGGCCCATCCTTGTCTCAGGCGGCTTTGGGGAGCCCAGGCCAAGACCCATCGCCCAGCAGGGCACCCTCTCTAAGGAGCACAGCCAGGGAGCCGTCTGCACGGCCCTCCCAGCACTGCCAGGCTCAGGAGCCCACAGGAAGGAGCCCGATGTGGTCCTGCAGGGGATGCCCATGACCGCTGGGCGGGAGAGCCGCCACCACACTCAGCAGGACACCACCCAGCCGCTGCCCCACCCCGGGGGGCTCCTTGCCCTTGACCTCTGGGGCCTGCAAAAGCTGTCCATTCAGGAGCGGACACTCCCGCGACCCTGCTTGGCGAGCTGGAAGCAAGACCAGATGTCCCGGGACCACTGCTGCCCGGAGGGTGGCCACTCCTGCAGCGGGTGGGGATTGCTCCAGGTGAGGGGGCAAGAGGCGGTGAGAGCCAGGCCTCGCCTACTCCCAGAAGAAGCCCCTTCTGAGCATGCAGCGACCCCTGGGCCTGTGAAGAGCTGCTCACCTGAGGCTGCCTCCAGGATGAGCAGGCCCCCACCACAAGAAGACACTGGGAGCATCCCCGCCCAGCGTCCTGCATCCAGGGACTCAGGAGTCCGGGCCAGCTTCCCCCATCCCCTGAAGAGCTCAGTGCTCATCGCCTGAGCGGCTGGTGGGGCCAGACAGACCATTTGAGGCTCAAGACAGTTCCCCTTTGTCCTTCCAACCTAAACACCCACCGCCATTCCCTCTGGAGAAATGTGCAAATGACCCCCGGGATGAGGATCGGCCCCTTGTCTGCTGGCATCCTCACGGGGCCCGCACAAAAGCCTGGCTGAGACTCCGAGGAGGAGGTGGCAGCCCGCACTGTGTGCTAAATGTCAGAGAATCGGCTGAAGGTCGGCGGCCACGGCCTGGCTGGGGGAGGGGAGGTCAGATCCAGCCCAGCAACCAGTCTGGAGAGGGTTCTGCCCCCGGGACACACAGCTGGCCCGGGTGCCGGCCTGCGGTCCACCCAGGGCCCCCAGCACCACGTCCTGCAGAGAGGCTGGGTCAGGAGAGGAGCAGAAGGCTGTACCCAGGGCCCGGGGGGCCTGCGGTGTTCTGCAGAGTTTGGGAGGGACCCCCTCTTCTTGTGGAGAAGCAGTTGGCCCCGTGCTGACCCCTGATGACCAGACCCACGCCTGAGGGGAAGGGCCCAGAAATGGGGTTCCGTGGCCCTCGAGGCTGTGACCTGGCCCCGGGGGTCCCCGTCCCGCATCCAGGCTCCACCTCCTCGGGTGTGACGCCCACTCTGTGGGGAAGGCTAGGATTCCCGCTGAGCTGCAGCCACGGCCCACCCCCCAGAGTCACAGGCCACCCTGTGGGGTCCCCAATGCTGCTGAGGAACGTTCCTGCATCCCATGCACTTCACTTTTCAGAAAGGGACTCCAGGGTAACGATTTGGGGGTGTTAACAGCAGCGGCAGCGGGAGCAAAATGCTGACCTTCACTTGGCGTGTCCTCTGTGCCCCGAGTCTGGTCCAATTCCTGCCTCAGTCCCAGGTGAAGTGAAGTCGCTCAGTCGTGTCTGACTCTTTGCGACCCCATGGACTACAGCCTACCAGGCTCCTCCATCCGTGGAATTTTCGAGGCAAGAATATTGGAGTGGGCTGCCATTTCCTTCTCCAAGAGGTAGTTACTATTGCTAATTCCTGATGAAAAGAAATGGGGGCTGTGCCGGGCGGGACCCCCGAGGCCATCTGCTGAAGCCCATCCCTGGCCCCTCCCAGGTCCCCCGGCAAAGGGACAGACATTACCTGGACCGCATGCAGCGAGCGCGAGGCCTGGGAGCTGACCCTGAGCAGCGACGCCAACAGCCAGCACATCAGCGGCTAAATAAGGTCAGAGCCCGCGTCAGAGCATCAGAAATGGCTTATTGATTTTAAAAACGTGGGGGTGCCTTGTTGGCGAAAGTGCTTTATTACACCTGCTGCGTCTGGAACTTTCCAGTGGGACCATCTCCACCTCGGTAATAACAAAAGTCCATCATCCCAGTTCGGGTCAGCCTGCTGACTCTCAGAGGAGCGTGAGAGGGAGTGGGTGTCAACGCTCTATAAACTCTCAGGTTTACAAACTGATGAGGCTCCTGTTTCTCATCTACGGTCCGCCCCCACCCCCAGAGGCCCCAGCCAGGTGCCCAGGAGCCCAGAGGGGTGAGCGCCTCTGCAGAACAGGGCAGGGCCAGTGTGGACACCAGGCCCTTGTCGCACAGTCCAAAGTACACCTGGGACCTGAGGTGGAGCCTGAAAGCCGAGGTCATGAACCAGAGCAAAGCCACGCGTGCCCACGAGGGCCTGGCCCACGAGGCCTCGAGGGTCCGGTGCACTTTTCAGCTTGGTGTGGGAGAAACACGCCCAGGGCTGCCTGCCTGCTGGGGGTCGACACCGGCAGCCCCCGCTCACTTCTGGGTCGGCCTCACTGTCCACGGGGCAGATGGAAGTTTCCAGCATTCTGTCTTGGGACCACCGGGACACAGCAGGGGGCTGTGTGCCGTAGGGACCCCCGGTGAGGAAGCTCCCGCAGCCCTGCAGAAAGAAGGCCCTGCTCTCCACATCTCGTGTCCACCGCGGGCTCTGTGTTTCCACCTCTGAGACGGAGGACGCTCCAAGTGCTCCACCCGGACAGGCCTGGAGCGGCATCAGCGTCCCGCAGAGCCGCCGAGGAGCACACGGACCCGGGACAGGGCAGGCCACGTGGGCAGGACAGCGCCCCGATGCAGGCTGGGCAGGCGCCCTCTGTGTGCGTCACACGCACCTCCCCATCCACGCCTCCCTCCCAGGACCCACGTCTGATGCCGCTGTGAGTCCTGCGACCGCCACGCCCACAGGAGCCCGGTGTCTCCCGCCCAGGCCCAGCCCCGGGACGCAGGGGTGGGCTCGGGACGGAACCTGTGCGTCCAGGAACCACCGGGAACGCAGGTGCCGGGACGGCTGTCACGGCCCCCATCGGGTCTCGGGCAAGTGCTGGGGGCCCCGAGTCCACGCTGCGAGGCGCTCCCCCCGGGCTGCCCCCACTCTGCTCACATGCCCACCCCTCTGGCTCCCGGGCACTCGGCCGTGGCCTCCATGACGGGGCACCAAGGATGAGAACACGGGCGCTTTGTCAAGGTCCTGACGGATCAGGTGCTGAGGAGGGCGCTGGGGGGCCGGCCTGGGACCAGCCTGGAGGGCCGCGGGGACCCGGCCCCAGGAAGTGGCGGGCTGACAGAGTCACGGCCCTTCCTTGGGGCCTCACTCCGATCACCCCAGTGCCCCGTCACCCCCAGGGCGGTCCCGCCCCACCGGCCTTCCTGTCCACGCCGTGGCCTCACCTGGCCCCCACTCCGTGTCCCTTACTCCTCCCGAAGGCTCAGCTCAGACTGGCTCTGGTTCCCGGGACAGTGCAGCCCTCGGCCCCAGAAGACCCATCTGCGGGCTGCAGGGGCCGCAGCGCAAGGCCCCGAGAACCTGGGAGTCATAGGGGCCAGTCACCTGCTTGCCTGGAGGTGGGAGGGGGCCTCTTCTCCCTGGGGAATCGGGCCCGGCCTCCTGAGAGCATCCGTCATCCCTGGCTTCAGACCCGATCCGCTGCTGGGGGCCCACGTCGGGTGGCAGAGCGCCCACTGCCCTGGGCAGCCGGCTGCACGAGAGACGGCACAGAAGGAGGCTAGCCGGCCGGCCTGCCCCTCTCACCCATCTGGAGGCCCAAGGCCCAGGCACTGCTGGCCCGCTTCCGGGAGACGGCTCTCCTGCTGGGCCCCTGCTGGCTGCACACGGCTGTCTGTCTCCCTCGCCCCCCAGCGGGGTCCCCACTGCAGGGCCTCGTCACCGCCCAGTCCATCACACCGGGGTCAGGACTGCACCGTGACTCTGGGGACACGACCTGCTCCATACACAACACGTGCCAACTGTACCCTCGGCCCCGAGCAGCCACTCACACGCCCTCCCTTGGAGCCCGGTGGCCGAGTGGACGCCCACAGGTGGACCGAGCCTCTCCGGTCTGTCTGGCCCATGTGGCTGGCAGGCAGGGTCTCTCTGGACCTCAAGAGTGACCAGCCTGGCCCGGCACCTGCTTGCCCCATGGTCCTTACCACCCAGTCCACGTGCCCCCGGGGCCTCACCTGCCCTCCGCTCCCGGAACCCACCTCCATGTCGTGGTCAGGAAGTGAGCACTGCTTGGCCAGATGGATAAACACACAAGGCAAAGACTCCTCTCCAGCCGCCCTCAAGCCCTCAAGCTGGCCCCAGAGGGAACGTGGAGAGGACCCATATGGGCCCTGACTCCGACTAATAACTTCATTATGGGCTTGGAGGCCACGTTCCTGTAAGTAATGGGCTGCTTGGAAATGCAGATGATTCCGGCTCTGGCACCCCGAGAGGTGCGAGGGTGATTAGCACCCATGATGTCAGCTCTGGAGAGGGCCGCCTTCACGTCGGAATTTAATTTGCCTGGTGGAAAACGCGCAACTTTCAGAAACACCCAGGGCCAGGAGCAAATGAGTGTGTGTCACCAAGGAGCCGGCGACGATTTGCCAGCTCCCGGCAAATTGAACATAAGCTCACATTACAATGCGGCCGCAGAGAGCCAGAACGCAGTAATGACCGCCGGGAGGGTGCGGGGCGGGAGGGAGCGGGAACGGCCTGCCTCCACCGACCGTCCGGGAGCTCCTGCCCCCCACCGAGCTTCCCCAGGACCCTGTGCTGACCCTTCGGTGGGCGGGCTCCGTCTGCCTGGGGTGGATTAGAGGTGGACGCTTCTGCTGGCGGAATGGGGGTACTCTCCCCTCCAGGAGCCATAGGCCAGGCGGGGCGACTTGAACTGCACACACTCACGGTCCCGCAGTGGAGGAGGCTGGGATCTGAGGTCCAGGTGCCCCAGGCCGGTCCCTCCAGAGGCCTCTCCTGGGCTGGAGACACCGTGTCCTCCGCCCGTCCCCAGCTGGTCGGCTCCCTGAGCGTGCGTGTGTCCTGATTCTCTTCTAATAAGGACACTGGTCCTGCGGGATTGGGCCCCACCCCTCTGGCCTTGCTAATCACCTGTAGCCCCGGCTCGGGCTGAGTCTGGGGACGCAGTCCGCCCGTGCCTCCGGCCCCACCGCCCCCACCGACTCTAGCGTTGCCACTGGGCCGTGACCCCCCAGCACTCGCCTCGGTCCCCTGACCGTGGACGCAGGTGCCTGGCTGGCTCCCCGTGTGCTTGCTTCCTCGGGGACCCACTCACTGTGCGGGCCTCTGCTCTCCCCGCATGGCCGAGCTGGGAGGGGTACACGACCCCCAGGGCCTATCAGGGGCGCCGGGGGTCCGCAGTGTCTCCCACACCCGCTTCCCCGGGACTGGCGGGGCGGGCAGCTCCCTCGGGAGTGCTGGGACTCCCGGGCTCCACCTGATTCCCGGTCCTGATGGCCTTGCTCACTCTGCAAGGGTGCTCGCTGCATGCTGGCCATGCTCGGAGCTCCCCCAGTGCCGCGAGGAGGCAAGGTCACCCTGCGAGGTTGCCGCGAGGACTGAGAGGCTGAGGGCGGCCCAGGAGGCCAGCCACGAGGGCGCCCCCCTCCTGCCCGCCACGCACGCGCAACTCCCCACGCCGCCTCCGGGAGGGTGCTGGCTGTTTTCTGAGATTTTAAGGCCGAACTTGAGCCTGGGATCCAGGCTCCCCCCAGGGCATCAGGGGCCTCTCTCTCACCCGTCTCCCCAAGTAGAGACCCTCAGAAAGGCGACACTATAGCAAACACATACCAGCCTTTCTGCCACAGGACCTGGCTCTCAGAGAAGCCCCAGCCCCAGACACGCAGGGCTCCCCACACCCCCCGCCGTGGCCTCCCACCCCGCAGGCTGGCCTGGGGGCGCCCGATTCTCTGAACTGCTCACCCCTCCCCCGTATCTACAGAGCACCTGCAGGGCTGGGTGGGGGACACAGCTGATCTGGCCCCCAAGGAGAGAACTCGTGATCTCACAGAGGGCACCGTCCAGAGCAGGGCCGTCAGAGCAGAGGGCGTGGGCCATACAGCTGGTGGAGGTGAGCAGAGGCTGGGGCTGGAGGTGGGGATGCTCCGGGGGGTGCAGCTGGCCCTGCGCCTTTTCAGCAATTCTGGGGAGCAGGCAGGCATAACAGGGGCATGGAAGCTGCCTGTGAGCCACCGGGCGTGGCGCACAATGGGCCACCAGAGCCCGCCCCACGCGGCCCTCTCCCCCAGCCCCATCAGTAGGAAGAGCTGATCGCGGCCTTCGCAGGAAGACCCCCGCTTCAAATCTGGGCAGGACCCTTAGACTCAGACGCCGTCAGCCTTGGCGTCCGGATACGGTTCTGCGCCAGGCATGAGGTCCAGTGGGGGCCCTGGGCCTGCACCCCCGTGTGCAGCACAGGCCTGGCCTGTCCACTCAGAGGGCACCCACGCAGGGCGCCTCCGCATCCTGGGACCTAGCTGGTGTCCAGCTTGCAGGAAGCTGAGAGAGTCCTTTTAGAACCTGTGGCTACTTCCCAGCAGTGGCCAGCACCCAGAGCTGGGAGGAAGGCGACAGCCACCTGCCCGGCTGAGAGGCCTCCTGTCAGCTGCTACCGGGAGGCCCTCCTGGGCTGCGCACGGAGCCGGGACCAGCGGGCAAGGAGACGCAGAGGGCAGAAGCCCTTGCGCCCCTGTGGGTGATCCCTCCATGAATCTGTCCCCCGAGCACCGCTAAGGGACTGCATCCCAGTCCACTCCCGACTGCACCCCACCTGGCCGCCCACGGGAGCAGCGTCCACTGTGAAGGCTCACAGCCCCATCCGCCCCGGGATCTCAGTCCCGTGGCCCCCGACTCCTGCCAGCCCGGCCCCCCTCGGGGATTCCCAGCTTTCCCTTCACAAACCAGAGGCGTCTTGACACAGGCCTGCCTGGGACGCATCCCTCCCTGGATGAATACAGATGGCATAGGCTGATTTAAATAAATCTATTAATTATCCACAGCTTAGCATGTGTGTGTATGTGTGCAAGCTACGGCTTCTAAATAATGTAATTTCGGAAGCTCCGGCATCTATTACATTTAATTACCTCTCCCTGCGGCGCGGGATCCAGACACACAGACAGCGTGCCGCCCCCTGGGGAGCCTGCAGGCCCCGGGGGCCGCTCCATGGGGGGTGCCGGCCCCTCACCCCACCTCCACGCAGCCCTGGGCCTGGGCTGAGGGCAGGGGCTGGGAGCATGCCCCCGAGGGCCCCTGCCTCTTCCCCCCAGCCCCCGGGATCCCCCAGTGGCCAAGACAGACTCATCTCCCTACCCCAGACCCCCCTCTGTGCCCCTCCCAGGCTCACAGTGACAGACCTTCCACAGGTGGTCCCTGGGGTCATGCTTTCAAAGCTCCCACCACGCCTGACCACGCCGAGGAGCCTCCAAGTCAGGTCTCAGCCAGGACACGAGGTCCGAGCACCTGGACCCCCAACGACGGTCTCTTGGGCAAGGAGAGTGCAGGTCTGGTCTGGGGTGGGTCTCACAAGCAGGGGACCTCAGACTAGCCCTCCTAGACGTCTGACCTCTGACCAGCCTCCTGGACGTCTGACCTCTGATCAGCCCCCCTGGACGTCTGACTTCTGACCAGCCCCCCTGGACGTCTGACTTCTGACCAGCCCCCCTGGACGTCTGACTTCTGACCAGCCCCCCTGGACGTCTGACCTCAGACCTGACCCCCTGGACGTCCACGGACCTCGGTCTGGGAGGACATGCTCCTGCTCCTAGGGAGATGGACGTGACCCCAGGCCACCGGCCCTAGGCAGGTCTCCCACAGCCCCCTCCCCAGCTTCCTGGGCTCAGGGGCGGGGCTCAGGCAAGGTTCTCTGAGTCCTTTAGTGAGGGGTCATCTGGCTGCAGGAGAGCTCAGACCACTGGGAGCTGAGGACCTGGGGTGCCCCGCGGCCTGGGAGCACTTCTGGGGTGAAATGTCTCCTTCCGCTTGTCTCTGTCTCCCCCTCCAGTAAAGATGAGTCCTGCTGAAGACACAGACGCCCTGGAACTCGCGCTGCGTGCAGGGAAGGATGTCAGCAAACCCAGCGAGATGAGCTAGAGCTGATGCCCACCCCTAGAGCAACACCCCAAGGCCCCAGAGGCCAGGGTCTGGGCCCCTGGCACTGCTGGGGGGTGGGGGCTGCTCTGACCTTGCAGGAGGGTGACCTGCATGGGGGGGCTGCGGAGAACCAGCCATGCTGCAGGGCCACGAAGAGCCCTGAGCCCGCAGTCACTCCCGGAGCCTGTCCGCCCGCTGCACCAGGCCCTGGGCAGCGCCTGGGAGTCAGCGGTGAGTGGACGGAGGCAGGCTGCCCAAGGGCTTGGGTCTGGCGATGGGGAGCTCCTAGCCCCTCCTCTGATGCTGGCAGCTACTTGAGCGTCCCCCTGCCTCCATCTCCGCTGACCGGATGGGACACCTGCCCACGTCTTCGCAGAGCCCAGCCCAGAAACTCGGGCACCTGGGGACAAGTGTGCCCACATGGGTGTGAGTGCGAACAGATGGGGGAGGGCGTTCTAGGCACGAAGGGGTCCCCGGCATTGGATAATTCTCAAATTACACCCCAAACACCTGGGAAGTTTGAAATAACAATCATTTGGTGGTCTGATCTGTTAAAACAATAGGTTTTAATATTCATTTGTTACTGGCAATAAATGGCCATAATAATTTGATGATTAAGCTGCTGTGACCTTCACTGAACCTTAACAGTTCTCATTTGCATTCTCATTAGAATGACAGTTCCCCTCTCATTCTTTGAGATCCGTAATACTCTCCTTCCCAGAATTTGCAAAGCCTCCCTAAAGAGTAATTAACTCATGTGATTAAAAATGTAATATGTTGGGAACATTTTTTACTTCAGGAAGGTACCAGGTTAAAAGTTTTAATATGCACTGTATTCATCATAAATCATTTTGATTAAAAAAAAAAAACCCTCCCAGAAAGAGAAGTAAATGGGAAAGCTTCATTGTCAATGTTGGATTATGATAATTTCTTTCTTATCCTAATTTTTATTAATGGGAAAAATGATGAACTAAACTAACCCGTCAAACTTCTGTACTTTCAAAGCCACGGCCCAGGCTCCCAGGCGCTTTCCCCCAGACCCCGCCTGGCCCTGGGGCCTTTCAGAACGTCCAGAAGTCACTTGTCTCCCCAGTTTTTCAAAGGCCTCTGCAGGCCCCCGGGAACCTCTGAGCAGCCCTCAAGGATGTGGACAGCTCGGGGGCAGGGGCTCCAGACAGAGGGTGCTCACCGCCTGCCACCAGGGGCACGTCCTTGCTGCCCGGACACTCACAGCCGGAGGACGGAGGCCTGGACAACACAGCTGTCCCTCCAGACCCCGGCGGGCTCACCGCGTGCCCCCCAGACCCCGGCGGGCTCACCGCGTCCCCCACAGACCCCTGCGGGCTCACCGCGTCCCCCACAGACCCCAGCGGGCTCACCGCGTCCCCCACAGACCCCGGCGGGCTCACCGCGTCCCCCACAGACCCCGGCGGGCTCACCGCGTCCCCC
>SJYQ01093272.1:1732406-1754783 GCA_006410935.1 Redunca redunca
CCCCCACAGACCCCGGCGGGCTCACTGCGTCCCCCACAGACCCCGGCGGGCTCACTGCGTCCCCCCACAGACCCCGGCGGGCTCACTGCGTGCCCCCCGAGACCCCGGCGGGCTCACTGCGTGCCCCCCAGACCCCGGCGGGCTCAGTGTGTCCCCTACAGGCCCTGACACCAGCTGAGTGCCAACTTCTCGGCTGGGTTCCGGGACCCCAAGAAGCCCTCTGAGTGTGACGCCTGTCAGAGGAAGACGCACTGCAGTCCAGGCCCGTCCCCCGGGGTCTCTTCTCCCCGTCTGCCTGACTGCGGTCTCCCCCTGACACCCCTGTGCCGGTCCGCCTCCACCGAGGGTGGCACCTCTGTTTCCCCTCCCCACAGGGCCTGCGGGGAGGCTCCTGAGATGCCGGGAGAATGCACGAATGAGCCAAGGAGCTGGGCCGGGTGGCCCCAGCAGGAGAGCAGACACCGGGCAGCGGCCCCTCCAGGCCGGGGTGTGAGCGACCTCCCAGGACCCCAGTTCTCAGCCTCTTCCCTCGCGGCTGAGCCCAGGGGCGGGAGTGGGTGCCATGTGGCTGGGCAGACCCCAGTGTGCACGATAAACATTTACCTAAGGTTTTTCTAGTTGTCAGTGTGATAAACGGACCCTTGACAAAATCAATGGATCAACTAAGCCGAGTTAATCTACAGGAGACCCTCCTGGGGGCATGTCCCACTCTGCCTGTCACACAGAGAGCTGCAGGAGGAAAAGGCGAGCTCCCGGAGGTTCTGGGGGCTGAGCTGAGAGGCAGTCTCCCTTCCTCTGGGGCCAGGATGGGGCAGAGGGATGAGCTGGGATGGGGCTAGTGTGAACATGTGCCTCAGGAATGCAGAGATCCTGATCACAGGCAAGGTCTAGCAGAGGACCAGCTGCTGGCAGGAGGGGGTCCCAGGCCCAGGATGGCTGGGCCGGGCCAGGGCCCCCGGGCATCGGGATGCAGAATTAGGGGGACCCTGGGAGCCTGGTCCATAAGGATCCCTCCCTGGGCAGGGGCCAAGTCTGGGCCCAAACCTAACCCACGCCCGCTTGCCTCTGTAGGAGGCCAAGCCGAGTCCAGTTAATTTCAGACCAACTCAATTAGAGCAACAATTCAGTGGAAACCACGTGATCTGACTTACAGATTAAAAAAAAAAAAAAGCCAAAAACCTCTCCAGCACATTCTGTCCTTCAGACTCAGCACCGCCGACCCGTCCCCCGTGGCCCCTGAAATAAGCCGACTGTACCCCCCACCTCCGCAGACACAGCAGTCCCCTGGGTGCGTCTGTCCAGGAATGGGGTGACCCCGCCTCCTGCCGCCTGCCCAGGGCCATGGCCTGTCCTTGTAAGTAAAGTTTAACGGGTACAGGCGTGTGCCTATTCCTTCTGGCAGAGGGGAGCAGGTGGACGGGGCGCTGGGGCTCAGGCCAGAACCGCTCCCATCTGGAGGTTGGCTGACTCATGGCTGCAGCCTGGGCCCTTCATCCCCAGAGGGAAGGGCTCTCGCCTGGGTCACCAGCTCCCTGGCCAGCAGGTCGCTGTGCCCAGCCCCCAGCCCAGCTTTGCCCAGAGCCCGGGACCCCGAGCTCTCTAGGAGCCTGGCCTAAGGGGCCACCTCTGGGGTGGGGGCTGTAACCAGCCACTCCCCCCGACAGGGACGCGCGAGTCCCGCGTGGCCTTCCCGGGGCAGAGGCCAGGCCCCGTGCCCTCCTGCAGAGCCTCTGGCCTGCAGCCTGGCAGGGCCCAGGATCTTGGCAGGGCTGCCATGTGAGTCCAGACCCGTCCCAGGAGCTAGGGGCTGCCAAGGCCCTGCCCTGCCCTACCCTGGGACAAGAGGGGGCACCGAGACCCAGAACAGAGGTCCCCCAGGACAGGTACGTGGCTGAGGGCCCAGGAAGTCCAGCCTTTGTGGGGGCCACTGGGCACGGAGGGCTCAGGCCTCTGAGGTCACAGGACCCTGAGCCGGGTCGGCCTGTACGTGGCCACTTTCCAGACAGCTCCGTCCCAGGAGGAGAGCCCTGGGGCCTCCCAGCCTGCAGGGAGAGCCCCTGGAGACGAGGGGGACCACGTGTTAGCTCACAGCCCCCAGGCGGTGTCTCCCGGCTCCCAGCCCTGCCCGAGGCTGACCCGGAGACTCGCTCAGCCAGCCACCCCCCTTCCCAAGCCTGGCCTTACAGCCACAGAGACCTCACACGTTAAGGCATCTGGTTCCCAAGCAGGGCACAGCCAGGCCCCCTTCCCAAGAGCAGGCCCCCAGCTCCCCACTCCCGGCCCCCACCAGCAGGACCTCATTCACACCCCAGCCCCTACTGAGCGGGCAGAGTCTGTCAGTCTCCCCAGGTGGACCGTCCAGGCACAGCGACGGCTGGGGGTGCCTCAGTGGTCAGAGCAGCTGGCCTCCCCAAGGGCTGGCTCAGCCCCGCCAGGACACCCCTCTCTCGGGCAGGCGGACTGGCCTCTGGGTCCCTGACCTGGTGGACCCCTTGTGGCTCTGCTGGGCCCTGGAGGCGGCGAGAAGAGTCCAGAAGAGCCAGCAAGTCCCCAGGGCGCCAGCCCCCCGGCCGTCGGGACTGGGAGAGCAGTCCCCAGGGGTCCGCCCCACCACCTGGCCGAGAAGGCTCTCAGATGGGCAGACACAGATGGAGTGCCCTGGGCACTGTGGGATCCTGGCTGTGACCCTGGGGGGCAGGCCTGTGACCCAGGGGCTCCTCTGATGGAGGGGAGGCGGCTAGAGCTCTCGGGGACCCCGCCCCCAAGAATGGGACAGAGACACCTGGCACAGCACCGGGCACACGGCCCCCGGGCAGGGCCTGTGAGTGCGTCAGCCACGGGGACCCCACGGCATCGCTGACCCCTTTCAGCGCCAGCTAGAGACTCAAAGGGCCCAGTTTCCTCCGAGGCCCCCAGGCGGTGCCACCTTCCTACTGGGGCTCACGCTCCTCATCAGGCTGTCTGCGGTCCCCTCCAGCATCCTCAGCTGGCCCCGAGACCCCCATCCTGCAGCTCTGCCCCCGACAGCGTCCACGTGGGCAGAAGTGGAGGGCGGGCTGGGGCGGGGGCCACCCCGGCCTGAGGGTGGGCAAACTGGCGGCCTGGCTCTGCTGGAAGGGCATCCTCAGCAACGCCCTGGCCCCGGGGTCTCCGGCAGGTGTCTGTCTCCTTACGAGATGCTGCAGGGCGGATGTGAGGAGGACAGGCAAGCCCTGCCTGCCTGCGACTACACCCACCCGTGACCACACACACACACCTCCCAGACGGCACGGTGTGACGTAGCCCAGCAGGCTATATTTAGAGCTGAACTTTAAGTCAAATATCGAGGAGTTCTGGAGTGGAATTCTCGATGGCTCAGAGCACCAGCCAGGCTGCTGTCCCCCGCCTCACCTTGGAGCGGGGCGGGGAGCCCTGCCCTGGACTGTCAGAGAGGGCACAGGCTGCCCTTCCCCTGGGAGGCCCTCAGGCCAGAGGGGCACCTCCTGGTCATGGAGACCCCTGTCCCCCAGAGCATGGAGGGCCTAGAATGACACTGGACAGGGGTTCGGAGCAGCAGCAGTGGCCACAGGGACCATGGGTCAGCGGTGTGCGTGGACCCTCCTCACGATGGCCCAAGGCCCCAGCACCGGCGGAAACTTGAGGCAGCACTTTCAACAGCAGCTGTTTTCTGCACAAACAAGTGAGTCCCCTGGTTCCCGACACACTTTGGTCTGGAAGTTCCTGCTTCAGGCCCAAGAAGGAGATGGTCAGAGGAGGTGTCCGCTAAAACTGAGGGTCTTGGACCGAAATGCATTCGTCCAGGCTCCAGGCCCAGCAAGGCCTCCAGCCTGGGACTGGGGGGGACGGCTGGGTGGGTCTCCTTGAGAGGGGACCCTCCTCTGGAGCCGAGTGTGTGAGTCAGAACCGGAGTCTCCACGCTGAGTCCCTCCATCACACGCATGTCTCTTCCTGGTAGAGGAGGACGGGGAGCCCGGACCTCAGCCGTCCCACCCGCAGCTCAGTGGAAGGTGGGAAGGGGTTCAGGAGGGGCCCCGCCGAGACTCCCGCCTCACAGCAGGGCAGACGGGCTGGCGCTGCACAGAGTCGTCCCCGCAGCCCAGGGAGAGTGAGCCGGGGGAAACCGCCTGATGCCCGGCGCCTGCGGGCCTCAGCTCTGCGGACGGCGGGGGAAGCTGCAGGGTGACACCCAGCCTCCCAGTGACTCTCACCCTGGACCCGGGGGGCGGCCAGGTAAGCAGGATCAACCCCTTCACCTGTCAGGGCTGCGGGGCAGCCCCCAGCTCTCGGAGATCAAAGCCGGCGGCCAAACTCCGCCTTGGCCGCCTCGGCCCAGCACCAGGGCACTGTCCAGGGTCCCAGACCCGCCTGACTGCTGCCCTGAAGCAGCAAAGGCTCCAGGGTGGTTTCCCCATCTGACCCTCAGCAGACATCGCTAATCCATCCGCTTCAGGGCCCAGAAGACGCCAGAACCCCTCCCGCAGGGCATCTGAAGCCAGACCGGTGACCGCAGGGGGCAAACGCACGCCTCGCTGGAAACTCACCGCTCACGGCGGCCTCCCGTCCACCCCCTCCCTTCTCTTGCCTCCTGCCCTGTGGCGTGTGTGTGTGAGTCGTGCTACAAAAGAAGCCAAAGCCAGCTGTGCCCTCCCCTGGACTGGCCCTGTGTCCCCCAGCCAACACGGGCAGGCTGGCCACCGGTCAGCCCAGCAACGCAGCTGGGGCTGTGCTGGCCCCACGGTCACTGCCTGCGGTTGGAACAGCCCACGGAGGCATCCGCTTCTGTCCACTCGCGCGCACTCAGGCCACAGCGTTTCTGACGACCTGGACTGGAAAGCCTGGAGTCCTGATTCCAGGCCTCCCAGGCCAGTCGGGGACAGCATGAGTCTCCTGAGGGGCTTGTCCTTGTAGCCCACCCGGAGGGGGAACGGACACTTGGGGAGGTCTCCTTAGGCCGAGAGCACTGTCCTTGCAAAGGCTGTTTTAGGGCCTTCCTTCCAGCAGTTCCGGGAGGGTTCCGGCCGCTGCGTGTGGTGACCTGGCGGCGGGAGGCCTTGGGGAGGCCCTGCCCAGCAGCAGCGGGCCCTGCGGGCATCCTCATGGCGCTGGCACCTGTGTCGGCTTCTGAGACCAGCGGGCCACACGTGCTCAGGGTACGTACACCCTGTTGCTGCATCCGTCCTCGGGAGAAAGGGGCCGTGAGAGTGCCTCATGGGGGGGGGCAGCAGCTGTGAGTGAGTCACTCGAGAAAACCGCCTGGACTCACGCCTGGTGCCCAGTGAGCTGCCGGGACTGCCCGAGCGCGGAGGGCACGCGGCCAGCGGTCGTCTCGGGCCTGCAGTCCCTGGCGATGTCCGGTCCTCACACCTGGGTGGGGGCCTGCGGCTCGTTCACCTTCAGTGGGGGCCACAGACGGATCCCAGCGCCACGTGGTGGTCTCCAAGCTGCCTGCATCCTGGCCCCGCTCCGGCCACGTCCCTCCCCGAGAACGCTGAGTCAGGAGGTGTCGCCTCCAGGAGAGTGGACAGACTAGATGGATGAGAGCCAGCCCAAGCCCTTGGGAGTGCCAGGGCGCTGAGTTCCTGTAGCCTGCTCGGCACGGCGGTGGTGAGTCCCTGTCTCCAAATGCCGCTGTGTGAATATGATGAACACGATTTAAATTCAGAAGAGGGCCCCTTTCTGAAAGGCACGCGGGAGCGCCGAGGCACCAAAGTTCAGGACGAGCACAGTCTGGAGCCACGAGCACACCTCTGGCTCTGGGGCGAGAGGGACGCGCCACGGGCCGCAAGCACGCAGGGTAGCCTTCGGGATCACGCTGGCTGCACAGGTGGGAACTTCACATCCCAGACCCCTTGGCCAAGAGTCTCTCTGAACCTCTGGAGACAACAGACGCACTCTGCTCTGGGTGGGGGTGGGCGGTGAGCCCTGCATTTGGCATAAAGAATGAGACCCGCTCCGGCCGGGAACAGACTCTGCGTGTTTCCATTTCGGAGACAATTTAAGATGAGATGGGCACTGCCGTTTCATGCCAATGAATTTACATTTGAAAACTCTTCTTGGGGTCAATTTGATTTCTATAAAGGAGGTCGCTTTGGCCAGAAGCCTCCACGCGGCGGTGACGGCGCTGTGTCATCTCATTCCCAGAAAGACAATGAATTCAGAGAAAATGACCAGCTCCCGGCTGGACCTCAGGCCTGCATTAAGCACCTGCCGTCTGACAGGCCCCCCAGAGGAGCGGATGCAGGGGCAAGAGCTGGGAGCAGTGGTGGACACTGGGGGAAAGGCCCCACCCTCCCTGGCGCCATGCCCCTGGGTGGCCTGCGTTAGCCAGGGGCTGTAGTGCCCAGGGGCCTGGAGTGGGCCCCTGGGGCTTCACGCACAGAGCAGCCCAGAGGCTGGGGCCCGGCCGCTGAGTCCAGCAGGACCCCAGGGGGTCCACAGCTCTCTCCTGAAGTCCTGGTCTGGGTCCAGGTTAGCCCTGCAGCAGCTGACCCCAAACTCACAGCTGGGACCACCCAGCCGACCCATAGACGCCTGCCTGCCGTGTTGAGCTACTGAGCTGCCGGCCTGGCACCCAGCGCTGCAGGGTGGCAGCTAGCTGAAGCAGACCCTTGGTTTCGAAGCAGGCTGGCTGAGATGCCAAGCCAAGCTGACCCAAAGAAGGGGCGGGTCACTGTCAAGTTACTCTCCGTGATGGGAGGCAGGGGGCGAGGGGCCAGGGAGAGTGGGGAGACAAGTGGCATCTCAGATGGTCTCTGGAGACACGGCTGAAATCCCCAGCGTCTTCCTCGTTACTTTCACTTGTGAGCGAGGAAGTGAGCATCCTCACCAGGGATCTCCACCCCAGGAACGCTGACCTGGCGTGTCTGGGGAACCCACCGGGGGCTGCTCTTGGCACCTCCTCAGCTTGGAAGCGGCCCCACCGGGCGGCAGCCGCAGGGGCCACGTCGTCCCCTGGGACAGAGACTTCAGGGTCCCCCTGTCGGAGGGCGTCGGAGGATCCAGCAGGGAGCACCACACGGCGTGGACACAGGACATGGGGACATGGGGTGCCCGCTTCAGCCCTGGACGAGCAGAGAGCCTTGTCCTGCTCCCGTTCCTGTCGTGGACAAGACGTCAGATGTCAGGCAAGTTCGTTCATATCAGCTTGCTCAACTGTCCCCATCCAGAAGACGGGGGATGGGGGACACGTTATCCACTTCAGGGCAGCGACTTTCAACCTTGCACACGCATCAGACCCCCTGGGGAAAGATGAGGGAACCGGGTCCTACCGGGGGTCTCCAGTTCAGGGGGTCTGGATGGCCCAGAGCCTGAATTTCTGACTGGCTCCTGGGCGAGGCGCAGACCCCACTCCGAGGACCACCGCCTAGAGTGGGTCCTGAAGGTTCAAGGAGCTGATACCCGTGAAGTGGCAGATGGAGCTGGCGGGTGACACAGAGCTTCCAGAGGACGGTCGCTGCCACCTCCACTGTGGCCACTCAGACAAAGTCTGTAGGCCACCCAGGTACAGCTGAGTGACCGGTGTCAGGTTCAAGGTCCCCTCTGCCCTCTCATCACACAGCTCCCGTCCAGGGCTGACGTCTCAGTGTCTGGGACGTCACAGGTGAGTCTTGAAAGGAAAGGCCTCGGACGGGGGGTGTCCCCACGCCCAAGAGCTCCCTGGATGGGTCCAAACCGTGGGGCCAGCATCTCCGAAGGGACAGCTTGGGGATCCCTTCTTCCAGGATGCTGCGGGGTCTCCAGCGGGGCACCCCCTGTGCCCCACGTGGCGGAGGAAGGGAGGCCCAGCCCAAAGCGCACGCAGCGCGGGGGGCGAGGTGGCTCCCAGGCTGCGAGGGGCCCGGCTGGAGGACCTGCTGCCTTTCCATTTGAAACAGACACCATCAGGCGTTTCGATCATTTCTATTTTTGTCTCTACGCCTCAGTTTTGGCAGTTGTCTCCCGGGAGCTGGGGTGGGGGGGAAACACACTTTTCTCTCTCCCATTTTTAA
The DNA here is from genome assembly GCA_006410935.1 of Redunca redunca. NCBI lineage: Eukaryota > Metazoa > Chordata > Mammalia > Artiodactyla > Bovidae > Redunca > Redunca redunca. Next base: position 1,740,395 of record SJYQ01093272.1, read on the forward strand.
TCTTCTTTTATTTATCAAACTTAGCTCCTCTTGTGGTGGATTAAAACAGACTTGGACGGAGTCTGGAAAAACAAACTCTTCGGAGACAAGACGAAGATTGAGTTTGGCCAACTGGCTGCTTGCAGCCCTCCGGGAGCTCCATGTGCTTCGTGCGCATGGGGGTGGGCCCCTTCCTCTGCCATGGGGGGCACGGGGGTCGCCCTGCTGGAGATCCCTCGGCATTCTGGATGGAGGGATCCCAGAGCTGTCCCCTCGGAGATGCTGGTGCCGTGGTTTGGACCCGTCCGGGGAGCTCCTGGGCGTGGGGTGTCCCCCCCAGGCCTTTCCTGGAGCTGCAGCGGGAACGGCTGCTTCAGTCGCCCTCCTCCTGGGCCACGGCTCTTGGAACCAACCAGCCTGATACCAGCACTGTTGGGGGGGGGGTGTTCTCTCCAGAACCACAGAGACGCCTCTGCTTGGAGGACGGGCGTGTTGTTCGCTGGGCACCAGGGGATGCACACGGCCCAGGTGGCCCTCTGACCCCCCGGCTCCTTGAGGAACCAGAACCAGAGTGCGAGGCTCCCCTCCCCGACCTGGGCTTGCAGGGTGCCCCAGTGGGCGGCGTCATGGAGACAGAGGACTCCACCCCAGGTGCCCCTTCCTCTGAGAGCTCGAGGGCAGGTGGTGGGCTCTCAAGGGTCTCCAGGGACCGTCCGCACACAAGACAAGGGTTTGTGGTTGAACCTCGGACTCTGCTGGCAGACTGGGCTCAAGTCCCCACGGCCCAGGACAGGCGAGCCCAGAAAGAGGAAGGAGAACCCACAGAGCACGCTCAGGGCCGAGCGGGGCTTCAGAGGAGGGCAGGGGTGCACTGTGGGAGCGCGGGAGGGGCTGCGCGTGTTCACATGATTAACACACCCTCCCCACCCACCGGCGCGGCTGCTCGTTTGAACAAGGCCCACACTAGCGTCCGGCGCAGAACTTCCACGAACACTGCCTCCTAGACGTCACCTCGACGGAGGTCTATGGCGTCCCTGGGAAGTCCTCCAGGACAGGGGGCAGGGGGTCCACAGCCCTGACAGGACCTCCGTCTGCAGGGTAGGGGCTCCCACTGGCCCCCCAGGGTGAAGCATGGAGAAGGCCATCAGGCCCAGACCAGGAGTTCCGGGCAAACCTGGGGGCCTGGAGGCGCTAGGGAATCCTGGAACCCACTGGAAGCTCTTCCTGTGGGGGCCGCCGACCCCTGCCCCTGGATCCTGGCCTGGCAGGCGAGACCACTGCACGCCGGGTCGGCCTGTCTGGTGCACAGGAGTTCAGGGCTGAGTGGCCTCAGAATCCTCTGTGCCAACGTCAGGCTGCCAGGCAGCTTGGTGCAGGCCAGACCATCACTGTCAGATTCCCTGGTGCGTGGGCCACCTGGGCAGGGCCAGCCCAGCCCCCTTTAAGTGCCAGGGGCTGAGACGAGCCTGGCCTGGCTGCTAAGGGACCAGCCCCCAGTGTGATACCTGGCCCAATTTCCCTGCAGTTCGGGGTCTGATGGAGTCCTGGGGGCAATTCCAACCTCTCCTGAGGGGCGTGTCTCGTGGGCCCGCAGATGCCAGCTGGAAGGGAGCTGCCCTCCTGGCCAGAGCCCACCAAACAGACACCCCAAGGCCACATCTGAGTAAACCCAGCCCACCCCAGGCCCCTCAGTCAGGACCCTGCCAGGACAGGGTAGGGTCACTGCAGGAAGGCAAGGATGGGGCCATCTGAGTAAACCCAGCCCACCCCAGGCCCTCAGTCAGGACCCGGCCAAGACAGGGCAGGGTCACTGCAGGAAGGCAAGGATGGGGCCCGCCGGTGAGGAGAGGGGTGGGGAGCCTGGCAGGCTGTGTCCCAGCACCACTCCTGATTCACAGTGAAGGTTCTGCCCCCCGTCCAGATGGCTCCTGGCCAGAGGGTAGGGTCGGGCAGGGTGGCCTTGGGTCAGGGAGCGCCAGGCAGGAAGGCAGGCTCTCCTCGGAAGTAAAACCCCTCCACTCGCTCTCTTGGGTGACGTTTCCTCCAGAGGAACTGGAAAGGTCACCTCCTGTCCACTCAGGCCGGGTTCCCGGGCAGGATTACGTTTTATGATCCGTTTATGAACATTTTGTCTTTATGTTCCACAAATGTTATTGCACAGAATGACTGGGGCCCGACCTCCCGCCCTGGGGAGGCTGAGTGTCTTGACTGATGGGTGTTGGGTAGTGAGAGCTTACACCGCTCAGTCCTCGCAGCCGCACTCAGTCCTCGCAGCTGCAGAGCCGGGGGAGGCACTAAAGGCAGGGAGCCGCAACCCTGATGCCCCCCGGAAAGAGGTGAAGGCGCCTGGCCTGGTCCTGGAGGCAGAGCCGTCCCCCCGAGGCTCGCCGGGGTCGGGGAGGGGGCTGTGATGGGCTGGGACACTGCCTTCCGCTCGCCCCCAGGCAGGAAGCTGCAGTGGAGGAGACGGGGCGACCCCCAGGCGCCCCTCACAGCAGGACAGAGATGTGCCGGCCACACAGGGCTCCTGGCGCCTGGGAGACTGGGCTGCAGCTGGCCCCGTCCCCCTCCTGGGGGTGGGCTGCAGGGGCCTGGGCCTCCTGCAGGCTGGCTGGCCACCCCTGGCCCAGGGCCCCCCTGGGGCTCTGGCCTGCATCCGGCCCTTGCACACAGCTTCATGTGATGGTGGGGAGGGACCAGGGGAAGGGCACGACCATCTTCCCTAGAGCAAGACTGAGCATCTCCCCCGTGTCCTTCGAGGCCCTTCCCCTCCCGGGACCACCCTCATTCACCTCCACACCCTGAGGCTGGGGTCCCGCTGAGGCCCTGGCAGTGGGGCTGTTGGGAAAGCTGCGGTCCCCCCCCGGCTGGCTCACGAGGACCCCCACACCCTGGGGAATGGGAAGCAGGGCCCCACCACCGACCCCTGTCACACAGGGCTGAGGGTAACAGGTGGGTCAGCTTTGTTTGAAAGTTAACAGATATCACCTTCCAGCCAAAACGCTCCCCCATCACCTCCCAGCAGCCAGAGAGGGTGGTGCTGTGTAAGGAAGCAGCGCACAGACATCAGCCACCGCGATGGGCTGGGTTACGTCCCCTGAGAAATATCTTCGAGTCCTGACCCTCGGAAGCCCCCGGCGTCCAAATGTCTTCATTTGCAAACAGGGCGGCTGCAGACCTGCCTGGTGAAGATGAAGCCTTCCTAAAATGGGGAAGGGCCCAAGCCAGTGAGACCAGTCCTCATAAGAGGAGAGACAAGAGACAGAAATCTCCCTGTGAGTTTGGAGGCAGAGACCGGAGCGACGCAATACAGGCCAAGGTGCCCCAGAAGCTGGCAGAGAACAGACGCCCCACCTCTCAGGCCGCCAGCCTCTTCTCTGAGCGTGAGGCCAGAGCCTGCTGTCTGAAGCCACCAGTGAGCAGCGCTTTGTCACAGGGGTCCCGGGAAGCCCACACGGGGCCCAGGGCCCAGGAAACGGCTGGAGACAGTGGAGCCAGGCAGGACGCCCACACGGCATGAACAAGTGGGCTGAGCCAGAGGCGCTCAAGGGCCAGCGGACACGTGCCTCCTGGGGCCGCGGGCCCCGATGGGTCACTCGAGTTGCAGGGAGTGGCCCCCAACCACAAAGGCAGCTGCCGGCCTGCCTGCCCGCCAGTCCCCAGGCTGGGAGCAGAGCCCCACCTTGAAGGGCTGTGAGTTTGGGGCCAAGAAGAGGCGGGGGGAGCTGAGCCCCAACACAGGCTGCCTGCAGGGACCCCCAGCACCTCCATCCTCACGCCAGCCGACAGGTAAGTGTGACCACGTGCACCAGACAGTCTGCCCGAGAATTTGCACCTGGGCCAGAGGCCGGGCCCGGGTCTGCATCTTCCGGCCAGAAAAGCACCAAGCGCTCCTCACCATCCTGGGTTCCCGCACACACGCCCGCAGACCTCAGGGTAATGGATCCGCGGGTCCCTGCAGGAGCAGGGGCAGGGGGTCCCCAGGCCTGTGCACGCGCTCCAGGAGGCTCCGGCGGGGAGCGCCTGCGGGGGGCCTCACACACAGGGGCCTGATCGCGGGCCCTGCGTCTCCCTGAATGAAGGTCTGGGGACCCGCCCGTCAGCGCCGGGTCCCACCTCCGGTGGGGAGACGCGCTCAGCACCAGAGCATCACACCCACACGTAAACCACCGTCAGGCCCGGCACTGCCCGCCGGCTTCTAACAAATGGCTGCTTCTATCATTGGCGGCGAAAGACGGGCCGCCAGGCAAACACAGAACCAACCCGGACACCAGGAGCCACCAATCTCCATCCAAACGTCAGAGAGGGGCCGGAGCCGCGTGTTCGCGCAAGTTAGTGACTAAATTCTGAAGAGCACCGTCTTGTAGAGAAGGAATGACTGGTGACTGACAAGATCCGTACAGCCCAGTAACTCGAGGAAGAACTGGAAGCAAGCACACGGAGCCTTAGACTCATGGGAAGAGCAAAGCGCATGTTTGAGCCCATAGTGGGGGCCGCAGGCGGGGCGCTCTGCTGGAGGTCAGGCAGCGTTCGCCTCCCCGGCCCCTCTTGGGGTCCCCGGGTTTCCGCTGTGAGCAGCCATGTTCCAGGGCACCTGGTCCATCCCCGGGGGCGGCCCCACCAGCTTCGACCCCTCCACGTCCTGCCTGCAGTCCTCGGTTCCAGAACGGGCTTGTGCCCCGGGCTGGTCCAGCCAGGACACCTGCACTCTCCCAGGCCCGGGCTGGGCAGGGAGGCTCTGGCCTGGGTTCTGCTAGGGGGCTCACTGGGGCCCCAGTGGAGCCACTCAAGGGGGTGGGACACCAGCAGCTCACCTGCCTCTGGACCTGGACGCCCCTCCCCAGGCCGGGTGCCAACGGCCCTCTGCTATTTAAGCCGGGGTGTGTCAAGTTCCTCGTCCCCTCTGACCGGGAGCATCTCAGCTACTACGACCCCCTTGGGCAGCCCTGAGCAGGGCTGGGATGAGATAGCACAGACTCCCCCCTCGAGGGCCCCCTTCTCCCCTCTCCAAGCACTGCCAGCTGCCCTGACTGTCCCCTCTGCCTCTCCACGGGCCCTGCTCCAGTTCCACCCCCACGACCTGATCGCCAGCAGCCCCGGGAGCCTTCAGAGGCTGAATCCAAGCTTCCTCCGGAGGCACCACTGCACGTGGGAGCAAACCAAGGCTGTGCCTGCCCCCAGGACGGACTGCCTGCCCCCCGGTCGCACAAGACGGGGGCTCCCTGCCCACCCGCCCGGGATGCCTGCTCGGGGACCGAGGGCCCCTGCCCCGTGCTATGTGGGCGTGTGTGCAGGAGCCCAGAGCTTGGCTTGAGGCCTTTGCATTTTTCTGCCCTGAAGATGCAGGGCCTGTGACCTTGGAGGCCACCTCTCCCAGCGACCTCACTCCTGGACGGGCTGAGTGTCCCCGTGGAAGACCTGCTTCCTGTCATCCAGACTTCAGCACAGTGCCACCTCCCGGGGCACAGCCCTCCCCCAGCATCCGCCCCCTGCAGCCTCCGCGCCACCATCGAGCTCCCGTAGTGACTCTCTGAAGGGACGGTCCAGGGTGGGATGGACCTGCTGCGTGCTTGTTTATCTGCGTCTGGCTTCTCCTCCAGGGGCCGGGGCCCTGGTTGGCCAGGCTACGGGTGAAGGAGACTGGGCTTTGCAGAAGCGCGGCCACCACCCGGGGTCTCGGACAGCCCTGCCCAAGTCACGGAGGCAGAGACAGTGAGACCAGGCCTCGCCAGCCCGGCAGTTGGCAGGGACCCATGCGCTGTGCCCCGAATGGCCGTTGACCTCCATTCCTTATCAATTCCTAACGTGCTCACACCCTTAAACGCCGTCCTGGCTCGGAACAGAGAGGTGGGAGGCAGGGAAGGAAAGCTGCAGTGACGGACGAAGCCCTCTTGATTCAGCTCCGTCTCCAGGAAAAGTCTACACGGTGATTCTGTTTCAGACCAGGCGCCCAAAGGGAGCTCACACAGCTTTTCTTCTCGGGGGCACGGTAACGCCATTCGGAGGCCGCCCGCCAGGCCCGTCCCGCGGGGCCCAACCACGCACAGGCTACCCCAGAGCCTGCGTCCTATTACGGTGCCTCTGTGCCTCTGATTACCTGGCAAATATACCAATTTGGGGGCCCACTGGGGTCTTTCTGGCCGCCTCTCCAGGGCCCTGCCTTCATTACCACAGAGCCAGCATCTGCCGTGAGACACAGAAATGTCATTATGCGGCAAGAAAGCAGGGCCTGAACGCAGCAATTACCCGGCAGGTCACGGAGGGCCCCGGGGACTCCGCTCAGTGGAATCCAGCCCGGCCTGATCAGAGCCTGCGCCCAGGACGCCCCACGCCCCAGGCCCTGTGTCCGACTCGCTACCCAAAGTGAACGTGCCCCCCCGCAAACGTGTATTTATTCATGCCCGAGCACAGACTCCTATGCACACGCTGCAGAACACACACCAAGAAGAGAGAAAGAGGGAGATAAACACGAGGGGCTTCCCCTGCGGGCCCAGCGGCTCATCTCCGCAGCTCTGGAGACCACCTTAGAACCCCGAGCAAGGCCTGTGCAGGCCACACACCTCCCCGGTGCTTCACACGATCTGTTTCCTTTGTCGCGGTGATAACCCTTCAATAAAGTGAAATCCATTCCTGGTGTGTGCTCAGCTCCTCAGTCGTGTCTGACACTTCGTGACCCCACGGACTGAAGCCTGCCAGGCCGCTCTGTCCATGGGATTCTCCAGGCAAGGATACTGGCGTGGCTTGCCATTTCCTCCTGCAGGGGATCTTCCCGACCCAGGGATGGCACTCGCGTCTCCCGCACTGCAGGCGGATTCTTTACTGCTGAGCCATCTGGGAAGCCTTGCTCCCTGGAAATGCGAAAGCAGGCTGCGGGCAGGAGTGCCGAGCAGTGGGTGACGATGACATCTGTGCGCCACCCTGAAACCACAGGGCATCCACAGAGACCCCTGCCACGCCCAGCCTGACCCCCCAGCCCCACTCCCGGCCTGAGGAACTCCTCGGAACAAGCAAGCCCCGGGGTCTCCTCCCTGATCCCCCGGCCCCGTTCACCCAGGCAGGCAGCAGCCACTGAGGACAGGATGCTGTTGACAAGGAAACCCCAAGTTAACAACTCCTTGGGCGGTGTTTGAAATGTCACATGTTGAGAACCAGGCTGGAGTCCGTGTTCCCCCTGTGAAGTGCCGGGCGCGGCACGCCGGGCCATGACATGGACCCCTGAGGACACGTCAGGTCGGTGCCCAGGGGCCCCGTGTCTGCTCATCACTGGGGGCTCTCTCAGCTCACACACCGTCAGCACCACGAGGGCAGCTGCTGGGGGCTCCCCATCCCGACCTGGGCTTGCAGGCGAGCAAAGGAGATGCCTCGCTTCCTGGCTCGAGGGAGTGGAAGCCCCAGGAAGGACACGCCTCTTCCATGCATCTCTGCAAAGCCTGGGCTGCCCGCTGGCCCTGAGCCTGGTGGGGTTGGGGGGAGTCCAGGCCCCGGGTGTGTGTGCACGTGTGTGCACGTGTGGGCATGGAGGGGCTGCAGGCGATGCGCAGACCCAGTCCCTCACCCACACGCAGACACTGTCTCTCCCAAGTTCCCCCGGAGAAAACCACCAGATGCTGCAAAACGCTGCTGGCCCGTCGTCAGCCTCACGGGTGGACCACAGAGCAGGGGGCCTCCCGCCCCACAGGGGCTGCACACATGTGTGCGTGTGGCCGCTGCGGTGCGTGTGCACAGGGGTCAGCGCACACTCACACACAGTTCCATCCGAGCAGCCTTCGCACACATGTGTCTCTACTATGCGTGTGTGATGTACAAACACCCACGCAGCTCTCAGTTCGATGGTTCACCCCACACAGAGGTAGGGCTTCCCTGATAGCTCAGTTGCGAAAGATTCCACCTGCAATGCAGGAGACCCCGGTTCGAATCCTGGGTCGGGAAGATCCTCTGGAGAAGAGGTGGGCTACACACTCCAGGACTCTTGGGCTTCCCTGGTGGCTCAGCTGGTAAAGAATTCGCCTGCAGTGCAGGAGACCTGGGTTCGATCCCTGGCTTGGGAAGAGCCCCTGGAGAAGGGAAAGGCTTCCCACTCCAGTATTCTGGCCTGGAGAAGTCCATGGACTGTATAGGCCACAGGGTCGCAAAGAGTCAGACACGACGGAGCCATGTTCACTTTCACACGAAGGTGGCCCAGGCTCTTTGCTCCCTCTCTGCGTGCACAGGGCTCATGAATGTGTGTCTACACAGACGCGCGTGCGTGGGTTCGATAATATAAACACCTGTGTGTGTGAAGACACGCTCCTCTGAGTCACGGCACGTCCAGTGGGACAGTCACTGTCACACGACCCTGTAGAGATGTCCCTTCTTCTCGGGAGCCGCGCCTGCGCACATTCACACACACAACCAGGCCCAGAGCATCCCATGACAAAGGCTCGACCCCTGCCCCTGCGTCCGCTCCGCCCGGCTGGGAGCCTGGCCAGGGTGTCCTCGGGGGCGCCCCGCCGGGAGCACAGGCCCGGGGGTGGGAGCCCCACACCCAGCAGACAGAGCCAGGGAGGGCCCCCGGTGGGGGACACGTGGATGGCAGGGCCTGAGCAGTGTCTCCGCCTGCCCTCACCTCCCCAGCAGGTGGACAAGCAGCACCAGCCTTTCCACGGTCTGAGAGCTTCCTCCAGGTCGGCGGCCCTCAACGTTTTCGGCCGCAGGGACTGTCTCACGGAAGACGGCTTCTCCAGGGACGGACGGGGACAGCTCGGGCAGGAATGGAGCGTGGGGAGCAGTGGCTGAAGCTTCACTCGCCTGCCACTCGGCAGCCCGGTTGCTGATGGTCCACGGCCCGGGGGTGGGGGCCCGCTCACGACACACGGGGCAACCGCGCTTCCTTCCCAGCGGCCCGTGTGGAGCTGTGCCCCTGGAGTCATTCTGGAGACAGAAGCGTGAGCGGGACACCACGCACCTCTGCCTGCCCGCCCCACTCTGCCTCCCGACAGGAGGGGGCCTTGTGATCCTCTCTGGGCGGGGCCAGCGGCTAAGACCCACTCAGGCCAGGCTGAGCCCCTGAGAGGGGCTCCCGTGACCCCAGCCTGTGGACACCTATGTGGACTTCATGCTCTGCGGCCCAGACTCCTTGCAGGCAGAGGGCAGTCCCCGGCCCGCCCTGAACCGAGGGTGACCTGACGCGCTATTGGTGACTCAGCCCCAGAGTCAGTGTTTAAACCTTCTCCCCTACAGACTCTTCCTGGAGGCTCCTTAGTCAGGGGCAGCAGCCAGGCCGACAGCTGAAGCCCCTGGGCTGAAGGGGTGGGCGGAGGGGCCGGGGCTCTTTGGAGCCGAGGGGGTGGGCGGCGCCCCTGAGCCGCGGGCCGGGCCCGTGCACACTCTCATATACACATGCACGGTACACACGCCCCACATCTGCACATACTCCACGTACAAACATGCACGCTCACGCACACACAAATGCTCTCACTCACGCGTGCACACAGGCAGGCACGTACACACGTGCACACACACTGGGACGTCAGCTTTCTCCCACCACGGAGACTCCGGGGCCTCCAGGGGAATAGGAGCCACGTGCCCATGAGGGAGAAGGACGCTGTGCCCACTGGGGCCCCTGACAGCCCCCTAAGCCCCGCTCCCCCCAGGAGACCAGGCACACAGCTTCTCCCAGGAGCCCAGGAGGGCTGCCCACGAGCTGCTTTCAGTCTGGAGGAACCACCACCCCCAGGTGGCTTCTACACCCCCAGCGCCGGCCAGCACACGCACGGCCGGCCCCGGGCCCTCAGGGAGGCCCACCTCTGTCCAAGACCCCACAGCAAAGGCAGCCAGGGCAGCGCGGCTCACCCCCGACAGACGCACGGCAGGAGGGCGAGCCCACCATGCACACATCAGCTCTGGAGGTGGTCCTGGCGTCCACCCTCCCTGCAGGGCTCTGGCGAGGGCCCAGGGCCTGGCACATGGTCAGCCCCACTGGGGCGGATGCCAGGACCACTGCCAGACCTGACGTGGCGGGGTGGGGCCTTCTGGACGGGGCCCAGGTGGACCAGAGCGTGCTTCTGCGGGGATCTGAGTTTCCTGACTGTGTGCAATGACCTACGCCTCTCTCTCACTCCAGAGAAAGGACGGAAGTCTAATCATGCACAAAGCCCCGTCCTCCCTGTCCCCTCCTCTGAGTCACTGTGGCTTCTGAGCCGTGACCTGTCCCGGGCTCCCCTCGGGCCGGGGAGGGAGGTGGCTAGGGTGATGCCGGGGTGGGGGCTGCCCGCTGCCTACTGCAGCAGCCGGGTCAGGGCGCGCTGGGGGTGTGAGCAGGGCAGGGGCCCGGCCCGGCCCGCACCCTCCCCTGACTCGCACACTCTGCTGCCCCTCTTCCCTGAGCCACGCCCCGGTCTGCCTTCTGGAAAGTTCTGGGTTCCAAGGCCAGGATGACCGATCCTGCAGGCGGGGGGAAGGAAAGGAGGGGCGGCCTGGGGGCAGCTGGAGTGGCACCCGCCTCTGCTCCGAGCCCGGGGCACTGACCCCTGTTCTGGGTCCTGCGTGGCCTCTGGGATCCCGGGGTTTTCCCAGGAGAAGCTTCTGGGCGAGAGTGGCTCTGAAGGGGTGGGGCGGGGAGCCCTGGTCTCTGCTCTGGAGCCCAGCACTGCAAGAGCACATCCTCCACGGAGCTTTCCGGGGAAGAAGGCTCATGGCAATTCCTGGGCAGGAGGCCACAGCTCCCTGGCCACCCCGCATTCGTCCATCCGTCCACTCAGTCGTCACCCACTGATGCAGACAGACATCTGTGTCCACGCAACACAAATGCATTTGCTCATCTGCTCTTGTGTCAGCTGCAGGGTCTGAAACACCGCCCTCTGGGGGAGAGCTAGGAGGGCAGGTGGCCTGCATAGCCCAGCCTGGGGCCCAAGATCCCCAAGGCTGGACCCGGTCCCACAATGTGGAGTGCAGACCCTGGGAGGGGACCTCTGAGGCCTGAGTTCTCCAAACGCACACATCCGACTTCTACAAAATGCATAAATACCAAAGTTACAAGAGGCCTTCCTCACAAGGGAGGCAATATGTAAAAGCAAAGAGATCGTTGCACAAAGTCACAAGGACAACGTCTCCTTTTCAGAGGCGCGTAGCCCATCTCGCTGTTGATGTCACTGTTAATTTTTTCTAATGACACATTCAAGAAACAAAGCAAAACAAAAGAACCATCAACTCAGCATTTAGAACAACATATTTTGACAGCGTATTTTTAAACGAATTCCCCTCTTCCAATGAAAGTGCCATCTTGCAATCTTTGAAAGTCTATTCAGCTTCTACCAACATGATTATCTCATTCTTCCCACGATAAAAACTCCCAGATACATAATGACAGCGTGATCACCATGCAGATGCGTTCACGGGACATTGTCTCTCCCTGCCGGGACCAGGAAGGAGGAGCAATACACGAAGCCCCCGGGAGCGCCTGCAGGCCGCTGCGCAAAGCCGCTCACACAGGGCTAAGGGGAGCGAGAGGCACTCTGATGCTTGACCTAGTCCTCAGGGCCCAGGGCCGGGGGCTCAGGGCTCAGGGCTCGGCACACCACCCTCAGATGGGGCCACGGGCACCAGCTCCCAGAAGGCTGGGCCGCTGCACCTGCTCTTGCTCTTCCCACGGAGGGCTCTGGAGTCAGGCGTCGCTCCACCCAAGGGCCCTCTGCAGCGGGAGCTACTCCAGGGTCCTGGGAGGCTGCAGGGATGGCCCCACGGGTACACGCACAGCCGGAGTCTCTATCACCCGGGAACACCTGGGCGAGGCCCTCACAGGCGTCCCCTGCTGCCCACCTGTACCAGGAAGCTGGTGGCACGGAGCCCTCCCACCCGGCAACCCCTGGAAGGCAGGTGCAGGAGTCCCTGAAGACCTCCGAGGCCAGCAGCCAGGCCTGCACTCCCCAGGGCTCCCTTGGGGCTGCTGGGTGCTCTCATCTGACAGGGAGCCGAGCTCAGCCAGACGGAGGCCCCTCGGGGGCCCCTAGGTGATGGCGTGGGCCCAGGAGGCAGGAAAGGCTCAAGGGACCCTGCGTGCTCAACCCAAGGATGGGGGACCCCACAAGCACCGTGAAGGAGAAAGGGCTGTGGTTCTCAGAGTCGGCATCCACCCCCAGGAGGGAAGCCCTGCTTCTGAGGCTGGGTCGCCGCGGAGGCCCTGGGGGGAGGAGCCCTCAGCAGACAGCCCCCCGTACTCCGGGGAGTGGTATGGGGCTCCCGCCGCTGAAAGGCTATTTTCCATTCGTCAGGACGCCCCGGGGTGCTCGCAGGTCATGGGACAAGCCTGCAGGCGGCAGCGGGTGGCCACGCCTCTGACCGAGGAGGCTGGACGCCGGGTCTCAGCCGCGGGGTCCCCCGTGTGGGCATGTGTGTCGAGTGCGAACATCAGGCTGGGCACCTGCTCGGCGTGTGTACGTGGACTGTGTTGGTGCCCACACGGGTGTGGACAGTGTGTGTCCGTGTTGCCAGCACGAACACCCCTCCTGTCTCTGAGGGGCGGCTGTCACTGTGGCTGAATCCCGGCCAGTCGGGGAAGGGGGCTTGCAGCCTCCTGCCTTTCGCGCTGCGTCCCCCCGGCCTGCCCTCTTTTCTGAGCCCTGTTCCTGTCCCCAGGCCCTGCCCTGTGGCTCTTGGGGTGCTCTGCCGGTCCCAGCCTGTGCCCCAAGCCCCGCCCCACTCGCCCCTGCAGGGTGGCACCTGCAGAAGCCAGTGCCCAGGGGGCTCCTCATGGGGTCAGGGTCAGCCCTCCCCACAGCGGGGGAGACGGGGTGGGGTGGGGAGAGGCGGAGGTGTCAGGGCTCTGGAGAGTGGGCTGGACAGACAGATGGACAAGCGGATGGAGGCCAACAGAAGGCAGCCTGTCCAGGGCCACACTCGAGAGGACGGGCGCTCTGCTCTCGGTTGCAGGACAGCCTGTGGCAGCTGACCCTAGACGCAGGAGGGACCTGCGCGTCCTGTGCTGTCCTAGCCCAGCCCACAGGTCGGGTGGCTTGAACAGCAGACCTGCCCTGGCTCAGGCTGGAAGCCCAAGATCAGCATGTCGGGTGTCCGGCTCCTTCCAAGGTCATGGGGGGGCATCTTTTCCACGCTTTCCCCCGGCGCCGGGGATTGCTGGCCATCTGGGTGTCCCCGCCAGCCTGCTCCTGCACACGCCCGGGCGCAGGCCCATGGGGGCTCTGGGTGTCCCCGCCAGCCTGCTCCTTCACACGCCCGGGCGCAGGCCCATGGGGGTGACAGCCCGCCACGCAGGCTCTCGTGAGGTCACCGGTCACCCTGCATCAGCCCTCTTGCCAAGTACTGCCCCGTCCTGAGTTCTGGGGACACGACTCCAGCGCCTAAGGACAGTCAGCCATCTGCCAAGTGAGTTTTCAGTTACACAGCCAGGCGGAGATGCTGCGCTTGACACCGTGGGGCCCGCAGAGCTTGTGCGAGTTTCTGATCTTTAGAGAAAGTGAGCGCAGAGCCTGATTCCGGATGCGAGATTCTGGGGAGGAGAAGCAGTATCACACGTGAGCCAGACCTCACAGAGCTGCCGGCCACAGAGCGGGTGGCTGTCTCAGTGAACATGCCTGCATCATTAAAGGTGATCCCGACCCACCAGATTGTTTGCACATCAAGGCAGGGTCACGAGCCACAGTTTGAGAAGTGCTGGGCTTAGCGGATCCTGGGGACGAGGGACTCCTGGGAGGGGGGAGGAGGGCCTGAATTTGGGGAGGTTTTCCTAAAGTCTGTGCACCAAGATCCTGGGGTGGGAAGACTCTGGGCACTGTGGGTGATGCTGACGGTGGTGATGACACAGAGAAAGAGAGACAGAGACAGAGAGAGAGACGGGGGAGACAAGGACAGAGAGTCAGACGCAGGGACAAGGAGGCAGGCACGGACAAGGAGGGGGCTAGGGAGGCGGGTGCTTTTGCACGCAAAGATTCAGTGCAAAGACCACGTGCTGCGTCTCCCTGGGGTGGGCCAGGGGCTGCACTCCTGAGCCCCCTGGGGTGGGTGAGGGCTGCACTATGAGGCCACACGTGGGCATCACGGCCCCGCCAGGGTGAGTCCCCACCAGCATCCACTGTGTGGCCCGACCTGGGCCCATGCGCCCTATCACCCCGTCGATCGGACCGCTGCCAGTCCAGACTTCAGCAGGAGCTGCTTAACTCACTCGTTACACCTCCCATCAGTCCCACCGCAGCGCTGACGGGCTGTCAGGTCTGACATGGGCTGGACCCGTCATGCGACCACCTTCCAGACACGGCTGCCCGGGCACAGTGCAGGAGACGGGCCTGAAGCCGCCGGTACCCCCAGTGGAGGCTCAGAGACCCCGAACCCCGAAACACAAGCGCAGAGACCCCGACCCCTGAACCATAGACTCTGAGCCCCGCCCCCCGAACCACAGGCTCTGAGCCCCACCCCCCGA
>SJYQ01093272.1:1754922-1769284 GCA_006410935.1 Redunca redunca
AGCCCCGCCCCCTGAGCCACGGGTGCAGAGGCCCTGCCCCCCGAGCCACAGGCTCTGAGCCCCGCCTCCCGAACCACGGGTGCAGAGACCCCGCCCCCCGAGCCACAGGCTCTGAGCCCCACCCGCTGAACCACGGGTGCAGAGACTGCCCCCTGAAACACCGGCTCTGAGCCCCGGCCCGAAGGAGCCCACCCGGCGCTCTCGGCCACAGCCACGCTCCTGCCGTGCTGACCCCGCAGCTTTGAAGGCACACGGCCACGGCCGCTGCGCCAGGACAGCTGGGCCCCCGGACAGGGAGTTCCCGAGCAGGAGTGTCAGAGGACCGACCCTCGAGCCGGGGGGGTCTCAGCTCTGGGGTGGCCTGCGGCCCGGGGGCTGAAGGCGCCCCCCAGGCTGTCCAGTGCAGCCTCGGTCACCCTCCGGGAAGACCTGCCGGCCCTAGGTCGCCTGTTGGCAAGGAAGTGAAATGTGTCCCCAGCCCCTTCGGGCGCCCTGCCGTCTGAGCAGCTCGGATTGCTTCTGGTTTCCGGAGGCAGGCCGGTTTTCCACCCCCAGGACAGGCTGGACATGAGCTGGCCCCAGGGGTCGCTGAAGGCCACTTCCGGCCACACGGGGCCCCTGTCTGCTCTGCTCCCACTGCCATGAAGTCAGCTGGGGTGGCGGGCAGATGCCCCTGGACTCTGCCAGGTGGCCACAGCGAGTAGACACCCGGCGGGACACACTTGGTTTCCCAGGCCTTCTTGCTCTCTGTCTGTCTCTGAGTCTCCGAACATCTCACCTTCACTGGGACTTGAAGAGGTGACGCTCCCAGGAAGATATGAGCCCGCCTGCCAGGCAGAGAGCTGGGCCCTCCTCTCCTCCAGGGTTCCCACTCATGCTGTAGCATCATCTCAGCAAATGGAAGGAAGTGTGGAGTTTCATCAGCCAGAGCCTGTGCTAGAGAGGGAAACAGAGACCCAGATGGTGCCGGCCAGAGCGGCCCCGGGCTGGGGCTGGATGGGGTGGGGGGCAGGGGCCTGCCCCACCCTGAGAGGGCAGGAGGGATGGCCAGGCCTTGCCTTCAGAGCCCCCATCAGCCCCACATCGGCTCTGGGCTGCTCACCCCGCTCTTTCACGGAGAAGAAGGCTGCCTGCTGACACCACTGCTGGTCAGATGCCGTCACCCCCGGAGGAGGCGGCGGGAAGCGACCGGAGCCTGGGAGCACCTGGAGGGGCCCCTGCTTCCCCTGCTCCCAGCCGCCTCCCACCCCCCCGCAGCTGCCGGGCGCTGCCCCGAAGCCTGGGCTCCGTTTCTGGGACAGAGCTTCCCTCCAGCTTGTCCGGGATTCAGAAGGCAAAGCGTCTGCCCACAGTGTGGGAGACCTGAGTTTGATCCCTGGGTCGGGAAGATCCCCTGGAGAAGGAAATGGCAACCCACTCCAGTGTTCTTGCCCGGAAAATCCCATGGACGGAGGAGCCTGGCGGGCCACAGTCCACAGGGTCGCAGAGTCAGGCATGACTGAGCGACTTAACTTTCTTTTCCCTCTGCATGGTTCCAGTGCCCTCATTGACCAAGCCCACGGCCCCGCTGTGCTCCAAGGAGAAACAGAGACGGCGTGATGAGCAGCCGCAGCCACAGACCATCTCCCAGTGCGGGCGAGGAGGGTCTCAGACACCATCCTGAGCTCACGGACACAGGCCAAGGCCACCAGGGACGACCGTGACGCTTCATGGCAAACCCAGTGCCGACCGGACAGCTCCAGGAGGGAGTTTCATCAGCACATCCTCGCAGCCCACTGCCCAGGCCTCGCGGTCAGGAGGGTCCGCAGCCACGCTGCCACAGGGCCGCTCCGGATCCCCAGAACCCCACATCTGTAAAAACACCACTCATCAAAGACACCCTGGAAACACAGCTGCAGAATCTCTTTGCTTTTATCCTCAGCTTAATGACGACTAACACCCGGCTGACTCCCTCCTGCTCTTTCCTCGTGGCACCAGGAACAGACGGCGCCACCAGCACCTGGGACGGGACAGGGAGTGGGCGACGGACTGGGCGGGGACCAGCTCGGGGGCGTCTGCATGCTGAACCCTGAGGGCCTGCAAGCCGTGATCCGGAACCTTCCATCCCTCAATGTTTGATGCTGCAAATAAAACAAACCCAAATCGGGGAAAAGAGTTCCCGAGATGCACTCACATTATTTTGTAAAAGTGCCCAGATGTGCATTTAAGAGCAGCGTCCTGCTGGGTAAGTAAAGCAGCGGACTGCATGCCAGCAAGAGGCAGTAATTGCTGAAACAGGCCGGAGGAAGCTCACTCACAACCCTGCTTTCTTGCCCTGGGTTCTGCTTTGCTACAGCCCAGATGGGAAGAATTCGCCGGACAATTAGCTTCCAGGGAAAACTCCATCCACGCTCACGCTCCCCCCACAAACAGACTTCTCCGTGAGTACAGGATCCACAGCCCCCATCCCCTCACTGGGCTCTCCCAGGAGCTGGGGTGGGAGTCGGACACAGAGCATAGATGGGGTCGTGACCTCAGGACACCCACCCTCTTCGCACTCGTCTGCATCCAGCCCAGCCCGGCCTGGCCTGGCCCGGCCCAGCCCTTGGGTCCAATGGAGCTGAGGCAGGCCGGTCCTGATGGAACCTTGCAGACCGGGGTGTCTGTGCGCTCCTTCGAGCTCCTGCCCACCTGTCCCTGGCCATCCAGTGAGCTCGTGCAGCCCTGCGGCTGGACCTCCCCCGGCACTCAGCAGCCCTGGTCAATTCGAAGTGACCGTGGCTGCTGCTCCTTCCCCAGAGCCCAGGGTGGAGCCCCACGGGGTGAGGCCAGCATGGGCAGCGGGGCGAGATCCAGGAATGCCAGGGAGACCGGCCACACCGCAGCCTCCAGGCTGTCTCATCTCGGTGCTCAGCCCTGCAGCCTCTCCGGCCATCCATCCTGCAGTGAAGCCCCCGCCTCAATTCAGGACCACTCACGGGATCAGCCTCGAACCACACTTCCACCTCCAGGGATAAGCCACACGCCCAGAGGTGGTCCCTCCAGCGCCAACTCCCAGGGATGCTGCCCGCCTGGGGTCCCACCCAGGACACGTCCTCAGGCTGCGTCGTCTCAACAAGCAGTGGTGGTCACTGCGTCCCCCAGAACACGAGCTGTGGTTGCTGGCACGACCCTGCCCCTTCCCCTGCTCCATGGTGTTCAGGGGTGGACCAGGGGCTCAGCGCAGAGCTGTGACTGGCCACGGCCCTCAGGAGGGATGGAAATGATGAGTCAAGAAAAGGAGGCGTGGATGCAGAGAACAATTCCACGGTGCTGCCTGGAGCCAGGGCTCTGCCAGTGGTTCCCATACTAGCACGCAATCAGGGCGCCCTCGGGCTTCCCTGGGTTCTCAGTGGGAAAGAATCTGCCTGCCAAAGCAGGAGACAAGCCTTCAGTCCCTGGGTCGGGAAGATCTCCTGGAAAAAGGCAAGGCAACCCACTTCAGCATGCTTGCCTGGGAAATCCAATGGACACAGGAGCCTGGTGGGTTACAGTCCATGGGGTCGCAAAGAACCGGACACGCCTGACAAGTAAGCGACAACAGGGTACCCTCTCGCCAGCCCCGGGCGTCTGCTCCCGGGGCGGCCGCCGTGACAGCCCCGGACAGCACAGTGGGAGCTCCCCCCGCCCCACAGGAGGCCAGGGCCACTCCATCCCGGGCCTCTCCCCGGCTCCGGCGCTCGCCGGTGGCCCCGACGTCCGGGGCTTGTACACACATTGCTCTCATCTCTGCCTCGGCCGTCACGTGGCTTCCCCTGGGGTCTCTGTCCTCTCCTCCCTCTTCAAGGACCCTAGTCACTGAGTTCAGGGCCGCCTTCTCCAGTATGACTTCTTCTTAACAACCGACACCCGCAAGGACCCTATTTCCAAAGACAGGCACACCCGGAGCTCCCGGGTGGGTATGAACTAAAGGGAGGACACGACTCAGCCTACCAAGAGGCCATCCTGTAGCGGAGGGGAGCCCACGCCCAGAGAGGCTGAGCCCTCATCCAAGGTGGCACAGCTGCCTCGTGGTCAAGGCAAGACCAGACCCCGGCCCTTGTCCTCAGGAGTTCAGCCATGCTCAGTTCAAGATGCGGGATGGTTCCATAGCTGCTCGAGGGGCTTCTGGGAGCATGAATGTTTAGCCCCTGCCACATGACCGCATAATCAATAGATTAGGGCATTAGGCGCCCGGGTTATTAAAAGTGAAAGATCCTCCATGAGAAGGCGAGGGACGCTGGGAGCCTCTGTCTCCTACAAATATGTAATGAAATTTAAATTGAATCTGGTTTAAAATCATTTACCTTTTGACATCATGTATCAGCACACGAAGCATCGGCTGAGAAGCAGATAACCTTTCAAGCAGAATGAAAAATTACTCTGTCTCCTTTGATTTCATGTTAATTTTCAAATTTAAACTACCCCAGGGCTCTCAGCTCCGGGTCAGCCCCTAAGAGCCTATTGCTTGCACAAGGTCTGTGCCATCACAGGCGACCCCTGGCCTGCCCTGCAGAGCGGGGTGCAGACTGCCCTGGGGAAGGAGGTGAGAGCCCCGGTCCGTTTCAAGTGACTGTCTGCAGGGCACTGGGGGGACACCGGGCGGGACGCCCCCCGTTACAGCACCCGGGGAACCATTTCTCCCGGGGACCTCAGTTTCCTCATCTAAACACAGGCCATCGCTACCTAGCCAGCCCACCTGGCCTCCGGAAGACCCTGGAAGCTTTAGGAATCCCTGGACAGGACCGTGTGGGGCCAAGCAGGAGGCCGGTCCAGCAGGAGGGGTCCCGGGGTCATCCGTCCACCGCCAGGCATCCTTGCCAGGACCCCACATCTGGTAAGGTCACGGCGGTGATGGAGCTGGTGGGGATACGGCTGGGCTGCCATTCAGGTGAGACGGGGCGTGGTGAGCCCAGCGCTCACCTCTGTTAGCCTGCTGAGGGCAGGAGGAGAGCCTCGGGGAAAAGTGCTCCTGGCCTCCTGCTCGCATTACACAGACTAGTGCACCGAGGTCCCAGAGGCCGCGCAGCTCACCCAGTCCCGCCACCGTGTCTTCAAGCTGAGGCTGGAACAGCATCCACGAGCCTGTGGGTCACAGGGCCCAAACGCCACAGCCCGCGCGTGTCCATTGGATTCCGCAAGGTCGGAGGCCTTTCGTCTCCAAGCAGATCAGAACCTGTCAGCTCATCCTCAGCTTTGGCCACTACTGAAGCTGGGGAGGACGGCTGGGCTCCCTGGGCAGGCCCTCCAAGCAGGGCACGGCCCTGCCGCTCCTGAAGGCCACGGCGGGAGGCGGGACCCCCAGCAACCACCACAGATGCCACGCGAGCCTCGCGGGAGTCCCTGGTCCCCGCCCCTGCGTGCACACGCTGAGCAGACGGGAGCGGGGAGGGACACCCAGGGGCAGGGGGCCGGCACACCAGGCGCCACCTCAGGCGGAGTCAGTGTGGAGACGGCGGCCCTGCTGGGGGTCCGCGCCTCGGGGGTCACGGCGAGGGCCTGGGAGCAGCCTTGGCCGCTGCAGCCTCCGCCCTGCAGCCTCCGAGGCGAGCCCGCCCCACTTCCCAGAGAAGAGCGCGGGGCCTTGGGCGCTGTGCCCGGCCTGGGCCTCCAGCGCGCACGCAGCAGCGGCCTCAGAAGCTGGGCCCGCTCCCAGGACCGCGTCAGCGTCCGGGCTTGGAGGAGAGGCGGCGGCTCCACACTGACCGGGCTGGGAGGCCCCAGGAGGCAGCAGGACGCTCGGGCGGGCCTGGAAGGTCCTCTGGGAACCCCACCCAAGCCCTGGCGCGGCCGTCCAGCCCTCCAGGACCCTGGCCGGCGTCCAGAGAGGACCCGGGGCTGGCCCCCTCCGAGGCCTGGTGCTACTTAATTAGCAAGGCCAGACAAAG
Organism: Redunca redunca; assembly: GCA_006410935.1. Classification (NCBI taxonomy): domain Eukaryota; kingdom Metazoa; phylum Chordata; class Mammalia; order Artiodactyla; family Bovidae; genus Redunca; species Redunca redunca. The sequence continues at coordinate 1,760,808 of SJYQ01093272.1, forward strand.
GGGCTTTTCACGGACACTGTCCGCTGCATAGTCACATGTGGGCACCACTGGGCTGGAAGACAGAGTGAGCTTTGCCAGGACTTCACCCCCACTGAGCCTGCCCGGAGAAGACGGACAGGGAGAGGCGGGGCTGAGGAGGGGGCCGCCCAGGTCCCCATCCGCAACCTGGGGGGCCAGGGCAGAGGGCCCCGGCCCCGGGGGTCACACGGCAGGCCCCACTGCCACCACTGGGGCGGGGCATCCGGGTGCCCAAGCGGCAGGGCCCTGGGGTCCGCCGCTCCCCTGCGACAGGCTGCTTTCCACCAGGACACGGTTCAGGGCCCCCAGGCGTCCCGGAGCCAAGTCATTGGGCAGAAGCCCTGCACGTCTGCATGCTGGGCTCCCCGGGGGCAGTCACGGCGCCGGCGCGCGCCCCAGGCCAGGTCAGAGTTCGCTGCTGTGCTGGCGTGGGGAGCCCAGCCCACGGCCGACATCTGGGCAGGGAGGCAGGGGAGGCAGGGCCGGGGGTGCACCCCGGGGTTGGGGGTGGGTCACGGGGGTGCACCGTGTGTCCGCCGCCTGCAGGCGGGCCTGGGTCCCCCTCTGGGCACAGCCGACGGAATGTGATACGGCCTGTCAGATGTGCCCAGCACAACCATGCCCTGTATTCTTCCCACGGTCCGCGTGTCTGGGCAGCCGGGTCAACGCCAAGGTCTTGGTTTCCCTGCTTGTGAGCTTCCAACTGTGAGCAACCGAGGATCTCTTGGGCTTTGCGTCACCACGGTGTAAGTCTGGGGGCTCTTGGGGTGGGCAGAGGGGAGACAGGAGTGCCTGCTTAGTGTGCCCGGGGTTTCCTCCTGGGGCGATGAACGCCATGGCGACGGTGGTGGCAGGACACGCTGATTGACAACGGAACGTGCGTGTAAAGAAGTTAGTTCTGTTATGTGAGTTTCACCTCAATAAAAAGCAAAGCAAGGAAACATTTTAAAAGCCCGTCAGAGCAGCCAGACTCTCCCTGAGAGCAGGAGTGAGGCCCGCTTGCTGCGGAGCAGGCCTGGATGAGGAGCACACACTTGCCGGGGCCCCCCAGGACCCCCCACCAGGGGCTGACACACGCCGAGCATCAGAGCACCATCCCTGGGGCCATGCACGCTGCTGGGATGCAGGGGGTGGGGGGCCCGCAGGGGCCTGGCCGGCTGCAACTACCCCCCCAGATAAAGCACTGGCCTCTGGTGGGGGGGACCTCCGCTCCCTCTGACTGAGCGTCAGCACTGCCCGAACTCAAAGCCTCCCGGCCGGGGACACAGCCCCAGATCAGGACAACACCCGCATACAGAGAAGCCAGACAGGCCGTCGGCACGTTGCCGTGGACACGGCCATCCCCGGGGTCCCCGGGCCCGGCATGAAAGGCCCGCCAGCTCCGCAAGGGACCTGGCGGTCGGCACGGGTCCCTTCGTCCTGAAGGCTTCCCACGGCAGTGATGCCCGCGCTCGGTGCTCTGCCGGCTTAGAGGACATGCAAGCCAGGCGGCCCGGAAGCCTCAGGACAGGGGCACGAGGCGGCGCGAGAGAAGTGAGCGGGTCACCAGGGAGGCTTGGAAGGGCCGCTCAGACATGCACAAAGCGTTCCTAACCTCCACCGGCACAGCCGTGCCGCCCAGTTCTGATCAAGTTAAACGCAGAGCTGTCTCCGCACCTCCACCCGGCGCCCAGCACCACATGGTCTCAACCCCTCGGGCGGCACACGCAGCGCTGATGGCGGGGCACCTCGCCCACCTTGCCTGGGGCGTTGGGGCCGAGGTCGCTGGGCACACGGAGGGGGCTCAGGGCCAAGGTCGCTGAAGACGCAGCGGGGGGCATGGGGGGTCGGGGCTAAGGTCGCTGGGGACGCGGCGGGGGACACAGGGGCCCGGCCCAGAAGTGGGCCTGGGGCGTGAGGCTGGACGTGGGAGGTCAGCCACCCGGCTGCCCTGGGCAGGGAGGGGTCTCTGCACTCAGCCCGTGGAGGACGCACGCCTGTCCACAGGCTGCTGGAGCCCTCGGGTGGCCCCAGACCCATTTCCCCAACCAGGCTGGAGGCTGGGGCTTGGCAGGGGTGGGCAGTGCTCCCAAGATGGACAACAGAGGGGCCAGCCCAGAAGAATGAGGCTGGCTGCACACAGGCCAGGAGCGGCCCATGGGGAGTGGAGAGGGGTCGGGGAGGGGCCGATGAGCTAAGCCCTGGTGCTGTGAGGCCTCGGAAGACCTTGAAACTGGCAACTGCAACGGCGACCTTGACAAGTTCAACCCCTGGGAAGAAGGAGCCCAAAGTCCCAGAGAACGGGTGATGGGCCCGTGGCTGTGGGGGAAGCCCCGGGCGTGGGTCTGAGGCCACGGTGCCGGAGCGTGGGGTGGAGCGCCCCGGGAAGGGTCCTCAGGCAGGGCCCCGGCGGGACCAGAAGCTGCAGCCTCGGGGGCCGATCCCCGCGCGGCCCCGTGCTGAGTCTCACCAATCCGGAGCAGCTCTGCACCGCAGCCCCCAGGCTGGGAGGCCCGACCCCTCTCTCAGGGCCACGTCCACCCTGCCCCGTGAGAGGCCCCCTCTTTGGGCCTCTCTGGTTTCAGCCTAAGCCTGGGAGTGACAGTGCCCACCTTGCCCGGCTCGGGAAGCTGAAGGGTGAGTCATGGGGATGCTGGAACAGCTGGTGTGATGGCTGGCAGTTGGCAGCCCTGTTGGTGTCATTTCAACCTGAGCTGAGTCCCTAATGGACACTCAGAGCCTTAAACCCAGTGAGCTTTCCCCTTTTGTCTTGTCTGCCAGAAAGCTCAGGGCTGAGTTTTGGGCTCAATTCCAGGGGCTCCCCTTGCCTGGGCCGGTAAGTCTCAGCTGGGAGGAGTCACTTGGCCCTGCAGGCTCTAGCTCTGCCCAGCCCGGAAGTCACTCAGGAAGATCCAAAAAGCCCTTGAGACCTGGGCCATGTCCATGGAGACAGGCTGATGGAATGGTCCCCTCGACTCCTGCGTGCTCCTATGGAATGACAGGCGGCTGCCAGGCAGGCTCACATTCCCACCGTCGACGCCCAGAGAGCCCACACTCAGAGGTCACAGGAAAGTTATCCCCAAAAACTGGAATTAAATTTATTAAGAGGTAACGGGTTTTCAGCGAATTTATTAATCAATTTGACAATGCCTGGGGATTGTAATATAAAAATAATCAGTTGGCCTTCTCACCAACGTGAGACGCCAAGAAGGTGTCATTTAATTTTCTAATGCCGACTGCCACCTTTCCACGCTTATTGTTCCATTAATTGAGATGAAAACTTTGCAATTTGGAATTCCAGAGGAACATGTGTTCACTCCGTCTGGAGCCTGTGCACACAGACGCCCGTGACTTGGTGGTCCGCATGGGGTTCCTTGCCCGGGGCGCAGGAAAGACCCTGATGCCAGCTGTAACTTCGGGTCTACAAGGCGCATACAAGAAGGGACGCAATCCCTCTGGAGCCGTGCACCTCCCAAAAGGGAAGGAGGGCCGGGTCTTCCCTCTGTCCTGCCCCACCCATGGCAGGCAGCTGACAGCCCTTGTCCACACCAAGCCCACCCGGACCAAACATCCCTACCAACGGCCCCCAGCATCCCCAGGCCAGAGGTCGGCAGACAGACGAGGGTGTCCACACAGCGAGCCCCGACAAGACTAAAGAGCCCCACGCCAGGACATGTGCGGGCCCCTGGGGAGAGGCAGCGCCGGAGACCAGAAGGCAACACAGCCAGGGCCCGGGGTCAGCCGCAGCACGGACCCGGCTCCGAGTCAGGGTCTCAGCCTCCCTCTGCTGAGTCCCCAGGCTGACCTCTGGGCTGGGGAAGCCTCTGGTCCCGGGTCGGGAAAGGAAGGTGAGCAGGTGCTGGGCCCCAGGGACTCACTGGAGCGAAGAAGAGCATGTGGAGAGGAATTATGTTAGGACCAACGCTTGTGCACACAGACACACTGACAGACAGACACACACACAGAAACACACAGACACACACAGAGATAGAGACACACACAAACACAGACACACGGACACACACACAGAGACACACACAGACACACACACACAGACACACTGAGACACTGACATAGACAGATACACACACACAGACACAGATATACACAGACACAGACACACAGACACACAGAGACAGACACCCACTGACACACATACACATGTACACAGACATAGAGACACACACACACACAGAGATACACACACACAGATACACACAGGGACACACAAACAAAACACAGAGACATATACACACAGACACACAGACACACACACAGACACATCAGCTCACACACAGGTATAAACACAGACACACACACACACACACGCACAGACACTCGACAAACCATCTACGCTCGGACGCTGTCCTCATCTCAGACTTCGTTATTCCCCTGCGGGTTTCTGCTAAGTTCTCCTCCTCCGAAATGACCACCTGTCTCTGGGAGCAAAGCAGGGGGCTATTTCCCACTGGAGCGGCTGTGACAGCGACACGGAGCAGAGGGAAGGAGGCGCGGGCCGCTTTGGAGCCTGGACCACACGGATGCGAGCGCATGCGCGTGCAGGCCCTGGCCACCTTCCCCACGTCCACGCCTGCACCGCGGCCACCACCAGGGTCAGCTCCTTGCAGCCTGCCAGCCACGCTGGGCCCTGGGGACCACCCAGGTGGCGGGCCCCTCCCACCACCAGCTGCGGCCGGGGGACGCCCAGCAGACACACCTCTCCCTTCCCAGAGCCACGCAGTGTCTGAGGACTTAAGGGAGCTCCCAGCTGGGGGAGACCCAACGGCGGCCACCACGGGGAGTGGGGAAGGAGGCACTCAGAGGTAGCTTCCCCTCCCGCACCCCCAGCAAACTGGCTCCTGGCACCCGCACAGGCAGGGGCTGTCCCGAGACCCCACGACACCCACTCAGGGTCTGCACAAGCCTGCCTCACGGTCAGCCCTCAGAGCTCTAGAGGTCCAGCAGGCCTAGCAAGCAAGCTGGAAGGGCGGAGTCCTTGCCATCCCAGGGGTTAGCACTGAGTGTGACTTGGCCTCAGGAAGCGCATGCTGTGAAATTCACACTGATGAGCAGTTTCTCTGCAGACCTGGGTGCGGCAGGATCAAGCCGTCTTCCAGCAGGACGGCCCTCGGAGTTTTGTCAACTGTCTCCCCAGGAAAGACAGGCCCCTCGGGACTAAAGGCATCCAGAAGGGCTGGACCCTGGATGGCACCATCTCCTGGAAGCTCGAGTCCCCCCGGACGGTTAACAAATGCTTCTGGGGTGATGGGGCCCTGGGGGGCCGCCAAGCACAGCACGCACCCCAAGGCTGCCCACTGACCAGCTTGCTCCCTCCGGCTGCTCCCAGTTCCCAAGACTCTGCAACCTCTGGCGACGCGTGAATGTAGGGTGCTGGCCACCCCAGGAAGTGCTGGGTGTCACCGCACAACAGACGACAGCCGTGTGCGTGATGGCCAGCACACCCCTCCACGCAGGTCAGGGGAGGATGGCCCCTAAGGACCGAGGCTTTATTTCTCTGGTCCACGTCGTGCGACACACCCTCCAGCCTCTCGTGCACCTGGTGGTTTGGACTCACTGGATTTCAAATAAAAGTGATATCATACAGTATTTGTCTTTCTCAGTCTGACATTTCACTCAGCACAGTACCCTCCAAACCTATTCACGTTGCTGCAAGTGGTATTACCTCACTCTTCTTTATGGCTGAATACTATTCCATTGTGTGTGTGTGTGTGTGTGTGTGTGTGTATAAATACCGCATCTTTGTTCATTCAACTGTTAACTGCTTCCATATCTTGATAATTGTAAATAATGCTGCTATGAACACGGGGGTGAACGTGTCTTTTCTAATTACTGTTGTTTGGCTTGTTTTTTTTTTCCAGATATATACCCAGGAGTGGGATTTTTGAGTTGTATGGTAGTTCCACTTTGAGTCTTCTGAGGAAACTCCATACTCTTTTCCACAGTGGCTGCACCAAATAATCCCCACCAACAGTGCAGAAGGTTCCCTTAGCTCCACGTCCTCACTAACATTTGTTATTTGCGCTCTGTTTGATGACAGCCACTCTGACAAGCGAGAGGGGGTATCTCACTCTGATTTTGATTTGCATTTCCCTGATGATTAGCGATCTCTGTTTCCAAGGCAAACCATTCAATATCATGGTAATCCAAGTCTATTCCCCGACCAGCAACGCTGAAGAAACTGGAGTAAAACGGGTCTATGAAGACCTACAAGACATCCAATCCAAAATAGATGTCCTTTTCATCATAGGGGACTGGAATGCAAAAGTAGGAAGTCAAGAGACACCTGGAGTAACAGGCAAATTTAGCCTTGGAGTACGGAATGAAGCAGGGCAAACGCTAATAGAGTTTTGCCAAGAGAACACACTGGTCATAGCAAACACCTTCTTCCAACAACACAAGAGAAGACTCTACACATGAACATCACCAGATGGTCCACACCGAAATCAGACTGATTATATTCTTTGCAGCCAAAGATGGAGAAGCTCTATACAGTCAGCAAAAACAAGACCGGGAGCTGACTGTGGCTCAGAAACTCCTTATTGCCAAATTCAGACTTGAAGAAAGTAGGGAAAACCACTAGACCATTCAGGTATGACCTAGATCAAATCCCTTATGATTATACAGTGGAAGTGATAAACAGATTCAAAGGATGATATCTGATAGAGTGCCTGATGAACTGTGGACAGAGATTCATGACATTGTACAGGAAGCAGTGATTAAGACCATCCCAAGAAAAAGAAACGCAAAAGGCAAAATAGCTCGCTGAGGAGGCCTTACAAATACCTAAGAAAAGAAGAGAAGCTAAAGGCAAGGGAGAAAAGGAAAGATATACCCATTTGAATGCAGAGTCCCAAAGAATAACAAGGATAGATAAGAAAGTCTTGCTCAGTAATCAGTGCAAAGAAATAGAGGAAAACAATAGAATGGGATAGACTAGAAACCTCTTCAAGAAAATTAGGGACATTTTCATGAAAAGATGGGCACCATAAAGTAGAGAAACGGTATGGACCTAAAAGGAGCAGAAGATATTAAGAACAGGTGGCAAGAATACACAGAAGAAATGTACAAAAAAGAGCTTCATGACCCAGATAACCACAATGGTGTGATCACTCACCTAGAGCCAGACATCCTGGAATGCAAAGTTAAGTGGGCCTTAGGAAGCATCACTACTAACAAAGCTAGTGGAGGTGATGGAATTCCAGTTGAGCTCTTTCAAATCCTAAAAGATGATGCTGTCAAAATGCTGCACTCAATATGCCAGCATATTTGGAAAACTCAGCAGTGGCCACAGGACTGGAAAAGGTCAGTTTTCATTTCAATCCCAAAGAAGGGCAATGCCAAAGAATGCTCAAACTACCGCACAATTGCATTCATCTCACATGCTCAAAATTCTCCAAGACAGGCTTCAACAGTATGTGAACCATGAGCTTCCAGATGCTCAAGCTGGATTTAGAAAAGGCAGGAACCAGAGATCAAATTGTCAACATCCATTGGATCATTGAAAGAGCAAGAGAGAGTTCCAGGAAAACATCTACTTCTGCTTTAATGATTATGCCAAAGCCTTTGACTATGTAGATTACAACAAACTGGAAAATTATTCAAGAGATGGGAATACCAGACCACCTTACCTGCCTCCTGAGAAATCTGTATGTAGGTCAAGAAGTAACAGTTAGAATTGGACATGGAAGAACAGACTGGTTCCAAATCGGGAAAGGGGTACATCAAGGCTATATTGTCACCCTGCTTATTTAACTTATTTAACTCTGCTTATGCAGAGTACGTTTTCTTGGCAAAACTCTATTAGTCTTTGCCCTGCCCCATTTCGCATTCCAAGGCCAAATTTGTCTGTTACTCCAGGTGTTTCTTGACTTCCTACTTTTGCATTCCAGTCCCCTATAATGAAAAGGACATCTTTCTGGGTGTTAGTTCTAAAAGATCTTGTAGGTCTTCATAAAACCGTTCAACTTCAGTTTCCTCAGTGTTACTGGTTGGGGCATAAACTTGAATAACTGTGATATTGAATGGTTTGCCTTGGAGATGAACAGAGATCATTCTGTCATTTTTGAGACTGCATCCAAGTACTGCATTTCGAACTCTTCTGTTGACCATGATGGCTACTCCATTTCTTCTGAGGGATTCCTGCCCGCAGTAGTAGATATAATGGTCATCTGAGTTAAATTCACCCATTCCAGTCCATTTTAGTTTGCTGATTCCTCGAATGTCAACATTCACCCTTGCCATCTCTTGTTTGACCACTTCCAATTTGCCTTGATTCATGGACCTGACATTCCAGGTTCCTATGCAATATTGCTCTTTACAGATCTTGCTTTACGGATCTTGCTTCTATCACCGGTCACATCCACAACTGGGTATTGTTTTTGCTTTGGCTCCATCCCTTCATTCTTTCTTGAGTTATTTCTCCACTGACCTCCAGTAGCATATTGGGCACCTACTGACCT
>SJYQ01093272.1:1769702-1838178 GCA_006410935.1 Redunca redunca
AAATGACCCAATCAAAAAATGGGCCAAAGACCTAAATAGACATTTCTCCAAAGAAGACATACGGATGGCTAACAAACACATGAAAAGATGCTCAACATCACTCATTATCAGAGAAATGCAAATCAAGACCACAATGAGGTACCACTTCACACCAGTCAGAATGGCTGTGATCCAGAAGTCTGCAAGCAATAAATGCTGGAGAGGGTGTGGAGAAAAGGGAACCCTTTTACATTGTTGGTGGGAATGCAAACTAGTACAGCCACTATGGAGAACAGTGTGGAGATTCCTTAAAAAATTGCAAATAGAATTGCCTTATGACCCAGCAATCCCACTGCTGGGCATACACACCGAGGAAACCAGAATAGAAAGAGACACATGTACCCCAATGTTCATCGCAGCACTGTTTATAATAGCCAGAACATGGAAACAACCTAGATTTCCATCAGCAGATGACTGGCTAAAAAAGCTGTGGTACATATACACAATGGAGTATTACTCAGCCATTAAAAAGAATACATTTGAATCAGTTCTAAGGAGATGGATGGAACTGGAGCCGATTATACAGAGTGAAGCAAGCCAGAAAGAAAAACACCAATACAGTATACTAACGCATATATATGGAATTTAGAAAGATGGGGATGATGACCCTGTATGCGAGAAAACAAGAGAGACTCAGATCTATAGAGTGAACTTTTGGACTCTGGGGGAGAGAGAGAGGGAGAGGGTGGGATGAGATGGGAGAATGGCATTGAAACATGTAAAAATAAATAAATAAATAAGAAAAGAAAAAAAATAAAAAAAAATAAAAATAAAAAGCAAAGACATAACTTTGTCAACAAAGGTCTGTCTAGTCAAAGCTGTGGTTTTTCCTGTAGTCATGTACTGATGTGAGAGTTGGGTTATAAAGAAAGCTGAGCACTAAAGAACTGATGCTTTTGAACTGTGGTGTTGGAGAAGACTCTTGGGAGTCCCTTGGACTGCAAGGAGATCCAACCAGTCCATCCTAAAGGAAATAAATCCTGAATATTCCCTGCAAGGACTGATACTGAAGCTGAATCTCCAATACTTTGGCCACCTGATGTGAAGAACTGACTCATTGGAAAAGTCCCTGATACTGTGAAGGATTGAAGGAGGGAGGAGAAGGGGACAACAGAGGATGAGATGGCTGGATGGCATCACTGACTCGATGGACATGAGTTTGGGTAAACTCCGGGAGTTGGTGATGGACGGGGAAGCCTGGCCCTCTTTGTGATGGGGTCACAAAGAGTCAGACACGACTGAGTGAGTGGACTGGACTGAACTGATGATTAGTGATGTTGAGCATCTTTTCATGTGCCCTGTTGGTCATCTGCATTACCTCTTTGGAAAAATATTTATTAGGTTCTTTTGCCCATTTTTTATTCACGATGTTTTTTTTTTTTTTTAATGTTGAGTTGTAGGAGCTGTTTATATGTTGGATATTAATCCCTTATTGATCATGGTATTTGCAAATATTTTCTCCCATTCACTATGCTGTCTTTTCAGTTTGTCAATGATTTCCTTTGCTTTTAAGTATAATGAGGTCCCATTTGTTTATTTTTGCTTTTATTTCCCTTCCTTTTGGAAGTAGCTCCAAAAAGACATTGCTAGTGATTTATGTCAAGGAGGGCTCCACCTCTGGTTTCCTCTAGGAGTTTTAAAGTATCCAGTCTTACATTTAGATCTTTAATGCCTTTTTAGTTTATTTTTGTAAATGATAGTTTCACTTTTTAACATGAACTGTCCATTTTTCCCAGCAGCACTTATTGAACAGACTGTCTTTTCTCCATTGTATCTTCTTGCCTCTGTCATCATGTATTAATTGACCGTAAGCGTGTGGGCTTATGTCTGTGCTCTCCGTCTTGTTCCATTGATCTGGGCATCTGTTTTTGTGCTAAAGCCATGCTGCTTTGATAAATGAAGCTTTACAGTATAGTCTGAAGTCAGTACCGGTGATGTTCTTCTTTCTTTTGGCTCTTCAGGGTCTTTTGTATTTTCATACACACTTTAAAATCGTTTGCTCTAGTTCTGTGAAAACTCCCATTGTATTCTGATAGGGATTGCATGGAATCTGCAGATTGCCTTGAGTAGTACAGTCATCTTAACAGTATTGGTTCTTCCGATCCCAGAACATGGTCTATTGGTCCCTCTGTTTGTCTTCCTGTGTCTTTGTGTCATCTTCAGTTTCGTTCATCAGTGTCTTCTAGTTTTCTGAGCACAAGTCTTTTGCCTCCTCAGGTAGGTGTAGTGCTAGATATTTTATTCTTTTTGATACAATGACAAATGGGATTGCTTCCTTAATTTTTTCCAGCATTTCACTGTGTATAGCACTGCAAGAGATTTCTGCCTACTGATGGTGTATCCTGCAACTTTAACAAGTTCATTGATAAGTTCTGGCAGTTTTCAGGCAGCATCTTTAGAATAGTCTATGTCCAGTATTATGTTGTCTGCAAACCATGACAGTTTAACCTCTTTTCCAACGTGGATTCCTTTTATTTCTTTTTCTTCTCTGGTTTGCCATGGCTAGAACTTCTAAAACTATGTTGAATAAAAGTGCCGAGAGTGGTCACCCTTGTCTTGTTCCTGATTGTAGAGGAAATGCTTTCAGCTTTCCACTGTTGAGTATGATGTGAGCTATAGGTCTGTCATATATGGCCTTTATTATGTTGAAGTAGGCTCCCCTTATGCTCTCTTTCTGGGGAGTTTTTTCTTTATGATAAAGAGATGTTAAGTTTTACCGAAAGTTTTATCTGCATCTATTGAGGCGACCATATGGCTTTTATTTCAGTTTGTTAACGCGGCGTATCGGCACTGATTTGCAGATATTGAAAAATAAGGAAACCCCACTTGACTGTGATGCATGATCATTTTAATGTTCCACTGAAGTCAGTTGGCTGGTATTTTGTTGAGGGTTTTCATGTCTATGTTTATCAGTTATATTGATTTGTAAATTTGTGTGTGTGATATCTTTGTCTGGTTTTGATATCAGGCTGATGCTAGCTTCATAGAATGAGTTTGTTAAATATTCCTTCCTGTGAAAATTTTTGGAATAACTTTAGAGGGATAGGCATTAACTCTTCTCCAAACATTTGGTAGAATTTACCTGATGCTAAAGCTGAAACTCCAGTACTTTGGCCACCTCATGCAAAGAGTTGACGCATTGGAAAAGACTCTGATGCTGGGAGGGATTGGGGGCAGGAGGAGAAGGGGACGACAGAGGATGAGATGGCTGGATGGCATCACCAACTCAATGGACGTGAGTCTGAGTGAACTCCGGGAGTTGGTGATGGACAGGGAGGCCTGGCGTGCTGCGGGTCATGGGGTTGCAAAGAGTCGGACACGATTGAGTGACTGAACTGAACTGAACCTGTGAAGCCATCTGGTCTGGACTTTCTGTTTGTTGGGATTTTTTTAAATTACTGATTCAGTTTTGTTACTGGCAGTTGGTCAGTTCATATTTTTAATTAATTAATTTTAATTGGAGGATAAGTACAATATTGTGATGGTGTCTGCCACACATCAACATGAATCGGCCACAGGCATACATGTTCCCCTCCCTCCTGAACCCCACCTCCCCACCCCATCCTCCAGGTTGTCGCAGGGCACGGGCTTTACGTCCTCTGCGTCACTCATCAACTCGCACTGCCCATCTGTTGCATACGGTCACGTATGTGTTTCAAGGCTATGTTCTCGAATCGTGGTCCTCTCTCCTCCTCCCTCTGAGCCCCAAAGGCTGGTCTTGTGTCTGTGTCCCCTTTTACTCCCTGCACAGAGCATCACTGGTGCCCTCCTTCTAGAGTCCACAGATATGCATTGATAGATGGTATCTTTCTCTTTCTGACTTGCTTCATTCTGCATAATAGGCTCTAGGTTCTTCCACCCCATTAGAACTGAGTCAAATGTGTTCCTCTTTATGGCTGAGTAATAGGCGACTGAGGGTATGTACTGCGATTTCCTCACCCGTTCATCTGCTGACAGACACCGAGGTTGCTTCCACGTCCTAGCTGTTGCAGTCGGTGCTGCAGTGAGCGCTGGGGAACAGGTGTCCTTTTCAGTCTGGCTCCCTCAGGGTACACGCCCAGGAGTGGGACTGCTGCTCAGGGTACACGCCCAGGGCTGGGGCTGCTGCTCAGGGTACACGCCCAGGGCTGGGGCTGCTGGGTTGCACAGTCACTTTATTCCTGGTTTTTCCAGGAGTCTCCACAGTGCTCGCCCCAGCGGTTGCACCAGCTTGCATTCCCTCCAACAGTGTGAGAGGGATGCTTTTTTCTCCACACCCCCTCAGGTGGTATCTTCTCTCTTCCTGGTTAAGATCTAGGGGACTGGAGCCTGCCCATCAAGTGGTCTCCAGTAACCACTCGCGCCCCACGGCCCAGGTGAGCCCCCTGCTTGGTGACACCCCAGGCTGTCACATGTCCTCACTGGGGAACAGAGTGCTGTCCGTGCCACGCTGGGGCCTGGTCTCTCCTGGAGACCGTGTCTCTGTGGACCTGTCCCTCCTGCCGATTTAATCTGGGTCCTTTCACGCTAACAAGCCGTCCCCATGACCTTCACAGCTTTCCTGAGCCTGACGATGGTCTCGGGGACCCTGACGCACCGGGAGAGGCGACGGTCTGCACCAGGTGCGCTCAGGCCGACAGTTCTGCAGACACGGTGCCAGACGCCAAGGCTGCTGGGATGCCTCTGGGTAAAGGCCGGCCCTGAGTCCCCAGGCAGCACCGCAGGCTGGTGGCAGTGCAGGTCGGCCTGGTCAGTCAGCCGGTGGCCATCCGACCCCACACCTCGTGGGGAGCAGGTGTCTCAGAGGTTACCGGCAAGACCCAGAGCCGAGGAGTCCTGTGCGCGTGTGCTGAGCCGCTCAGTCCTGTCCGACTCTGTGACCCCATGGACTGCAGCCCCCCAGGCTCCTCTGTCCATGGGATTCTCCAGGCAAGACTACTGGAGTGGGGTGCAGTTTCCTTCTCCAGGAGATCTTCCTGAACCCGGGATCAAACCCACGTCTCGTGTGTCTCCTGCACTGGCAGGCAGGTTCTTCACCACCAGCACCACCTGGGAAGCCCGAGGAGCCCCGGAGCCAGCCTCACCTCCCAGCCTCTGTGCACAGGGGAAGACTGGGAGTCACGGTGGGCCTCTGAGAGCCTCAGTTTCTCCTTCTATGAAAAGAAAACCATATTGCCCATCTCCCACTGTGAATATCACAAAGCACGAGAAATCTGGCACCTGCCTGACACCCAGCAGCGGCTCAAGAGAGGTCCTTCCTGGGAGGGCTGCAGACTTGTGTGTGGGCTCCTGGGCACGGGGGCTCCAGATGCAACTGGTTCGACTCCAAAGGCAAATGTGTGTCCCAGCTGCAAGCAGGCATGCCCACAGTGGGGGAGGGCACCCATAGCTGCCCTGCTCAGCGAGCTCACGGGAGGCTTGGGCCAGGACGTCTGCAAGGCACCCAAGCACCCAAAGTCTCCCCAGCGCACAGCCTTGGCCCCAGCCTGCCAGCTGGAGGGAGCCCTGCAGTGGCCTCCGAGATCCCATTTGGGAGCCCCCGCTGTGACCATGTTCTCCTCCCCCGACACCCCACCCCTGAATCTCCTCTCCGAGCCTCCCAGGCCCCTTGGGACCAGGCTGGGGGCCCAGAGGAGAGTCCTGCTCTGTAGCCACCTTCCCCGCTGGGACCTGGGTGCGCTCCTGACGTCCCTGAGTCCCACTGTCCTCTAAGATGAAGAAAAGTGTCGAGCTGGGAAGGTTGCCAGGTCGACCCAGGAGCATGTGGACACTGTCTGCTGGGTGCCTGGAGGTCCATCCGTCCACCGGGACTGAAGCTGGGCGGCACAGGAGGGCCGGTGCCCACCTCTCCTGGGACGGCCCGTGAGAACTGGGCAGCCTCACTGCGTGGACAGCCCTGGGGTGACAGCATCCATCCCTCTGGCAGCAGGTCCAGCCTCGGTCACCAAAGCCCTGGGAGGTGGAGGCTGCCAGGCTTGGGGAAGGCTGGGGGCTTTCTGCAGGACCCTGGGTGGACCCTGGAGGTAGGCTTCCACGTGGGAGTCTGGATGGGGCAGGGGTGAGAGGCACCGCAGAGGTGAGAGTCCAGGGGCAAACGGGGCCTCCATCGGGGTTACAGGCGGGCAGAAAGATGAGGCTCCAGCCACGAGGACCCCGGGGCCTGGACGACCTGTCTCCTTTCAGAACTTCATGGGATTAAAAAGTTGGTAAAGGCTCTTTCCCCACGCTCCACCTGCTGGAGCCAGTCTTCCAAGTCAGGGTCAAAGCGGGTGGGTCACTCCAGGTCCACCCCACCCCCGTCAGCCACATTTGCATCAGAGCCTTTTTCATACACACGTGTGAGTGGCTGACAGCGGCGGTCAGCCCAGATAAGTCGTCTCCAGCACCTGCTCTTTGCAGCCCTGACCCAGCGGCGAGAACAATATGACCACCGGGAAGCCCAGGTCCTGTCCAGAGTGGGTCCCAGCCCAGGGTAGTCACAGAGCCCACATGGCGAGAGGCCGGCGGGCCCAGAGCCCCCGCCTCTAGGGGAGCTCCTGTCTGCTGCTGTGAGCGGAGACGCCCCCACCTTCCAGACAAGCCCAGGTCACAGGAACAAGGCCTGAGCCTGCTCACACGTGGCCACGCTTAGCAAATACGGGCCCTGAGGACCCTGAGTCCAAGCCCACGAGGCCTTGCAGGGCCGGGCCAGCTCCTGACCCTCCCACGTGGTGTCTGCCTGGTCCCAGGAGAGGACATGCTGCAGCTTCAGCCACTCCAATGAGAATCTCACTGGCGATGGCCCAGGTCACCCAAAGCCAGAGCCGTGTCCTGCCCAGTGCTGGCAGAGGACGAGGCTGCACAGAGCGTCCACCATCACAGGAGGCCTGGCCCGCCCTGGGGAACTTTCTAGGCCCCAGAGAGTCCCACCCAGGACACTCTAGTCTGTCACCTCTGCTTGGCGGTGCTGAGTCAGGCTCCTCTGTTTCTCAGAAGCGCCTGCCCCTTCTCTGGACCCAAGAGAACTGGGGGAACAAACAGCGTATCAGGTCTGAGGGACCAAACTGGGGCCGTGATCAGGAGGGAGGGGTGTACAGACTGTTCTCCAAGGGCCCCGGCCCCGCAGGCAGGCTCATGGCCAGGGGACGGGGCTGATACACTGAGGGGACAGAGGTTTCTGGGTGTCCTGCCCACTTCCCAGAGCAACAGAGAGAAACCTTATGACCACCTGAGACAGTGACAGTGACTGGAGCGCCTTGCAGATCTCCATGACAACCACATCCGATGAAGCTGCGTGCATCCCCCCTACACACTCCAGGCTTTAGAGCTGGAGGTGGCTGGCCGCCACCCCACCGCCCTGCGGGGGATCCTGCTGCCCCTGCCTCTAGAAGCTGCCCCCTTTTCATCCCGGAACCTCATGATGAACACTGAGCTAAGACAGACCAAACACCGACCGCTGCCAGCAGATGCATTGCTGTTGACCACGGAACACTCATCTCGATTCGCTCGGAGTCTTTGTAAAGAGGCACGGGGAGTGCCATGTCTCTGGGGCCCTGGTGTCGGGAGGCCTAAGCCTGCGAGAGGGTTTCAGAGGCGCTGGGTGCCCAGGCCAGCCTCCGCCTCCCTGCATGGCGCCCTGTCAGGGCCACAGAGCCCCCCTGTGAGCAGGAGAAGGAAAGAGACGCGCTGGACTGCAGAGAAACTCGGGGCAGACCCGGCGTGGCTCCACAGCCGGCCTGCTCCAGCCACCAGCGTGGCCGCCAAGACCATAAATTAGCATCAATTAATTAACACGAGCCCTATCAACCCATTAATGGCATTTAGTATATCTGGGGAAGTGCTACCAGGTAATGGAGCTGCTGCAGAGAAACATGATTTAGAAACAGAGCCGGGAGGGGCCACTCACCTGTGTCCAGCGGCAGCCAGGGCGGCGCGGAGGCACCAGCAGTTCAGCGCTGCAGCATCCTCTCAGGAGAGGCCTCCGGAGAACCGCCCGGGCCTCCCAGACCCAGGGCTTCAGGCCGCGGGTGTGCTCTGAAACCCCCTTCCTCAACGCTCAGTAAAGTCAGATGTGAGTCAGGTCCTGGAGAACCAGCAACGCCCTTCCCCTCACGTCACCCAGGTACCTCGCAGCAGGAGACGCCGGACCGGGCCCAGCTCCAGCCGACCTGCTCCTGGGCAGGTCCCGGGTCCTGGTGTGCCACCTGCTGTGGGGTCAGCCTCCCCCCCTGAGGGCTGGCCTTGGAGGGACTCCACCCAGGGACCTGGCTGTCTTTCCAAGCGTGTTGAAGGAGGCAGGAGCAGGGGAGACCCAGCCCCCGCATCTCCGCAGGTCCTCCATCACTGCGGACTTTAGTGAGTGAGCTCGGAGATGCTCGTAATAAGGGTGCTGACTTTCCTCAGCAGCAGATGGACTCTCCCAAGGGAGCTCAGGAGAAAGCCGGCTGTCACAGGCTGTCAGCCAGGACCCCGGGGGCACCTGCCCCACCGCCTGAACCAGCCTCTCGTGCTGGACACCCGAGATGCCAAGATGGGCAGATGGGACCCACCCGGGCGACAGGGTGTCCCGAAAATCTCGGGGCCCTGGCTCCCCACTCTGTCTCCACAGGCACTCCGTCTGGCTCTCCTCTTAGAAAACCATTCTGCAGCCGTCGGTAAACCAGAGGCACTGTGCTGAGCACCCTGCCCTGGAGAGGCCAGCCGTGACCATGAGGTGGGGTTGGGGGCGGGGTGGAGCCTCGACGGCCGGATGAACACGGAGCACGTGGAGAGGCAGAGGAGCCGGCGCACTCAGGGGAGGCTTCCTGGAGGAGGAGGTCTCCAAACCTGGGGGTTGGGGGTGTTCCGGGGACCAGTCCAACTCCGGGTTCCTGCCTTGCACTCGTGACAGCACAGTGGGCAGTTACCGTGGGAGGGGCCCCGTGGGCAGCAGAACATTCCAGCGAAACCAGGTGTTCGGGAGAGAATCAGCACACTCACACGTTCCCACGGAGGAGCCCGGGGTGCAGGCCCCAGAAGGACTCCGCCAGGCTAGGACAGAGGGGCGGAGGGGACCTCCCTGGGCAGGAAAGGTCAGCGTGATGGTCAGGCCCTGAGTGATGTTTGTAGGGAGGAGCGGCGGGTGCCAATGCAATTCTAAGCGGAGCCGGGGCGGGGAGCTCCTGGCAGCCAGCCTGGAGGCAGTGGCCCTCCGAGAATGATGCTGCTGTGTGCACGGGGAACTCCCCTGATGGTGCTGCAGACAGACCTGGAGGATGGCGAGGGGTGTTTGGGAGAAGGACTTCCAGGAGGCTGGGCACAGCGTCAGAGCCAGAGGCCGTCCTCAACACAGAGGCCCTGGTGGAGGCGGGCAGGGCAAGAGACAGCTCCAGGGATGGAAGGGGGTTCAGGGCCAGAGCCTGGGGCTGAGCAGCTGGGACGGGCTGTGGCCGGAGAGAGGCCAGGCAAGGACCCAGAAGAACGGGGTGCCCGGCCCACTGAGAGCCCCCTCCTCTGCCGCCTTGATTGCTGTGGGCTGTCCGGCGCCCCCAGAATGTGAGCCCAGGAGGCCACTGTCTCACCTGTCTCTGTGTCCACACGCTCCCCAACTCCCTGTCCCACACACGCACAGAGGCGGAGATGCGGGGGCTGGGTCTCCCCTGCTCCTGCCTCCTTCAACACACTCGGAAAGACAGCCAGGTCCCTGGGTGGAGTTCCTCCAAGGCCAGCCCTCCGGGGGGGAAGCTGACCCCACAGCGGGTGGCACACCAGGACCCGGGACCGACCGGGAGGCGGGAACAGCGTGAGAGAAGTGTGGTGTCCCCAGGGCCATCTCACCACAGAGCCGCCATCCCGTCAGATCCGGAACCCCATGCCCGAGGACGCGGCGAGGCCCCGGGGGAGCCGGAGGAGTCCCACCAGCCTCGGTGGAGACAAAAGCGGCTCCACGCCCGACCCCTGCCAGCCGCTGGCACAGGTGAGGAGACTCTCCAAAGCCTGGGGCAACCTCCACCGCGTCTGCGGGGTGAAGGAGGGATGGGGCTGCTGCCCAGACCCACTGCCAGTGGCCAGGACGTGTGCGGGAAGCTGGGCCTCGGGGACAGCGTGTGCGGCCTGCTGGGAGCTTCCCTCGGCGCCCCTCCGGGGTGGAACCCGCGCTGAGGGGCCCCTGCAGGGGGGAGCAGGCGGCCGCCGGAGGCCTCCCAGGCGCTGCGGGCACCCTGGGGCAGGCGGCGCGGTGCTGGCCCAGCTCTGGGGCCTACGGATGGCGTGCCAGGCTGCAGGGACAGACGGACCCCCCTGCCCCAGGCACTCTCGGCCCCAGGAGCCAGCCCAGGCCACAGTCCTCCAAACACACACAGCCCGCAGGCCCCGCGGCCGCCCCCGGGCGCACAGCAACCTGCCCCACGGCCCCCTCGTCAGCCGCTCTCCTCCCCGCCACTGGGCCGGCACCCAGGGCTCTGGGTGACAGGTGGCGTGCGGTGGAGGTCATTAACTCCAGAGCACCACGGCTCTAATGCAGAAACGAGCCCTTCTAACTCAGCGCAGCTGCGGAGCTATATAAAGAAATGGGGACTTTAATGTTTTGCTTTTCTTCCCTTTCCTAGTGCCACATTATCATAACATTTTCCCATAATTACGCCCATAAAAGTCACCTGAAAATACTTCATGCCACAGAGACTGATCTCCATATATCACTCTGGCAACGTCGAGGGGCAGGTCCGGAGCAAGGAATTCCAGGGCATGGGCCAGCCCGGACGCCTGGTGCCCAAGGCTTGGCTGGCTGAGCGGCGGCACGTGGCCTCCTTCCTGGCTGTGCAGTTCCTCGGGCTCGAAGAGAGGGGTGAGAGGCCCCCCCGGGGGAGCCCTGCAGGGTTCGGCCCCTCCTGGCCACTCGAGCGAGGGGAAGGGTGGGGGAGCACCGATCTGCCTGGCTGGCTTCCGGGGGCAACCCCTCCCCACCTCACGCCCACCCCTGGGCATGGTGTTCCACTAACACACACCCCCCGACAGGTACCTGTCTCTCCATGGTCGAAAGAAACACACGGGGCACATCTCCTGCCAGAAATTCATCAAATAAAAAACTCAGTAGGAGGGAAAAAAAGACAAGAAATAAACTTCTGAATGGCATCACTTCATTAAGTTTCCAGTACTTTCAATTTTACCTCTTGGAAAACCCCAGAAATAAAATGTGAACAGCAGGAAAGTGGCCTAATCTCTCCTAAATACGCAATAAATTGTATTTGTAAAGAAAACGCAGCACCAGAGGGCCTACGCTTGGTTAGTATTCTAATGGATCAACAACAATTCAGAACTTGTTTGTGGTTTCGTCTCGTAGTTGTGTGCGAACGATGACGCGAGACCTAACTTGAAGCTGCCATTCAATCCTGATGAGATTTATTCGGAAAAAAAACAAAGTTCAAAAACAGGGTCACACTGCCTCTCCCACCCTGCTCCCTTGTACTTTAAAATACAGACTTTCCTCCCAACATTTACACGCTAGGAACGGCTGTCCATCAAGCCTGTCCAAACAGGGGACTCGCATTCTACACGACAGCACAGCCTTCTCCACCTTCGGATTAAATCCTGCGCACGAACATCGGGTCAAGGCTTAGGGTCTTAAGGCAGCCTCTAGCTCACCATTCTCTCCACCTCTCTCATTGTTATTACAGCCCGATGCGACGAGCTGACTCATTGGAAAAGGCTCTGATGGGAAAGATTGAAGGCAATAGGAGAAAGGGGTAGCACAGGATGAGATGGTTAGATGGCATTACCGACTCAATGGACACAAATTTGAGCAACTCCGGGAGACAGTGGAGGACAGAGGAGCCTGGTGTGTTATAGTCGGTGGGGTCGCAGAGTCAGACATGACTTAGTCACTGAACAACAAACGCTGCAAGCTAGCACGAGAGACGGCATCTTCGAGGTCTTAGGACGAGCACGGCATACAAGCAAACTGCTCCGGTTTGGCCAGAGCTGTCCCACTCTAGCCAAGAACCGAGTCCAGACAGACCTCTTGGCTCTGGATATGCTAAGGGGAAGAGGACCTAGGCCAGCACTTTCCAAGCCGAAAGGACAGAGATCTCCCCCCACCAGGGAGAAGGAGAGTTTCAGGGTCTCATCCGAGCTCTTCACCTCCCCAGGACGCCTCTTTGCCGAGCGCCCAGCCCTGCTGTAATGGGAATGTACACAGACATGGAGTATGCATCTTGAAAGAAAGCCATCGAGGGCCCCATTCCCCTTCCTGCTTCTCCTGGCAATTCTTCCCCAACAGGAGAAAATGACAAGGCTGTGTCACTATAGCAACTAACCTAATTGGTGGACTGCAGGTCTTTCTCCAGCCAGAGGGTGGAGCCCATGTCCTTAAACATGAAGCTCAGCAGGCTGCAAAAAAGCCAGGCTTTCAGGGGCCAAGAACAGCAGAGCACCCCTAACTGAAAACCAGGCCAGGAAATATTCCAGTTCTCTTTCAGCAGTGCCAGGAAGTGAACACCTTTTGTGCTGCAGCAAAATGCACAGATTGAACAGGCAGGATAACTGAACCCTGTACAGTGAGTTATCAGTCTCCCTAATTAATGATACAGACAGCTCTTCTCCAAAACACAAAAACATTTCGGGTAATAAAAATCCTGACAGATAACAAAAACAATTTACAAACACGGATGCTAACTATTCTTCTTCATCCCAGATATACTGGAAAAGAGAATGAAATCCCAAGGACTGTTCCATTTGCATTTTATTTGCTTTATCAATTTTAAAAAAGAAAGGGGGTTCTTTTTTCTCCAAGACTGCTGTTCCAAGCTATCAATCATTATTATGTCTATTTCGTATTTCAGTGCCATGCATTAATTTCTCCAAGTGCATATGTCTACTTTGTATTTTACCGAAAGGTTTTAATTTCCCCAAGTGCCTTTCTGGTGTAATGGGGTGTGTCCACAAACCTTATCTGATTGTCAAATATCGCATTCCACGGAGACACCCATAAAAATGTGGTGACCCCAAGCTTCCACTAGTAACGATTTCTGCCATTCTGGATAATAAGATGTTTTTTTACCACATGTCCTCGTCCTGGTGGAAGAGCTGTTTCTAGAATGCCCTGGAGGCTTCCGAAAGGCAGCCTGAGTGTCCCACAGGACCTCGGGTTCCACCAAGTGTCTGAGCAGCCGGCACAGTGCACTCTGACCCCCGCCGGGAGCAGGCGGCCGTCTGGCAGAGGTGTGAGTGTCAAGACGGGCAGAGAGAGGGGGTTCCCGTTCAGGTTCAAGCAGTGCTGGCGCGGGGGTGGAGCAGCCGCGGCTGCCCACAGAGGGGAAGGCGAGAGAGGAAGGCCCTGGCTGGTGTACCTGGGGCGGGAAGTGCTGAAGCCACGGGCGGAGGTGTCACACACTTAACAACAATTAGCGGTTGTTCTTTTCCCCACCCCAGGGCTGCCTCCCCAGCCAGCCTGTAGTTACCGGGTTCTCACCGAGACCTTCTCCCCAGAGCCAGCAAGGGACGGCGGCAGCGGACAGGCACACAAATCGCCTCCCAACACGCCGGTTGTGGTTGACACCCCTCCCTTGCCGCCACCAGGAAGTGCATCCACATGGCACCTCCTCGAGAGCCCCGAGTTTACCTGCCCCGAGGACCCTGCCCCAGGGTCCCGAGATGGCCGCAGGGAGCTGGGGAGAGGACCCAGGCCTCCTCCCTCAAGCCCCAGGCCCCCTCCCCCTCCAGGCAGCCAGCCCCGGAACACACTAGGAGAGGCCCCAGGGGTGCATCCCCAGGGAGGCGGAGCCAGCCCGGGCAGCTGCGCTGGCGACCCCGCAGGGAACCTTCCGGCTCCGAGACCCCTCCCCACCTCGGCGCGGCTGGCAACTGTAGGGAAACGCACAGCCCGGCTCAGACCAGCCACATCACTCCCGCTCTGAGCACGGATTCCCCAGGGTTCCGGGTTGGGGGGTACTGTCCCAGGACTGGGCACCCGCGCGCCCAGAGTCTCCGTGGCCCGCTGCGGTCCCATTTTGGAGAGCGCGAAGGCTCGGGCTGGAAGCTAGGAGGCCGAGCGAGGGCTGCGAGGTGGTGGCGGGGAGCGTGGTACGCCGCCGGCCTCTCTCTCTCTCTCTTTTTGTAAAGAATCCATATTTTTCCATCGCCTCCCGCGCCCATGGCAATTCTCCATGACAGGTGTTCCTCAGCGCCCGTCCCTTCCTCCTGCTGGGGTGGGAAGGGACCCGGACCCTGTGCCAGGCGGCCGGCGGGGAAACCTACCCCACCCCCAGCCCTCGCCATTCCGGCTGGGAACCCATGCCCGGACGCTGACCACTCCCCACCCACCCCAACCCGCCGCGAACCCGCGTCTGGAGCACTGACCACTCACCCCCACCCCAGTCCTTAGGCTCAGTGTCTGACCACCTCCCATTCACGCATTGCTCAGCCTGTGTCCCTGACACAGTGCAGCCCGACGCACCCAGGCAGACCCTAGCCTGTGCCCCGGGCGCCCACCAACCCGTGCCACCCCAGCCCCGAGCCTGCGGCCCCGCGCCAGACCCACGGGGGTCACCCGGTTCGGGTCCCCGGACGCTATCCGCGAAATGCCGGCGGCAGCGGGCACCCCACCCCTCACTTCTCTTCTGTTTTTAGGAGAGCGCCGGCGAGCCTGCTTCCCTGCAAGCCAGCAGCTCCAGCCGCGCGTCCTAGCCCGAGCCCCGCTCCTGCCCCGGGCGCCCCACTCCGGAATCGGCCGCCGCGTCCCCCCACGTTCCCCGAGCTAGTGTCGCCCGCGGAAAGCCCCGGGCAGGGCGCTCCGCCGCCACCCCCGGCAGCGCTACCCGCCCGCCCCAGACCCTCCGCCGCCTCCGGAGCGCGCGGCTCGGCCAAGAAGCCGCCGGCTCAGCTCGGATCGTGGGCCTGGGCCGGGAGCGGCGGCGGTACGCCGGGCAGCCGCGGGCATCGCCGCGTAGGGACGCGCCGCGCCACCCGGGGCCTGGCGCCCGGGCCCTGCCCCGGAGTCAGGGGAGGGAGGCTCAGCGGTGGCGCCGGCCTCTGAAGTGCCGGACCCCCGTCCTCCTGGCCCAGCGGAGGGCCGGTGGGGACCCGGGGGACCGCGCGCCCCGAGCTCGCAACTCCGCACGGACTCCGGGCGGCCCGAGGGGCGCCCCGCCGGAGCCGCGGCCCGGGATCGGGGGCCGGGGCCGGGACCCGAGGGCCGGGCGGGGGCCCGGGCCGCGCGGTACTCACTGCAGTAGGCGATGAGCAGGCTGGCCAGGATCATGAACGCCCAAAAAGTTGAGGACATGCTGGGCAGGGCGGTCGCATCTTGCCGGCTGCCGGTCCTGGGCGATGGCGCCATTGAAGCCGCGGCGCCCGCGCGGGGGGCAGCAGCGCGTCTCAGCAGCCGGCCCTGCCCGCGCCCCCGCGCCGGCCTCCACGTGCGGGCCCCGCGCGCGCCATCCTCCGCCGCCGCCGCCGCCGCCGCCGCCGCGCCCGGGCTCCGGCNCGCGCCCGCCGAGCCGGGGACGCCGGCCCTGCCGCTCTGGGCGTCGCTGCGCGCCCGAGCCAGGCGCGCGGGCCACAGAGGCGAGGGCCGCTCCCGAGGCGCGTGCCCGGCGCCGCGGGGGCCCAACGCGGGCCCTGGTACAGGCGGGGGAGGCAGGCGGCGGAGGGACGAAGCGCCCCAGCCGCGCCTCTGGATGGCGACAAAGACGGCCCGCCGCGCCCGCGTCCGGGGCCCCTCGCGGGGAAGACGGGCGGCCAGCGTCAAGTTTGCGGACCGGGCGACTGGCCCGCCAGCCCTCGGAGCCCATACCCTCCCCTGCCTGCGGTGCTCGGTCCCCGACCTTGCCGGGGGAGGGGGGACGGGACTTTGTTCAAAGCACAGGAGTCTTTGGACCCTTGCCCCAGATGGGCCTTGTCTTCTCTGCTCGGAGTTGAATGTTGGCGTCCTTGTATCCCCAGACAGCACAGCCTTGGCCCCGTGCAGAGTCAGCTGAGTTCCGGCACTGGGAAGGCCGGGCACAGGTCCCAGGAGCCCTGTCTTGGCCCCTCTGAAGCACCCCCCTTCTGCCCACCGTGCTGGCCTTGGTGAGTCGTCTTGGTGCCCGCCGTTCACAAGAGCCCAGTCCTGGGTCTCCAGCTTCTCCTCCGGAGACTGACCGCCTGTGTTAACCCAAAGGATGGACCAAGCGCGTCCTCTGAGTTCAGTGTGGCCATCCCCACCCCTCCCTCTGCCTTCCTGCAGCGGGACACACTGGCAAGTCCAGGTGCCCTCAGGGTCGCCCTTCCTCCCTGGGAGGCTCTGGCCCTGCAGTGCCCAGACTCACTGTCCACCCCAGCGCTGACTGCCCGCCCCTTTGTGGACCTGCTTGTAGGAATCATCCTTCCTGATTCTGAGGCTCTTCTGGATTCTGCATGAGGAAGGGGAGCTGGGCACCCACGAGGTCCCGATGAAGCCAGCGACCCTTTCTCAGGAGCCACTGGAGGGCCCGGGCACTGACTGAACAGCTGGGAGGAGCCAAGGTGGAGGGCCATCGATCCCTCCTTCCACCCGAGTCCTGGCTGGGGAGGCCCGGGAGGAACCACAGAGCCTGCCGTGAGGGTGTGAGGATATGGCTCTCCCAGGACCATGCACACGTGCACGCAGCATACACACACATGCACACCAGGCGCACATGTGTACACATAGCATACACACACATGCACACCACACACTTGTACACACCACACACACATGCACACCACACACACGTGTGCACAACATACACACATGCACACCACACACATGTGCATACAGCATATGCACACACGCATGCCACACACCCCTGTGGGGGAACCAAACAGGCAGAGAGGAGAAGGCTCAGGCCAGGTGGTCTGTCTGGTCCCAGGGGTGGGCTCTGTGGGTGCCCGGGCCAGAGGCTTGGACAAGGCTGGTGCTGTAATATGGCTGAGTTTCTTCATGAGTTTTCTGGTCCTGGTTAATCACATCCTCTGACTTCCCATTTCAGTGTCTTCCCAGCTACAGCTGCCCGTCTCCCTTGGCTGGCAGGGAGGTGCTGCAGAACCCAGGCCCCTGAGATTTGGGGGGCAGGAGGGCAGTGCCTCGTGTCTCCTCTGCCTCCGGCCCGGGGAGGGGGTCCCTCAGCTGGAATGCAGGGGGCCACCATGGATGCCTGCATCTCCACCTTCACAACCCGCTCCTTTGATTTTGGCCTTTCATCCTGTTAAAAGGTGTACAGGATAAAACCTGCACCTTGCACTTCACTGTGCTCTCTCTGAACATCCTGGACGCTCCTTTCTTCAAAGTCTGTTTGCTGAGCACCTGCGAGATGCCAGGTGTCAGAGGAGTCGGGGAGGAAAGTGGGGCAGCCGTGCTCTTGGCCCCTGCAGATGTGTGTGGCTTGGGAAAGCAGCCATCACAGTCCCGTGTGCAGTGATGGAGCACTGAGAGAGCCGCCTGGCCCAGAGGAGGGTCGCCCCAATGCGGGCTGTGGGCTACAGTAAGGGCATCCCAGGGAAGCTTCCAGAAGAGCAGTCTTCAGAAGTGCTGCCCTTAAGACACACACACTCACACAGACACACAAACACTTGAAATGAAAGTTTCACAGAACAATACTTATACCCTCAGCACTCTCTGACATGTTCAATTCTATCCTAATTCATTTCTTAAAATGCTGGTTGCCCACCCAATAATTTTGCTGAGTGTAATTTTCTTTGCTTGACAAACACGGTTCCAAAGAGAGATGTGGTCTGTGTTGAACCTGGGTGGATAAATTGGGGCTGTCCTGCCAAAGGATGTAGGGGATGCAGGATGGTTGGGGAGGGGCCCCCAAGCAGAAGGAGGGGGCACACGGAGAGAAACAGCCTCCTCCATTCTGAAACTCGGGCCTCGAGATGTTTGTGGCTGCAATGTTAGGAGTCTGATACGTTAAAGAAAAAAAAAAAATTCAAGGACTCTTGTTAAAAACGGTAAGGCAGACTATTCAGGAGTGTCACAGCATGCATGGGGACCACGGGGACAGGATTTGGCTATTGAGGAAGCAGACTGGCCTCCTTGCTACACACAGCATGGCGAGTGGGCATTTATAGCCCAGAGCAGGGAGGGGAGTCAGGAGATGGGAAATTACTGAGAGGAAACAGCAGGGCTTGGGGTTTCTGGCTAAACTGACCCGACAGGTTTCTTGCACCAGGCAGGCCAGGTGGTCAGAATAAGCTGGTGATGGGGGGAGGGAAAGGGGCCTGATCAGATAGGAGGGGCTGGTTCTGAATAAACAGAAGGTAGGGCTTCCCGGTGGCTCGGTGGTAAAGGTGGTCGAGTCTGCCTGCCGTGCAGCAGACGTGGGCTTGATCCCTGGGTTGGGAAGATCCCCTGCAGAAGGGAATGGCTACCCACTCCATTTTTCTTGCCTGGAGCATTCCAAGGGCGGAGGAGCCTGGCGGGCTATGGTCCACGAGATTGCAAAGACTCAGACAGGACTTAGCAACTAAAGGACAAAGTAAGGATTCCTGCTGAAATTGGATCCTACAAGGAAGTGGGGCCTAGAGAAGGTTCTGAAGGCTGTCTAAAGATTGATGGAGCAAAGAATCTCT
Organism: Redunca redunca; assembly: GCA_006410935.1. Classification (NCBI taxonomy): domain Eukaryota; kingdom Metazoa; phylum Chordata; class Mammalia; order Artiodactyla; family Bovidae; genus Redunca; species Redunca redunca. Next base: position 1,788,243 of record SJYQ01093272.1, read on the forward strand.
ATCAGGTGGAAAACTTTAGGAAGTTGGAGTGGATGGATGAGTTCATGCCCGTGCACTGAAAACTCTGACTGGGAAGAGTCAGGGAAATGGAGTTTTCAGTGCTTATGACTCGAATCCAAGGTGACGGAGAGGCTGGAAGCCAGTGAGACTGGAAGGGGAAAGGAGGTGGGGAGAGAGACAAGGTCAGGGCCTCCTGACCTGGGCTGACAGCCCTGAGGGGGTCGCAGCAGCACAGCCGGCATGCAGCCCCAGTCCAGCGGCAGAAGCTGGAGGCTCCCGGAGGCCTGGTGAGAGACCAGGATGGAACTTGAGGATGGGGATGAGCAGGGCGCTGAATTCTGTTGCTAGGAAACAGAAAGCTCAGTCCTGGAGCCAAGTGTGCTACCCAGCGACAGTTTGTTGCTCCTGATTGGCTGCTTTTGATTACTGGCCAGAACTGATGGAACGTGAAATTTTGAAACACGGATAAGTTTATTAGAGAATCACGCCGCCTCCTTCACGTCAAGCCGAAGAAGCAAGGGATGCAGGGGGGCACCCCTGAGGATATCTCTGGGTTTTACCCTGCATCAAGCTGAGAGTCCCAGGGCTGTGGAGACTTGGCCCAGGGTGGGGGTGTCCTGCTAGTGGCCAGCCTAGGTGGCCACGGAGGCGCCGGGAGTGGACAGAGCCCCCCGAGGAGGCTCACCGAGGCACTCCTTCCAGGTCCGGGCCGGAGCCCTGGCTTCTCCTCTCGGGGAGAGTGTGCCTCATGTCCCCTGCTCCACTTTTGAGTCCGGGGATGCCAGCTGTGAGTCTCCCGCTTGCTCTTTGGGGCACTGTGCTGGACCTTCACTGCTGTGTGTGGACTTTCTCTAGACGCAGGGAGCGGGAGCTGCTCTCCAGTTGTGACGAGTCGGCTTCTCACTGGGGGGATTTCTCTTGTTGCGGTGCATGGGCTCCGTTGCCCCACGGCAGGTGGAATCGTCCTGGACCAGGGACTGGACCCGTGCTCTCTGCATTAGCAGGTGGATTCCCAACCACTGGACCACCAGGGACGTCCCTCCCATTCGCTTCTTACTCCTTCATTTCAGTGTCACATTTGTCATCCTAGTCATGGGCTGCCAGGCTGGCCAAGAGGTCCCAGAGCGCCTGAACCGAGTGGGATGTCGGTGAGCTGCGGGATGTCTCCAGGAGACATCTGGGAGGGACTCTTATGGAAAGGCAGCCCTCTTTCACGGAGAAGACACGTGGGTCTGGGTAGCAGGCAGCTAAAGGGCTGGACTGGGGTGGACCTGGCTCTTCCTCCTCTGGGAACACAGCAGGTTTCCCTCTGAGGGGCTGGAATGGGCCACGCGGTCTCCCGTGTGTGTTTGGAAAGACCTTGCTTCCAAAGCGAGTTCGGGGGCGGGAGCGGGCAGAGGGACGGGGTGCAGACAGCAGCTGCCCCAGGTGCACAAGTCCACGTGAGAGGCGGGCTGTCCAGGAGACGGGATGGAGGCAAGGGTGCACTCAGCAGCTCTTTCGGGGATGGGCTGGGCCCGCCATGGGAGCCGGGAGATGGGGCGGGGGCACCTTGATGGACGTGTCCCAGGTGACTCCAAGTGTCTGTCCAGAAACCGTGGAAGGGCGTAGCCGTGTCTCCATGTCTCCTGGGACGGGCACCGGCCAGGCGCTGGGGACAGATGTCAGCGAGGTCAGCCGATTCCTGCTCGCTCTCAGATGCTGGGAGGCTGCAGCCCAGAGGAAGCATAGAGGGCAGAAGATAGAGAAGCAGGAGTGCACGCTTCTGCCGGTGCAGACCGCCCGCCCCGCAGGACCAGAGGCCACCCGCTTATCAGTTCAGCCTCAGTCTCGGAAAGTGGTGCTTCTTCCGTGCCGTGTGCCGGACACTGCTCCATTCTGGGCAGGCACGTGTGGTTACCTCGGCCGGCGGGACCACCCCCTGAAGCACTCACCCCGGGATGCACAGGTGGGACAGATGGGCGGGAAGGAGCTGGGCCGTCCCTCGGGGCTCTGTACTGTGAGGGCTGGTGGAGGCCGCGCCCAGGCCGACTGGCTTCGGACGGGTCGCCTTACCCTGCTTCTCGCTGCTCAGTTAAGTTCGTTTATAGAAAGTTTTGTAAGACAAATGGATAAGCGAAAAGAAAACCAGATTTCCCTTCCTTCCACACTCAGAGTCAGCCACACTTGGTATTTCGTTGGTGACGTGTGTCTCTCTTTGCGCATCCAGTCCATTGATCTTTCCTTTTTCTTATTTTTGTCACAGCTTTATATTAAGATAATTCACAAACCATACGATTCACCCATTTAACCAGTGTGTAATTCAGCAATTTTGAGCCTTTGTTTGCCACAATCAATTTTAGAACCTTTTTATCACCCCAAAAGAAGTCCCAGACCCCCTGTTACCCCAGAGCCCTTCACACCATTCCAGCAAGCCCTAGATAACCGCTACTCTGCTTTCTGGCCTGTAGGTTTCTTTACAGATGTGCCTGGTCCGGACATTTTATGTGAGCGGAACCATGTGATGTGTGGCCTTTCGTGGTTGGCTTCTCTCCTCTGGCAGAACGTCTTCAGGGTTCATCCACGTTGCAGCCTCTCCTTTCCATGTCTGAGTGCTAGTCCACTGTACGGCTTGACACCTTTTGTGTATTCATTCCCTAATTCATAAATATTGGGCTCTTTCTTCCATTGGGCTGTTATAAATAATGGTGTTGGTAACGTTATGAACAAGCTTCCACGCAGCCTTGTTTCCATTACTCTTAGATGCGTGAACAGCTAGCAGGGAAATTGCTGGGCCTGTAGCTCTTCAGTAAACAGGCTTCTTATGTGCAGCGGGTGTTATTTCATGGCGCCATGTGCTCTTCCAGAACATTCTTTCCATGCAGCTGGAATACAGTGATGCATAAATGTCACCATTTATTTAATCAGCAATTCTACTTTGGGGGCATTTAGACCACTTCTAGTGTTTTCCTGTTTTAAGCGTTTCAGCAATGAGCAAACTTGTACTTATATCATTTCCTATGGTTACGGTTACTTGTAGAAAAATATCATAGAGCTAGAATTGTTAGGTCAAAGTAAGGACATCAGTCTAAGGACTTGCGATGTATATAACCCCACGAATTTCCAAGTAAAGTTATATTAATTTACATTCCTCTGGACAGTACCTGACAGGAGCGGTTTCAGTCAACCATGTCAGCCTGGTTATTATTATTGACTCAAGTTCGTTGGACAATTACTTAATTGATAAGAAAGTTCTTATTTTTTAAATTTGCTTTTGTTTGCTCTAACAAGAGTTGACGATATGTATATGTCATTTTAACATCTTTTGTGAATCGACTGTTTATATTGCTTGCTAAGTTTCTTCCTAGTGTTCTTATCTTATTATTAATTAATAACTATTTTAACTTTGGAATTAATTTCTTTCAATTTTTTGAAAGGTAGAACATACAGAAAGGTATAAATAAGACAACAGTGGGTACTACTGATCTTACACATATATTATACATTATTTTTTCAACTGTTGAATGACTCATGGGCCATTCATTTTTCGATTTGTAGATTCAAATATGCTGTCAATGGAAGTATGGGTTTTCATCTTTTGTATCTTTTGATATTTTTAACAGCTTCACAGATGTGGATTTGTCAGCATTCTCCAGAGAAACAGAACTATGAGAGAGAGGCAGACAGAGAGAGAGATTGAAATGTAAGGAAAGGATGGCATCGCGCAGGTATGGAGGCGGGCAAGTCCGGGATCTGCAGGACAAGGCAGGCTGGGCACCCAGGGAAACATTGGCGTCACAGCTAGGACCCAAAGGCCATCCAGAAACAGAATTCCCTCTTCTTGGGGGACCTCACACTGCTTTCTCGTAAGACCTTCAGGTGACTGGATGAGACCCAGGCACATATGGAGCATCATTTATTTTCTCAAAGTCTGCTGATTTAAATATCAATCATGTCTTAAAAAAAACACCTTCACAGAAATAACTAGATGGGTGTTTGATCAAAGAATTGGTCGTCATAGTCCAGCCAAGTGGTCATGAAATTAATCATCGCGGGAGATGCAGTGGGCGTACAGTAAACAAGATGCTTTTGCAGTAGACATTTTTCTAAATTTTGGCATTTGTATGCCTATGAAAAGGCTTCCCTGGTGGCTCAGTAGTAAAGAATTTGCCTGCAGTGCAAGAAGCACATTCTCCCTGGGTCAGGAAGATCCCCTTGGAAGAGGAAATGGCAACCCACCCCAGAATTCTGGCTGGAAAGTTTCATGGACAGAGGAGCCTGGTGGGCTACAGCCCACGGAGTGACAGAGTCTGACACGAGTGAACACCTGTGAACGTTCCCGTGAAAAGTCGTCACAATCAAGAGGATAAACGCATCGACATCCGTCTCCCCAGGCTGTCTCCACTGGCCCCTGGCAGTCCCTCCATCCCGTGCCTCCCCATCCACTTCTGCTTATGCTGGACTCACGATACACTAGTTTTCATATCCTAGATACGTATTGAAAATGGACCCACACAGTGTATCCTCCTTTTTCCTGCCTTGTTTCACTCAGTAAAATTATTTTGAGATTCAGCCATGTTACTAAAGCTCCCAGGAAATAGTTAATTCCTTTTCACTGCCAAGTAATGTTCCCTTACATGGATACAACAGTTTTCATGAATTCACCTGTTGAGAGGCATTTGGGTTGCCTACAGTTTGGGCATCACAAATCAAGCTGCTGCAAGCATTCGTGTGTACTTTTCGTGTGAGCATATGTTTTCATTTGTTGTGGGTCAGTATTATGGAGTAGAACAGCTGGGTTGTATCTCAGCTGCACACTGAACTTTTCTTGGAATGGTGAGCTCCTTTTCAGCGTGACTGTGCTGCTCAGCATCTGCACCAGCAGCAGGATTCCTGGGTGCTCTGTTTTCTCCCGTCTTGGAGTCCTTTTTGGTATTATCCTATTGCGTGTAAATCAGTATCTCATATGGTTTTATTCTGCATTTGCTAATGACTAATAATGTTAAGAATCTTTTCATAGGCTTGTTTGCATATGTGCAAATAAATACTTCTTTTGAGAGGTACCCACCATTTTTACTGAGTTGTTGGTTTACTTGATTTTTGATAGTTCCTTATTTATTACTACATAAAGCTCAGTTGGTAAAGAATCCATCTACAATACAGGAGACCCCAGTTCAATTCCTGGGGTCGAGAAGATCCCCTGGAGAAGGGATAGGCTACCCACTCCAGTATTCTTGGGCTTCCCTTGTGGCTCAGCTGGTAAAGAATCCACCTTCTATGAGGGAGACCTGGGTTCTCTCCCTGGGTTGGGAAGATCTCTTGGAGAAGAGAAAGGCTACCCGCTCCAGTATTCTGGCCTGGAGAATTCCACGGAATGGGGTTGCAACGAGTCAGACACGACTGAGCAATTTTACTATATATTAAGATACAAATATTTTATCATACATGTAGTTTGCGAATATTTTCTCCCAATCTACAATTTGCCTTTTCCTTCTCCAAACTGTGTAAAATGAAGAACAGAAGTTTTTGATTTTGATGAAGTGTTGTTCATCAGTTTGCTCTATAAAGTACATATTTCGGTATCCTATTTAAGAAGTTTTTGCCTAACTTCAAGCCAAAAATGTTTCAGGTATTTTTTTTTCTAGAAGTTTTATAGTTTGGGGTTTACATTTAGACCTATAATTTATTTTGAGATAGTTTTGGACTTGGCGTGAATTACACATGCAAGTTTATTTCTGAAAATGAATATTTCAATTGTTCTGCACCATTTGTTTGAAAGACTATCCTTCCTCCACTGAATTTTCTCTGTAGCTGTGAAAACTTGGCTGGCAACATTTGCACGGGTCTATTTCTAAACTCTCTTCTCTGCACCGCTGATCTATTTATCTGTGTTTATGCACAAACTTGATGACCGTAGCTTTACAGAGTCTTGAAATGAGATAGTGTTAGTTCTCTACTTTTTCCTTTTAACTTTTTTAGATTATTTGCATTTTCATGTGAGTTTTGGCAATAGTTTAGGATGTGATTGTCAGCTTAATAATTTTGAATTTTGACCCACAGACACTGTGTATTTTTCCATTCAGATTTTATTTCATCTCTCTCAGCAATATTTTGTAGTTTCTAGTATACAGGTCTTTTAACCATGTGCCATATTTGTCATACTTTTGGTACAAAATCATACTTTGTTAATTTTTAAGTAATTTTTATTTCAATTTTTGACTGTTCCTACTTTATAGAAATTCTTTTGGGTTTTTTTTACATTGATCTTTGATACTGAAAACTTGATAAACTCAGATATTAGGTCTAGTATCCTTTTGTTGATTGCATTGGATTCCTACAGAATCCTAATTTCTGTGAACAAAGACCGTTTTAGCCCTTCCTCTCTGATCTGGGTGGATTTCATTTCTTTTTCTTGCCTTATTACCTTGGGCAGAAATGCCAGCACAGTGTTGAATATAAGCAGTGGGAGCAGACACCATCGTCTTAAATTTCTGATCTTAGAAGCAGGCCTTACATCTTTTCCATCATGCGTTATGTTCCCTGAAGGTTTTGAACAGGTGCTGTTTCCGGTTGAAGACGTTTCCTTCCCTGCCCAGCTTTTGGAGAGTTTTATCCGAAATGGACATTGCGTTTTCTAAATATTGTCTCTGTGCTTCCTGAGACGACCACAGCCTTTCTTCCCTCAATTACTATTTCAGTTGTGTTTTCATTTCCATTCAATCCACAACACTCTCTCATTTCCCCTTTAATTTCTGTTTTGAACCATGAGTTATTTAGAAGTAGATCATTTAGTCTAAACATTCAGAAGATTTTCTAGAGATTTTCTTTTATTGATTTCTAGTTTAGTTCTATTGATAAAGATCATATTTGACTGACTTGAGTCCTTTAAAATAATCTGAGATATGTTTTATGCCTAGAATAGGGTCTATGATTGTAAACGTTTTCCTGCGTCCTTGACAAGAATGGAGTACCACTCTTGCTGGGTGGGATGCTGAGCAAAATGCTGTCACATGGCTGGTTTCCAGCGTCACCCACATCATCTGCGTCTTTAACGATCCGTCTACTTGATCTATCGGTCTTTGCTGTGCAGCTGCTCGGTCGCGTCCGAGTGTTTGCGACCCCGTGGGCTGCGGCACGCCAGGCCTCCCTGTCCATCACCATCTCCCAGAGTTTGCTCAAATGCACGTCCGTCGAGTCGGTGATGCCATCCAATCGTCTCATCCTCTGTTGTCCCTTCTCCTCCTGCCTCAGTCTTTCCCAGCATCAGGGTCTTTTCCAGTGAATTGACTCTTCGCATCAGGTGGCCACAGTATTGGAGCTTCAGCTTCAGCATCGTTTACTGAGAGTCACTGCAATCTTTGCCGATAATTGTGGATTTGTCTATTTAAGCTTGCATTTCTATCAGGTTTTGCCTCAAGTATCATATTGTGAAATTCTGTAATTAAGTACAGAACCACTTAGGATTGTTGTGTCCTCTTAATAGACTGAGCCTTCTCTCATTACAAAATGGCCACATTGATTCCTAATAATAGTTTCCTGTGAAATCTGCTCTCCCAGATCCACATTTCCACTCTATTAATGTAGCATATCTTTATATTAATGTAGCGTGTCAGTATGCTGTAGGTCTCACTTTTCCTATCCAGTCTGGCAATATCTGCTTTTTAGTGGGGTATTTAGACAATTTACATTTACCTTCCCTGGTGGTTCAGACGGCAAAGCGTCTGCCTACAATGCGGGAATATTTATTAGATTTAAATTCAATATTTTGTTTTTCTCAGCTGTCCCTTTTCCCCCATTGCCTCTTTTTCTGCCTTCCTATGGATAAATTGAATATTTTTATGATTCAATTCTATGCTTTTTATTCTGTTGTTTTTGCTTTATTATATTAGCGTCTGCTTCTCACAGGGTAGCTACATTACCCCACGCTGAATGTGTGTTATTGCACCACTTCATTTACGGCGTAAGTAACACGCACACTTGCTGATGTCCTTACTTGCATAGGACAGTCGTTTCCTGCAGTATTCTTTCTTTCTGCTTGAAGTGCCCCGTTTGCCACTTCTTACAGAGCAGACGTGTTGGTAAAGCATCCTGGGCTCACTGGTGTCCGCTTCTCGGGCTTTGTCTTCTTCCAGGGGTTTTGTCAGTGTCTTCCCTCCCGCACGTTTTTGACAGGATGTCTGCCGTCTCTCTTACGCACCCTTCTGTATGGAGAGTATCGTTTGCTTCTGGCTGCTCCGCAGGCTTTCTCTTTATCCGTGGTTAGCAAACTGCCTATTGTAATACGTCTTGGTGTTATTTCCTTGTGCTTGGAGTTCTCTGAGTTTCCTGGCTCTGTGCATTCAAAGTTTTCCTCCAATTTGGAAATCACTTAGCCATTATTTCTTTAAATATTTGTTCTGTTTATATTCCTGGAGGATTACCATTATACGCTGCGTAAAGCTAGCCCACTGCCTGATCATTCTCTAATTTAAAATTATTTTCTCTTTGTTTCCTTTTGAATGGTTTCTACTGCTATTCCTTCAAATTCATTAATCTTTTCCCCCTTAATTTCCAATCTATCATTAATCCCAACAGTGTAGTTTTCATTTGAGATATTATAGTTTTATGTCTGGAATTTCATTTTGGGTCTTTTAAAAATATCTTCCATGTCTGCACTTAGCTTCGTGACCATATGGATTACTGTTTTAACATCTTTTAAAATGCTTTGTGTGCTAATTCTAACATCTGTGTCAGTCCCGAGGTGGTTTCAATTGATTGGTATGTCTCCCCCTTATATGTTGAAATGTCCTCTACATAGCGGTCCTGTGGTTTTTAATTGGACAGCAGATATCAGGAGTTTTCCTTGTGGAAAGGAAAATGAAGGTGCAAGGGTCAGTCACTCAGTCGTGTCTGACTGTTTGTAATCCCATAGACTGTAGCCCGCCAGGCTCCTCTGTCCATGGGATTTCCCAGGCAAGGATGCTGGAGTGGGTGCCATTCCCTTCCCAGGGACCTTCCCGACCCAGGGGCTGAACCTAGTCCCCGCACTGCAGGCAGGCTCTTTGCTGTCTGAGCTGCAGTGGCTGTTTCTGAATTTCTGTGAGTGTCCTTGAGCTTTGCTGTAGGTTGCAGTTCACTTGGAAGCAGTTCGATCATTTTGAGTCTTACTTTTGGAGATTATTCCAGGTGCGGCAGGAGCAGTAGATGGTCTAGGATTATCTCCCATGTGCTGTGCTTAGCTGCTCAGGCATGTCTGACTCTGCAGCCCTGTGGACTGCAACACACCAGGCTCCTCTGTCCATGGGGGTTCTCCGGGCAAGAATACTGGAGTGGCTTGCCATGCCCTCCTCCAGGGGATCTTCCTAACCTCGGGGTCAAAGCCAGGTCTCTGGCATTGCAGGCGGATTCTTTACCAGCTGAGCCACCAGGGAAGCCCAGGAATACCGGAGTGGGTAGCAACCCCTTCTCTGGGGGATCTTCCTGACCCAGGGATTGAGCCTGTATCTCCTGCATTGGCAGGCACGTTCTTTACCAGCTGAGCTATCAGAGAAGCCAAACAACTTCCCGCAGTTAAGGCAAATCCCAGATTCTGAGCATGCTACCCATGGCTCCCTGAACCTTGAGGTTCTGTCTTCTGAGACGAAACAGTGGGAGCAAGCGTTAACAACGGGCCCTGTGTGGGCAGGGGAGACGGCCGCCTTGAGCTCTGTGGCTCCTTCCCTGGCTCGGGGCCGTTCTGCCTGCACTGGCTGGCTCTCAGGTGAGCACTAGAGGGGAGAGGCTGTGTCGCTCTTGGGCTCTCTCCGGGCGGATCTCTCATCCCAGGCGTCCTGTGGGTGGCCTCTGGCCATCCTGCGCCCTCTGTACTCTGGGCCCGTCTCCTCCAGTCAGAAACCCGTGGGCTCCCCAGGTCCTGCTGCCCACACCCCAGCCCGGGACCTCTTTCCAGGCAGTAAGTTGGGGTGACCCCAGGGCTCCCCTCGTTTGTTTTCCACCTTTCAGGGGTCACTGTCCTTTGTTGCCTGATGACCAGTATCTTGCAGACCCCTGTTTCATGTACTTTGGCCATTTCCCAGGGGATTCAGCTGGAAGGGTCTATTCATCACTGTTAGCCCATCATTTTTGAAAGCAAAAGTCTTCCTTTTTGTAATTTGAATAATGAAAGTGCGCTACCCTGTAAAATATATGATGAAATAGCCATCTTTCCAGTTACTCGGTGCCCAGTGCTGTTTTGAGCCCCAGAGAGGGACCGTCACCAGCCCAGCCCCTGCCCCGGGGAGCAGCCACAGCGAGTTCGACAGATGCTTCAGCAGCCCACAGGTGAGCACGCGGGGGTGTTGCCACAGCAGCTCAGAGCAGGCTTCCAAGCAGGAGACACCAGCTGTTTCCAGCTGGTGAGAAAGCTCTGCTGAGCAGAGGGCATTGGAGACAGAAGCAGCCGCTATGCAAAGGCCCAGGGACAGAGGGAGGGACTCCAGGCAAAGGTGACACATTTGGCAAGTGTGGAGCTCAGTGTGTGGGAGGCCCAGCGGGACGCGAAAGCATCTGTCCATTTGTCATTGACCAGTTAGTCCTGGAGACCCTGTGGCCTTTGTCAGGCGTCCCGCCTGCGGTCAGACAGGGGTGACCACAGGCGTGCTTCGTGGCTCAAGGCCTGAAGGAAGGCCCAGCAGACAGGATGAGGGGCGCTGGGAGCAGCCTTCACCATGGAGGTGCCCCAGGGTGTCAGAAGACAGTCCTCAGCCACGTCATCGTGGCTAGATATTCAACAGTATTTGGCTATTATTTTATTAGTTGTGATATGGTTACTGACTTTGTAATAAATACATCATTATTTTAGAGGCATCTACTGAGCTGATCAGAGATAAATTAACAGGATACCGGAGATTTAATGGAAAATGTTATGGGGCAGGGGGGAGGGAAGGAAAGAATGAATGAGAACATAAATAAATGAGGGAGGAAGAGCAGGATGGTCGGTGAGTGTTGAAGCTGGATCCAGCCCGTCCTGGCCAAACGAGCCAGCCCTGCCGCCCTGCCTGCTCACCACCGTCCACCCCGGGGTCATGGGCCAGTCACGCTGTGCTGCAGAAGTCCCAGAGCTGGGCTTCTCGAGGGATGCCTGTCCGTCCTGGACCCGAGGACCAGGGGCCCGCAGTCTCCCCACTGCTCCCGGCCCTCCTCTCTGGCCGAGGCCCTACAGCATCACCTTTGCACCTGGGAGGGCTCCACCCAGACCCACTAAATAACCCCTGCAGGCCCTGCATGCGGCTCCTTGGTGGGGCCCGCACAGCCTCGTTGGTAGGTCATCTTGCCTCTAGCGGGCAGTCAGCGCTTCTTGACTGTTCTTCTGGTCTACTTGGAGTTCCATTTTGAACATTTCCAAGAATATGAGCCCCTCCCCAAAGGGCTCCCACCCACTCTGGCCCATCCAGTTTGTCCTAAGGCCCTTCCTGCACTTCCCAGAAATGGCCCCGGCACTGAAGCGGTGGACCAGCTTGGGTTCAGAAGCTCCACAAAGCTGAGGACTCGTCTGCTGGGGGCGGGCCCTGGGCCCCATCCAGGGTGGAGGTGTGAGGACAGAGCGGGAAACCTGCCTGGCCCGTGGGCCCCGTGCTGAAGGGTAGGCAGCCCTGCAAGGGTGTTCTCCCACAAATGGCTTTTGCTGAGGACTTTTAAAAATCGACTTTTAAATTTTAAAACACTTGCAGATTCACAGAAAACGGCGATAATATTACAGAATTCCAGGGCTTCCCTAGTGGTCCAGTGGTTAAGAATCTGCTTGCCGGTGCAGGAGACACGGGTTCGATCCCTAGGCTGGGGAGATCCCACCTGCTGCAGGGCAACTAAGCCCGGGAGCCGCAACTACTGAGCCCACGGGCTGCTACCACTGCAGCCACGTGCCCTGAGGCCCAAGCTCTGCAACAAGAGAAGCCTCTGCAATGAGAAGCCGGCACACGCGACTACGGTGTAGTCCCCACTCGCTGCAGCTAGAGCTGGCCCATGCAGCGCTGAAGACCCCTCACAGCCCCAAATAAATGAAAACAGATAAATAATAGAAATAAATACAGACCCCCGAACCCCCAGCATCTTACGTTGGTGCCGTGCGTTCGTTTCCATGTGGATGCCTTAAACTAAGATCCACGTTTTCTTCCACTCTGCTTCATTTTCACCCAAGGCCTTGTTTCTTCCTTATTGTTAGGTCCTAGCCCCCCTCCTCTCCCCACTGCCCCACCGATGTTCCGCATCACATTTGATCACTACGTCTCCGTAGGTCACACAGTCGTGACTGTTTCTCAAAGCTCCTTTGCGTGTGTGACCTCGGGAGCTTTGAGGCGTGCTGGGCAGCGGTTCTGTAGGCGCCCCTCCCGTCCAGCGGTTCTGTAGGCGCCCCTCCCGTCCAGCGGAGTTTGTCTGGTGTGTTTCTCAGGGTCAGGCTGGGGTCCACGCCACATCGCATCAGGGCACGAGCTGTCCACCTGGCGGCGGTGTTGCCCCGGTCCCCGGGCTCAGGTGTGCTTGTCAGGCTGCTCCTCACGTGCCCCTCCTGGGAGGCTGTCCCTGGTAAAGGCCCGCACTTACGGGCTGGAGGTTCTGTCCCGGCTCCTGGACCTGAAGTGTCTACAAGCTGTTCAGTGTGTTTCTGTCTGAGAGACGTGTCCCTCGTTCTCTTTATTTCCTCGGTTGTGTGCTTATATTAGCACAGACTCGGGGCTGATAGTTTACACAGGGTGTGATTTAATGGTCCACGGTGTATTTCATTCCTCTGGCCAACAGGCCCCCTCTCAGCGGCTCCTGATCCTTCTGACAAACCCTCATGACAGCGGGGGTTCTGTCTTTAGCGGCTTATTCGGTGTTCTCAAGTTGTGTTTTTGTCTGTCTACCTGGCTGTGCAACAAAGCGTCTGTGACAAGTGGCAGGCAGCCTGCGTGGGGTCCCCGCGCCAGGGCGGCCCCAGGAAAATCACCACTGCTTCAGTGTAGATGGAGCTACGCTTCCTGCTGGGCTTCTTCCAGCACGTGAGACAGAACTGGCAAATGAAACTGTGTAAGTGCAAGTGATAGAGCGTGGTGATTTTATACATGTACATATTGCAAAATGACGATCACAGTAAGGTTGGTTAATAAAAAGTTTCCTCAAAAAGTCAGAAACAGAACTACCCTACGATCTAGCAACCCTACGTCAGAGTATGTATGCAAGGAGCTGAAATCAGCATCTTAAAGAGATACCTGCATCTTCGCTCTCATTGCAGAATTATTCATAGTCAAGACAACAACCTCAGTGTCCCCTGGTGGATGGATGGACAGCAAGGACGTGGAACACACTCGGTGCTGGTGCTCAGCCGTGTCTGCCGCTCTGCAACCCCATGGACTGAGGACAACAGGCTCCTCTGTCCTTGGGATTCTCCAGGCAAGAACACTGGAGTGAGTGGTCTTTCCCTTCTCCAGGGGATCTTCCTGACCTAGGGATCGAACCCAGGTTTTCTACATTGCAGGTAGATTCTTTACTCTCTGAGTCACTAGGGAAGCCTGGATTTGTTTGCATGTACAACTAAATCACTTTGCTGTATATCTGAGATGAACACAACATTGTAAATCAAATATGTTTTGTTGTTTTAATCGTTTCAGCTCTGTATGACTCTTTGCAACCCCATGGACTACAGCATGCCAGGCTCCTCTGTCCCTGGGATTCTCTAGGCTAGAACACTGGAGTGGGTTGCCGTGCCCTTCTCCAGGGATCTTCTTGACCCAGGGATCAAACCTGCATCTCCCGTATTTCGGGCAGATTCTTTACCACTGTGCCATCTGGGAATCCTCGTACATACATACAGTGGAATGTTACTCAGCCACGAGAGAGGACATCTTGCCATTTGCAACAGCGTGGGTAGAGGACATCATGCTCAGTGCAGTAAGTCAGACAGAGGCAGACGAGCACTGGATGGTCTCACACGTGTGGAATCTGTAAAAAGCAAACTCACAGGGAGACTCAGTTGGTGGTTTTTTCTCTTTGACATGATAAAAAGAGACCCCAGCTCCGTCACCAGCTTCCAGACCCCCAGCTTCGGGCCTTAGGGCACGGCTGGCGGACAGTCCAGCTGACTGCTTCGGGGTCGCCTCCGGGTGGAGCTGCCCGGGACCTGAGTGCCAGGCCCTTCTCTCTCACACAGACCGGGGAGCCCTCCTCACTCTGTCATTTATCTGTGCTACGACGAGGCAGGGATGTGTGTTACCAGCCTCATCCTGCTTCTCAGAGCCCAGGGGGTTCGGGGAAGAGCCTCGGCCCCCACAGACGGGGCATGGGAGGCACTCAGCTGGCTGAGGGCCAAGGGCAAGCCTCCCGTGGACAGGGCAGCTTCTACTTCCTCTGAGCCTGGAGCGGCCCTGAGAGGCTGGATGTGGAAAGGCCCAGAGCCGCCGCTCCGAGTGCCTCCCGGAAGCCTTTCCACCCTGCGGCGGACAGCATCCCCTTGCTGTCCAATCCCGCCTCCTACTTATTTTTTTTAAGTTTTTTAAAAAAATTTTAATTGGTGGATAATTGCTTTACAATATGGTGTTGGTTTCTGCCATACGTCAACACGAATCAGCCGTCGGTATACACGTGTCCCCTCCCTCCTGAACCTCCCTGCCACCTCCCACCCATCCCACCGCCTTGGGGTATCGCAGAGCACCAGGTCTGAGCTCGCTGCAGCATAGAGTAAGTTTCCGCAGCCTGTCTGGTCTTACACGTGATAATGTGGGTGTTTCAATGCTACTCTCCCAACTGTCACACCCTCTTCCTCCCTTGCCTGCCCCTCCCACAAGCCTGTTCTGTGTCCACCGCCGCCCTGCAGATGCGTTCATCACCACTATCTTCCTAGGGCCCACATTTTTTTGTTGTTGTTGTTTTTAGTCTCTCAGTCATGTCTGACTCTTTGCAACCCCACGGACTGCAGCACACCAGGCTTCCCTGTCCTTCACCATCTCCCGGAACTTACCCAGACTCACATCCATCGAGTCGGTGATGCCATCCAAACATCTCATCCTCTGTCATCCCTTTTTCCTCCTGCCTTCAGTCTTTCCCAGCATCAGGGTCTTTTCCAGTGAGTCAGCTTTTCGCATCAGGTGGCCAAAGTATTGGAGCTTCAGCTTCAGCATCAGTGAAAGTGAAGTCGCTCAGTCGTGCCAACTCTTTGCGACCCCAGGGACTGTAACCTACCAGGCTCCTCCAGCCATGGGATTCTCCAGGCAAGAACACTGGAGTGTCAGTTCTTCCAGTGAATATTCAGGATTGATTTCCTTTAGGATGGACTGATTTGATCTCCTTGCAGTCCAAGGGACTCCCAAGAGTCTTCTCCAACACCCGGTTCAGAATCATCAATTCTTTGGTGCTCAGCCTTCTTTATGGTCCAACTCTCACATCTGTTCATGACTATTAGAAAAACCAAACCTTTGACTAGGCTATGCTTAGTCACTCAGTTGTGTTCAATTCTTTGCAACCCCATGGACTATAGCCTGCCAGTCTCCTCTATCCATGGGACTAGACAAAGCTTTGTTGGCAAAGTAATGTCTCTGCTTTTTAATATGCTATTTAGGTTGGTCATAGATTTTTTTCCAAGGAGCAAGCGTCTTTTAATTTCATGGCTGCAGTCACCATCTGCAGTGATACTAGAGCCCAAGTCCCTTATGGCAATCGACTCCAGTACTCTTGCCTGGAAAATCCCATGGACAGAGGAGCCTGGCAGGCTGCAGTCTATGGGGTCGCAAAGAGTCAGACACGACTGAGCAACTTCACTTCACTTCACTGTTTCCACTGTTTCCCCATCTATTTGCCATGAAGTGATGGAACCGGATGCCATGATCTTAGTTTTTTGAATGTTGACTTTTAAGCAAGCTTTTTCACTCTCCTTTCACCTTCATCAAGAGGCTTTTTAGTTCCTCTTCACTTTCTGCCATAAGGGTGGTGTCATCTGCATAGCTGAGGTTATTGATATTTCTCCTGGCAATCTTGATTCCAGTTTGTGCTTTATCCAGCCTGGCATTTCACATGATGTACTCTGCACATAAGTTAAATAAGCAGGGTGACAATATACAGCCTTGATGTATTCCTTTCCCAGTTTGGAACCAGTCCATTGTTCCATGTCTGGTTCTAATTGTTGCTTCTTGACCTGCATACAGATTTCTCAAGAGGCAGGTTAGGTGGTCTGGTATTCCCATCTCTTAAAGAATTTTCCACAATTTGTTGTGATCCACACAGTTAAAGGCTTTAGCATAGTCAGTAAAGGAGAAGTAGATGTTTTTCTGCAACTCTCTTGCTTTTTCTATGATCCAACAGATGTTGGCAATTTGACCTCTGGTTCCTCTGCCTTTTCTAAATCCAGCTTGAGCATCTGGAAGCTCATGGTTCACATACCATTGAACCTGTCTTGGAGAATTTTGAGCATTACTTTGCTAGCGTGTGAGATGAATGCAATTGTGCAGTAGTTTGAGCATTCTTTTGCATTGCCCTTATTTGGGATTGAAATGAAAAATGACATGCCCCTGTCCTGTGGCCACTGCTGAGTTTTCCAAATATGCTGGCATACTGAGTGTAGCACTTTCACAGCATCATCTTTTAGAACTTGAAATAGTTCAGTTGGAATTCCATCACCTCCACTAGCTTTGTTCGTAGTGATGCTTCCTAAGACCCACTTACTTTGCATTGTAATATGTCTGGCTCTAAGATGAGTGATCACACCATCATGGCTATCTGGGTCATGAAGATTTTTTTTTTTTTTTTGTATAGTTCTTCTGTGTATTCTATCCTCTCAACATTTTCTGTTTCTGTTAGGTCCATACCATTTCTGTCCTTTATTGTGCCCATCTTTGCCTGAAATATTCCCTCGTTATCTCTAATTTTCTTGAAAAGTTCTCTAGTCTTTCCCATTCTGTTGTTTTCCTCTATTTCTTTGCATTGTTCACTTAGGAAGGCTTTCTTATCTCTCCTTGCTGTTCTTTGGAACTCTGCCTTCAAATGGATATTCTTTTCCTTTCTCCTTTGCTTTTAGCTTCTCTTCTTTTCTCAGCTACTTGCAAGTCCTCCTCAGACAGCCGTTTTGCCTTTCTGCCTTTCTTTCTCTCGAGGATGGTCTTGACCACCCTCCTGTACAACGTCACGAACATGATCTTTGTCTTTCTCTTTCTGATGTACTTCGCTCTGCGTAACAGTGTCTAAGTTTTTCGCCTTACTCAAACTGAGTCAAATGCCTTCTTTTTTATGGCTGAGCAGCATTCCACTGGGTACATGTATCACAGCTTCCTTATCCATTCACCTGTTGAGGGACATCTAGGATGCTTCCATGTCCTAGCTATTGTAAATAGCGCTGTGATGAACACCGGGGTGAGTGTGTCTTTTTCAGTTATGGTTTCCTCAGGGTCTGCCCCCTACTTCTGACCTTGCCAGACATGCTGCATTCTCCCGAGGGGACGACCCTGTTGTCTTTGCCTGTGGATTTGGGAGGGGCTGGTCTGTGACCTTAACCCAAAGCTGGCAGAACTCCCCACAAACCAGTGATTGGTTCCTATACCAGTCAGTTCTAGGGTTTTTGCAGAAATTATTAGGAAAGAAGTTGTCCACTCATGTGAGACACACACACACACCCAGGGCTGTGGAGAGGACTTCCCTTGGGACCGTGTCACTAAAGCCCATGTTGGGGGCATGGAGGGGCCACAGCAGGTGGTGGTCAGCCCTCAGTCTTCAAAGCCAGACTCAGCCTGGAAAGAGAGACAGCCTTTCTCTCTCTCTCTCTCTCTTTTTTTTTTCAATTGTGCAAATACATTTCCCTTTAGGAAGGAGTGGGTTTGAATGAGGTTGCCCACTTCCAAAGAAAGCTTCCTGCCCTGAGAGGCTGGGTCCAGAGACCCGAGCTTGGGGAATCCAGGCTGCCTCTCGCCCCGCCCACCTCCCTCAGAGAGGATGCACCCTGGGGACCAACCCCCTCCATGCTGTGAAGACCCCTTTTGCTCCCACCCAGCCTGGAACATGTTCTCAGAAGGCTGTTTCACTTCTTGGACTTTGAGACCAAGAGATTTATGGGCTGAAGTTTTGTTGTTTTTTTTTTTTTTTCTTTTCCAGGGGAACTGTCTTTTGAATGATCGTGTAATTAAGATGCTAATGGCTGTTTATAGAACCTTCTCCTTCTGAGCCCAACTGCTTTCTGAATAATAAGGACGGTCCTCTTTGTTATGGTGGAGAGTAGCATTGAGAGCAAAATCCTTCATTAAGTCATGGTTTGCATCCTTTTTCCTCCTTACACTAAAAGGAATTTACTAATGCTCATTAATTTTTTGTGGTGTGAATAAATTGCAGGGAATATTTCTGCTCACAGCCCATTTCCTTCGTGAGTGAGAATGAACACCTTCCTGCCCTCCTTGCTGGGCCCTTGGAAGGTGCCCGAAGAGAACAGCTTCTTAATCAAAGTCTTAAAAGAAGATGCCTTGCCGACCGCCTTCAGAAAAACATGTCGTGAGTCGGCGGGGTTGGAGCGAGGTCAGCCTGTGGCCACGGCTCAGGGCTGGAAGCAAAGCCCGCCCGCGGCCCGGCCCTCCCGGGACTGGCTGACCCCCAGAGGCAGGCCCCTCCTCGCCCGCGGGGACCGGGCCGCATTCCGCTCCTTTTGGGGGCAGATCTGAGGCCAGGTGGCCTGCGAAGGCGACCGAGAGCCACTGGCAGGCCCGGGCACAGTGCCGGGCTCCTTCTCCACCCTCCATCCTGAAGGGGCTGCCAGGCTTCTTAGAGTCAAAGCGGCCACGATCCTCCCCGAGCCCTTTGCCCTGGCTGCTTCCAACCCGAACCCCACCACGGGGGAGGCAGCTCACGGTCCCTGGCAGGGCCGCTGGGAGGCCCGGTGGACAGGGACGCAGAGCCGGACAAAGCCTCCCCGCAGCTACTGTGCGTGCCAGGGGCCCCACCCACGCCCAGAACTGTCTTTTCTCCTGGCTCTGGGGCCAGAAGTCCTAGGGCAAGCTGTCAGCCGTGCTCCCCTGGAGGCTCGAGGGGGGTCCCTCACCTCCTCCAGTCTCCTGCGGTGGCCGGGGCTCCTTGGCTTGCGGTCACAACAAACTGGCGCAGAGTATCCCCAGTGCTGAGGCTTAGCCAGGATTCTGTGACCTCACCTCCCACTTGGTTCAGAAAACTTCTGCTCTTTCAAAGGCTAGTGTTTTTATTTACCACCTTTTTCATTATAAATACAAGGATTTTTCTAATTGGTATCCCACTTAGCCTGTAGACTTTGACCTATGTCTTGCAGTTAGGAAAAAAAAAAATCACCTAGACATTAAATACAATTCCTACTTCTCTATTCAATCTACCCAACTATCCCACACTCTGGAATTACTGTCATTTTAGACATACTAAAAATCAAAGAGAAATTTACCCAGAATCCTATAACGCCTACGAATTTTTCTTCGTTTTTCTAAGTTCTCTCTCAGGTTCCATCCATACACAAGTATAATTCTTATTATTATACATTCATTTTGCACTAATTCTATATTACTTTTCAGGGATTCCCTGGTGGCTCAGTGGTAAAGAATCCTCCTGCCAATGAAGGAGATGCGAGTTCAGTCCCTGGGTCGGGAAGATCCTCTGGAGAAGGAAATGGTAACCCACTCCAGTGTTCTTGCCTGGAGAATTCCATGGACAGAGGAGCTTGGCGAGCTGTAGTCCACGGGGTCGCAAAGAGTCAAACACAATTCAGCAACTAAACAATGACAAACAAAAACTTAATTCTACAAAAATAACCATTGATTATTTTTGCCTTATGGTCTTCACAATCTGTTTTTGCTTGAGAAGTTCTGAATAAAAGAAAAAAATAATAATTCAATTAAAATCCCATCGTTCAAAAGCAATCACAGGGATTTTCTGCCAGGACAGGACAAGGTGTTTGTGTTTCAACAGCTCCCTTTGCTCTGCACTCACAGAAGTAGCGGACAAGGTGTGAACAGAGAAAGTGTAAAGACATCATCTCTGAAACCAGGAGACGCACCTGCGAGGCTTCATTTCAGGAGCGGGCGGGGCACGTCTGGCTGTTGAGGGGAGTGAGAGAGGGCTGCTGGTCTCCAGGTCCGCACAGGCGGATGAGGCTTGACACCCACCGAGTAACGAGGCCAGAATATCAGACCCGAGAGAGAGCCAGGCTGTAGCCAAGGGGTGGGGAGGGACCCGATGGAACAAGACTGGAGGTGACTTGCTCTAGGATCCGGCAACCTAGTCAGAGTGGAGCGGCAGGCCCAGGGACGTGACAACAGGCAGAACCACGCGGCTGGGATCTGAGCCTGGCGCCCGCCAGCACCTTGGCTGAGCCTGTCCTTTCTCCAGCGTCCTTGCCAGCCAGCACTTGATCCTGCGTAAGACCAGGAGCTGGATGCCCTGCAGGTGGAGTGGAGGCCCGTCCTCAGAGGGCAGAGGTGAGCGCAGGACAAAGGCGGGAGGGGAAGGAGGAGAGAGACACCGCAACAGAGGGGAAAGGGCCCCAACTCCTCCACTAGGATCTGAGGCCAAAGCTGAGAAAGGCCTACAGCAGTGTGATTCTGAGAGACATAGCCAAGAAAACGTAAAGGAAATCAATCCTGAATATTCTTTGGAAGGACTGATGCTGAAGCTGAAACACCAATAATTTGGCCACCTGATGCGAAGAGCCCACTCACTGTAAAAGACCCTGAGGCTGGAAAAGATTGAGGGCAGGAGGAGAAGGGGATGACAGAGAATGAGATGGTTGGATGGCATCACCGACTCGGTGGACAGGAGTCTGACCAAACTCCGGGAGACAGTGGAGGACAGAAATGGTGTGCGGTATTCCATGGGGTCACAGAGAGTTGGACATGAAGAAACAGATGCTTGTCATACCAACCGTGGTTCTGGGGAGGGGAAAATATAAGTCCCTCTGAAACTCCATATTTAAAGCTTCCTGTAGCAGGGTTATGGCGTGAACGTGCATTTTTTGTAGCGTCCTACAGCACTGTTGGAGGAGGAAATGGCAACCTACTCCGTATTCTTGCCTGGAGAATCCCACGAACAGAGGAGCCTGGCGGGCTGCAGTCCACGGGGTCGCAGAGTCGGACACGACTGAGGGACTAACACAGCACACAGCCCTGTAGCTGACTCTTCGTCTTTAGACATGGTCCCGGGTTCACGGGGCTGGAAGGTCCTGGCTGAAAAAAATGCAATATTCTCCATATTGTACATCCACAAAGCCACCTCAGGATTTGCCCAGTGAGTGACCCATAAACAGACAAAGACACAGAATACCACTGGGGAGAGGCATACACGCACACACACACACACACACACACACAGCCGCACCTTCCTACAGACTTCAGATGTGGGGCACTGGCAGGCGGGGATTGTAAATACATATGTGTTGTGTGTTCAGTGTAAGAGGCAATTTAATTTAAAACACAAAATTGATTTGAAATGTCCAGTCCTTTCCAGCTCTTTGCGACCCCGTGGACTGTAGCCCTCAAGCCTCCTCTGTCCATGGGATTTTCCAGGCAAGAATACTGCAGTGGGGTGCCATTTCCTTCTCCAGGGGATCTTCCGCACTCAGGGACTGAACCCGCATATCTTGCGTCACCTGCGGGGCAGGTGGATTCTTTGCCGTTGAGCCACCTGGGAACATGGGCAGGGAAGTAAACGCTGCTAAAGACAGGAGCTTGGTAATCAAGCGAAAAAAACTCCTGGGATGAAAACCGCTGCAGCGAACATGAAAGGCCGAAGGCAGGGGTGAAATATCAGAGAACTTGAGGAGGAGAAGGATTTGGAAAGAGAGGAAAGAGCAAAGCAAGTGGGAAGAGACATCAGAAAGGTGGATCCCACTGACAGATGAGAACTGGTTTCTGGATTGTGGGGGAGGGACCCATCCACACACTTGGAGATGCGGTGAGAGCAGGTGGAGAGGCCCTGGGGAAGTAACAGAGCCTTTCAAGGCATGTCAGCTTCCAGCTACGTTCCTGCTCTGGAAAAAGGGAAAGGCTTCTCGCTGTACCCTTATAATAATATTTGTTTAGAAGACTCCTGCTTGAAAACCCTCTCTGGAAAATGAGGACATAGTTTCCTTATAAACTTTATTTTGTAAAATATGATAAATTTGCTTTTATAGTTTATATATATATTCTTAAACCCAAATTCAACTTTGAGACACTCTGCTATGATGTTTCCGGTTATATCCAGATTTTCTCAGGACTGGTGTCCTTGGATTCGGGGACTGTCTGCCCTGACCGACACCCTCCCCAAGGCGGCAACGATCGTCTTCCTGTGCCACCGGCCGCACACAACGCTTCCTATGCCTTGCAATCCGACGGCTGAAAAGTGGCGCGTTTTCCTTATTTTTGCTCGAATTCCATTACTTTTGCACTTGTGAGCATCCTTTCACGTATTCAGTGAAGAAAAGAAAAGTCACTTCAGTCGTGTCCGACTCCTTGCGACCCCCTGGACTGCAGCCTGCCAGTCTCCTCTGTTCGTGGAATCCTCCAGGCAGGAACGCTGGAGTGGCTAGCCATTCCCTTCTCCAGGAGCTCTTCCCCAACCCAGGGATTGAACCTGGGCCTCCTGGATTGCAAGCAGAGGCTTTACTGTCTGAGCCACCAGGGAACCGCCACTAACTTTGAATAAGGCTGAGCATCCTTTCATGCATTCAATAAACTTTTGTATTTCTTTTATCTGAGAATTGCCTGTCTTGGTTCTTGGCCTGAGTTTCTTTGGGGTTGTTCACCTTTTACTTTGGGCTTGTACACACGTTGTAAATTGCAGCACCACGAGCTATTGGTCATGTAGATTGAAAATCATTTCCTTTTCTGTTATTTGTATTCTCTATTTGCTTCTGACATTTTAATCTTAAAATATTGTGTTTCTGAATAGTAAAGGTCCATCTTCCTTGCACCTTTGTCAAAACAGAAAGCAGTGGTTCATCCATGTAAGGGTTTGATCCTAGACTCTATTCCGTTCCATGGGTCTATTTGAATATCTTGATATCAATAGGAGAAGGAAATGGCACCCCACTCCAGTATTCTTGCCTGGAGAATCTCATGGACAGAAGAGCCTGGCGGGCTACAGTCCATGGGGTCACAAGAGTCAGACACGACTCAGTGACTAAACCAGCCATGTCAAGAGGATGCCACCTTCCTTTACTATAGCTCTAGAGTCCGTCTTTAAGTATTAAAATCAGGTAGTGCAATTCCTCTAATTATGTTCTCTCTTGAAAACATTTTTAGCTATTCTTATCCCTTTGCTTTCTTATATAAATGTTAAAACAGGCCACAGAATTTCTGCTGGCATTTTGATAGCAATCGTATATACACCTATTGATCATTTTGGGGAGATGAAAATCTTTAGTATGTTAGTCTTTCAGTCCATGACCAGTGTATATCTTCCCATTTTGTTAGGCCTTTTCTTGGTTTCTTTAATCAGAATTTTATAGTTTTCAGAGTAGAGTATCTCACCTATATTTTTATTCCTATGTATCTTATATTTTTGCTGCTTTTGTAAACGGTGTTTTTAAATTTCAACTCCAGAGGTCATTGCTAGTATATAGTAATGACGTTCATTTTGTGCATGCATCTTATATTTTGCAATCTTGCTAAACTTACTTATTAGTGAAGGAGTTTCCTATAAATTCATTTCATGGTGGTGAATTCTCTCAGCTTTCAAATGTCAGAAAAAAAATTTTCTCTTCATTTGCAAAAGCTGTCTTCACTTGATGTAAAAATCCAGGATTATACTTTTCCTTTTATTATTTTAAAAATGCTGTCCTCCCGGCTCCTAGCTTGGCTGCTTGCTCTCGCGATGAACCTGCCGTCGTCTTCATCCTTGTTCTTCTGTGTGTATGCGCCTTTTCTCTGGCTGCTCTTCAGATTTTCTCTTGACTGATAGTTGTGAACAATTTCACGAGCATGCATCTTAGAGTTGTCTTCTTCTTTCTTTAACTTGGGGTTCATTGAACTTCGTGGATCTGTGTGTTTTTGGTTTCCATGAAATTTGCAAAAAGTGCAGCCATGGTTTTTTCCATTGTGCTTCCCTCTCTCCCTTCTGTGGGGGTCACAGGAACATCTGTCTCGGGCTGCTGAGAGCTTTCTTACAGCCCACCATGCTCTGTCAATATCTCACGTCCTTTCCTCCATACGTTTCAGTTCAGTTTCTATCGCCATATTCTCACAATCTCTAATATTTTCTTGTACAAGTTCTAACCTACCATTAATCCCACTTAGTACACTTTTTATCTCCTGCATTGTAGATTTCATCTCTACACATTCAGCTTGGGTCCTCTTAGTATCTTCCCTGTGCCTGCTTGCCGTGGTCAGTCTTTCGTACTGTGAACTATGATATGCAGTGACGACGACGACTTTCAAGTCCCTTTCCACTCATCCTAATATCAGTGTTACTTATGCGTTGGTTTCCACTGACTGGTTTCCCTCTTCATCTGGGGCTGAAATTTCTGCTTCTTTGTATGCCTGGTCGTTTTTGAGTAGGTGCCAGACATTATTAATCTTACCTTGCTGAGTGTCAAATATTTTTATATTCTTAACATGGTCTTGAGCTTGGTTCTGACGTATAGTTATGATACTTGGACGCAATTTTATTCTTTCAGGAATTATTTCCCATTTATTAGGCAGGACAAGAGCATCACTGAGTTAGGGAAAATTTCCCCTATTACTGGGGCATGACCTTTCAGAGCAATCACCTAATGCCCTGTAAATCAGGAGGCTTTTAGCTGACTGCTGGGAGCAGGTAACGTTCCTGGCCCTGTGTGAGTGTTGGGTGTTTTCCTCACTGCCTCTGAATCCTTCTTCCCTGAAGCTGGGTAGTTTCCTCGCTCTCACGCACTGATCAGGATTCTGCCCTTCCTTTCTGTGTCACTCTGTTAAACCCTGTCCTACAAACTCCAGCTGCCCTCATGCCTGATGTCCAGTGTCTTGAAAACCATGCTTGGCTTTTTTTGGTTTAACTTCTATTGCGATATAGTTGCCTTGGGCTTCCCAGGGGGTGCTAGTGGCACAGAGCCCGCCTGCCGATGCAGGAGGCCTAAGAGGTGCAGGCTCGATCTCTGGGTGGGGAAGATCCCCATAAGAGGGCATGGCTCCCCGCTCTAGCATTCTTGCCTGAAGAATCCCAAGGACAGGGGAGCCCGGCAGGCTACAGTCAGTCCGTAGAGTTGCAAAGAGTCAGATGAAACTGAAGCCGCTTCGCACACACACACAGGTGCCTCGCAACGCACATCAGTGTCTGCTGTACGGCAAATTGAATCAGCTACACATACACATACAGAGATCCCTTCTTTTTTAGGGTTCCTTCCTATCTAGTCACCACAGGGCACTGAGCAGAGTTACAGTGGGCTCTCATTCATTATCTATTTGACACCTAGTGACGTGTATAAGTCGGTCCACCACGTTTGTTTTTAGTTGTCCATGGATTATCTGGTTTCATTGTTAATTCAAGCAAGAGCTTAAATCTGATCCCTCATACCCCGTCTCTCTCTTAACTGAACACCGACTGTGGCTCTCACGCTGAGTTTATTTTTAAGATGTGATGATGTAGAAAATAAACGTGCATGAGTCTTTACGGATGTGAATGGATGAATAAACAAGTAGGGGAGAAGAGACAAGTCTTCCCTGGAGAAGAATTTCAAGCCCTGTATGTAAGTGGTCTCCCCTCTGGAAGCCAAAGATTCATCCTCAAGGGTGGGTTAGGCTCAGGGACTGGTTCCCAAAGGCTAGGCCAGGAAAGGAAGAGAAGAGACTGTACCGTGAGAGACTCGGCAGATTCCGCCACGGCCAAGCGATGAAGGTCAACATCACCAGCGACCAGCCGTGTGACATCACGTGCCCTCGGCGTGATGTGATGGGCGGGGCACTTCTTGCGCTATGATCTCCAGAAACCCATGGCCCTGTCTAATTACGAGAGAAACCACAGAAAAACCCAGGTTCAAGGGTGCTCTACAGGGTGCATAAGCTGTGCTCTTCGAGACTTTCCAGGCCATAAACAGCGAGCAAAGACAGAGGAGCTGTAGCAGACAGAGGGCTGGGGAGGCCTGGCCACCAAGCATCACGTGGGATCCTGGGTTATAGCCTAGAGGAGAAAGAGGACATTAATGGAAACGTTGGTGAATAAGCTGGAGTTTCATTTTAAAAAATGGTTTGAAACACAGCCCAAACTGCAGCGCAGAGAGAAAAGGACAGACTCGCCAGTAAACGGAGTGAGGTCATTGGACATCTGTACGGATTCCTACTCTTTACCTTACATGAAAATCAATTTCAGATGGATTACAGGCCTGAAAGTGAGAACAAGGAAGCTTTTAGAAGAGAGCACAGGAGCACATCTCTACGGCCTTAGTGTAGGCAGGTTTCTTAACCAAGACCTAAACCGGGGAAGTGGAGGAAGTGGATTAGAGTGAAAAGAAGAACCTCTGTGTATCAGAAGAACCCACGAGGGGAGTGAGAAGGCAGCTGGTGGACTGGGAGGAGATATTCACAACACACACGTCCAACACAGGACTCATATCTGCACTATGGAAGAGCTTCAAGTGGATAGGGAAGAAAGGACAACCCAACAGAAAATGGCAAATTGGTTCACAAAATGGGCTTCCAAGAGGCCTCTGCAACTTTGGTGTGTTCTCACAGTCTGTGCACCAGAATGGGGGAAAAAATCCAAGCGGTGGTGAGGAAATGGGGTGACGCCATCTCTTACTTGCTGCTGTGGAGGTGTGCCCCCAGTTGCTTTGGGGAACTGCTCGGCAGTGCCTGCCGAAGCCCCAGCTAAGAACACTCTGGGGGAGCCACTTCATTCCCAGGCGTGGGCCCAGTAGACACATGGACAGGTGTTCACCAAGAACCACTTATGAAATGCTCACAGCAGGGCTTCTGGTGTCCCCCAGTTGGTGGCCACCTACCTGCTCATCAGTAGAATGCGTGCAGACGTGATCTATTCCCATGATGGACCCTTGACAGCATTAGAGTGGATGAGGCGCACCCTCGCCTAACAACGTGGAGGAGTCACAGCGACACTCCTTTGAGGGTAAGCAGCTGGACACAAACGACACGTGTGTTGGAGCCTGTTTACCTAAAGTGTAAGCCACGAGAGAGCAGTCCGTGCTGCAAAAGGCAGTCAGGTACCTTTAAGCGTGGGTGGCTGGTGAGTGACCAGAGAACCAGGGTCCCCTAGCGGAGCGGCGGGGTGACCGTGTCCTGCTTCTTGACCTGAGTCTTGGTTCCAAGGGTGGATACTATCTGTGAAAATTCAGCAAACCAGACCATTTGATACCTTTTCTTTTGTGTAGCAAAACATTGTTAGAGATTTTTTTTAATGTCATATTTTGATTTGCCAAGACTTGGTTGAGAGTCTGAGGATGTTTATTATTTTCCTCCCTATTTTTGTCCTACATTTGAGATAACTTTAATAAAATAAATACACAGAGAAATGAGCAGTGAAAATTTCCTATTTTTTTATCTGCCTAGCTCTCTCTCCCAATCTCTCTGAAAGGAAACTTCAGACGTTAATTTTGTGTCCAGAATTCTGTCTTTTTCTCTGGAAATTTTGGTCTTATTAACATAGACTGTTGGAGTTCGGGGACATTTTGGGCTTCCCTGGTGGCTCAGAGGTTAAAGGGTCTGTCTGGAATGCAGGAGACCCGGGTTTGATCCCTGTGTCAGGAAGATCCTCTGGAGAAGGAAATGGCAACGCACTCCAGTACTCTTGCCTGGAGAATCCCATGGAGGGAGGAGCCTGGTGGGCTACAGTCCATGGGGTCGCAAGGAGTTGGACATGACTGAGCGACTTCACTTTCACTTAATAAAAATTACTACTCTGGTCCATGATTTCCAAACTGTATTCTCACTCTTCTTTACTTCCTATGATTTTTAAACAACTGCAGATCACACGAAAAGATGGAAAACTTAATGTCCAAACTGGATAATAATAGTAAAGGAAGAAATAAATTATATAATTATATGTTAATTTCATTTCTACATCTAGATGCGAAAGTCTTCAATAAAATGTAGAGATGAAATCAAGCCCATTCGTGCGTTTAAAAGGGTAACCACTCGTGGACAAGCACAGTTTGTTCCAGGAGCTGAGAAGCTGGCTCATCCTCACGGCTGCTGCTCTGAACAGCTCAAGCCCATCTTCCTCTGAACCCTGTCCCTCCTTCCTGGATGAGACGTGGTCTCTGTTCTGAGATCCGGTCTCTGCTCTGGTTACGTTCAGACCTTCAGCAGCCGTGAGGTCTGGCTCAAGCCCTCATCCAAAGTAGCCCTTCTCCCTGGTGGCATCTCTGGTGGGGCTGTCAGGAAGTTTATGGTGGGACCGGTACCCTTGGCTTCTCTCGGTTTTCTGTCCCTTTCTCGTAACTGCTCTTCCAGGTCCTGACGGGTCTGCCCAGAGCGACTGTGGGTCAGAGAGCAAGGGCAGAGGCTCGGGGCTGCAGGATCTCTGAGGGGGTGTTGATGACTTGCCTTCAGATGTCTTGGGCATCTTTCCGTGAGACCCTGAGTCCAGCCTCTGGAGCGGGTGATAGCCCCCCACCCTGGCAGCCGTCCACAGTCCTTTACCACCCAGCTCTGCGTCACATTCCCCCAGGCAGGGCTTCCCCACAGGGCTCAGGCCTGGCTGTCAGCCACGAGCTGGGGAATCATGGCCCCGTGTCCCCAGGTGGTGGCAGGCCCTCTGCTTCCTCGGGGACCCCCTTTCTCTTTGCCTGACCAGACAGCAGTACTGAGTCATGGTCAACGTCAGGCCACCTGGCCGTCAACCCTGGCATTTCCCCTTCCCACCTGCAAGATGAGGGGCCAGTCCCTAAGCTCTCAGTGGCTCACCTTCCTCATTGGTCCATGGAGATGGACAATAGCCCCCCCTTGGGGTTTCTTGGGAGAATAGAGGTGTGCATGGTCCTCAGACCAATGCTGGCAGGTGGCACAGACCCCAAACCTCAGGGTCAGCCAGCATTGCAGTGTCCTCCGCTGCCCCCAGCCCTCAAAGCCCATTCCTCCCCGCTAGACGTTTTCAGGCCC
The DNA here is from genome assembly GCA_006410935.1 of Redunca redunca. NCBI lineage: Eukaryota > Metazoa > Chordata > Mammalia > Artiodactyla > Bovidae > Redunca > Redunca redunca. The sequence goes on from SJYQ01093272.1 coordinate 1,817,207, forward strand.
AAACAGCACCCGGGCTCTGTGTTCCGTCGGAAGGGCCAGGGGCTGGGCCCATGGCTGTGTCTCTCCAGCGCGTCTCCTGGCACTTGGGCCCCAGCCCTAACCCCACCCTGGGATCCAGTGATCTCCTCTGCAGTTCTTACCCACAGAACAGGGCGATGGCAGAGGGCTTCGTAAGCCTGGGGCTCTGGCGCGCACTCACTTCTCGGAGCGGGGAGCCGTGTGTCCTCTGGACCCTCCCGGGTGAGTGAGCAGCCTCACCAGGCGGATGGACTCTCATGGCTCACCACGCCTTGGAGCCTTTCCTCTGCTGCCTCCCAAGGTGGCCCTGGCACTTCATCAACACTGAGTGCTGGCCCCGCAGCCAAGCACACCGGGGAGCTGTGTCCTGCATCCAGACTCTGCTGGTGGGCCCATCTCAGAGAAGTCAGCCTGGCACAGCTTTCTGTGCCCTCCCCCGCTCTCCACACCCTTAACTCCCATTTCTACACGTAGCCCCCAGCTGCTGACTGTAGAAGTTGGGAAGATGCAGTACGTTTGGTGTGCAGGAAGCCCCCCTCCCTTGGTTTATTCTCTGAACCTTACTTTTCGGGGTCTGCTGGGCCTTGAGTCCAGTCCTGGGTCTGGAAGCCATGAGAAGCTGTCAGGGGGGTTCCCGAGAATCAGTAGCTTCTTGCAAAGGGATCACCTCCTTCCCAATCAAGGTTCTCACTTCAATAGCAGACCCCTGTGGCATGGAGAATTCAGCTTCTGTTGTAACGTGGCCACCGGCAGTGTGAGCCTCTGGGTTTGGTTTTAGGAATCTCAGCTCTGCAACATCGGGAGCGGGGGCCCCCTTCTAGGGCAGATGTGGGGTCTTCTGGTTGTGTGTGGTGTGTGAACCAGGAGGTCTCTCTCCCCACTTTGCTGAACACAGTTAGGAACAACCAACCAATCTCGTTACACCATTAGTTCGACAGAACATCCTGAAGTCCTAAGTCACAAATCACCCAGACCCTGGCCCCTTGTCCATGTTTGATCAGGAGCATCCAATCCTGATGCTTTTGGTGTCTCTGCTGCCACATTGCACCACAGAGCTAGAGCCAGTAACGCCTGTAAATCAAGTCAGATTCAAGAAGCAGTTCCAGGAAGCCTGGAACCTGTTCAGAAAATGTATCCTTAAGATTTCATTCTTCTAGAAGCACTCTTCCTTATCAAAGCTTGTGTCGGTCAGCGTTCTCCCAAAAAACACAACAAAAAGGACAGGAAATAATCCTCTGCGTTTATAGGAAGGTCTGAAATCCATAGGGAGGCCGGTAGGTGAGGGACCCAGGCAGGAGTTAATGCGGAACTCTTGAGGCAGAATTTGTTCTGCAGGAAATCTCAGTTAGGCTCTAAAATCCTTCAACTGATTGGATGAGGGCCACCCACACAGACAAAGGCCATCCTCCTCAGAGTCAACCAACTGTAGGTGTCAATCACAGCCACAGAATATTTGTACAGAGTAGCCCAGACTCACGTTTGGTAAGATAGCTGGGGACTGGAGCCCAGCTAAGCCGACACAGAGGACCCCCCTTCACAGGGACTAATTTTGAACATTTTATTGTGTTCCACTGCTGTTTGTCTCTCTGTGAAGATGTCAGACTGTTGTGATTGAAGGAGTTATTTATACTTCATGTTAAAAATAGCTATTCCAGGATAGCCTGTCTTCTATGTGCAACTTTAAATCACTTGGTCCTGTTCCCCAAAATGCCCATTAAGGATTGGATTGCAATACTAGTTAATGTACAACTTATATAGAAAGGACCCATACTCTTTTGCCAACCACACAATTCCATTGCTAGAAAACCAGAGACCGCACTGAAAACACCATTAAAATCGTACAGGATGTGGCAAAACAGCTGAAGGACAACGTAAGTGAACAGACAACGCTGCTTACCAGAAGCTTCCAATTGCAAATGGAGGCAGACAGAAGATCCCCTCCATCATGACGAAATAACTGTACAGTTTCTGAGAATACATTTAACCAGAAGGGACAGCAGTGACATGTGGAGTAGCCCACTCTTGTGACCCTGTAGATGGTAGCCCCCTGTTCATGGCATTTCCTGGGCAAGGATATCAGAGTGGGTTGCCAGTTCCTTCTCCAGGGGGTTCTATAACATCCCACTAAATGGCGGGAGATGTGTCTTTTCTGGACGGTGGCTGTTGGGTACCGGGCAGGCATACACTCAGGCCAGGGATGGCTCTGGACACTCAGTTGCGGTGGGGTGGCTACACTGGCAGGGATACTGAAGACAAAACAGGGCGATGAGCCTGTGGGCTCACGAGTGTCCCTCCAGCCTCTGTGTTTTGGACCTGGTTCTTTGAACTCCATGGATCTCAGGGTTCTTCCTTGAAAAATGGTCTTATAACTCTTGCTTCTTTACCTGTATGACTTTTCAGGGCCTGAGTGGGATATTCAACGGAAACCACTGTGCACTCTGCAAAGTCAGTTTCCATGGCTGGAGAGTCAGCGTCAGGATGGAGCCTCAGACAGGGGTCCTGTCACTTGGTGTCTGCCTGTGTGCATGTGCCCACGGGTGAGCATTCTCCACGTAAAGAATTCCTCAGTTAATAATCCCTCCTTGTGATTTCTCAGGAGAAAACTTGGCGCTTTCTGAAACCATGCTGTGGAGACAATTCTCTGGACCTTTTTTTTTTTTTTTTTAACCAGCCAGCGAGCATCTTTTCAGGGCTCCCCACCTGCTCTACCAAGGGAACATTCCATGCAAAGATGGGCACAATAGAGGACAGAAACAGTATGGACCTAACAGAAGCAGAAGAGATTAGAAGAAGTGACAAGAACACACAGGAGAACTCCACAAAGAAGGATCCTAATGACCCAGATAACTGTGATGCTGTGATCTCTCACTTAGAGCCAAACATTCTAGAATGCAAAGCCAAGTGGGGCTTAGGAAGCATCACTCCAACAAAGGTAGTGGAGGTGATGGAATTCCAGCTGAGCTGTTTCAAATCCTGAAAGACAACGCTGTGAACGTGCTGCACTCAATCTGCCAGCAAATTTGGGAAACTCAGCAGTGGCCACAGGACTGGAAAAGGATTTCATTCCAATCCCAAAGAAAGGCAATGCCAAAAATGCTCAAACTACTGCACAGTTGCACTCACCTCACACGCTAGTAAAGTAATGCTCAAAATTCTCCAAGCTACACTTCAACAGTATGTGAACTGAGCACGTCCAGATGGTCAAGCTGGATTAGAGAAGGCAGAGGAACCAGAGATCAAATTGCCAACATCCGCTGGATCATAGAAATGTCAAGACAATTTCAGAAAAACATCTACTTCTGCTTCACTGACAGTGCTAAAACCTTTGACTGTGTGGATCACAGCAAACTGGGAAATTCTTCAAGAGATGGAAATACCAGACCACCTGGCCTGCCTCCTGAGAAACCTGTAGGCAGGTTAAGAAGCAACAGTTAGAACCAGACATGGAACAACAGACTGGTTCCAAATTGGTAAAGGAGTACGTCAAGGCTGTATATTGTCACCCTGCTTATTTAACTTATATGCAGAGTACATCATGTTAAATGTCAGGCTGGATGAAGCACAAGCTGGAATCAAGATTGCCATAAGAAATATAAATAACCTCAGATATACAGTTGACACCACCTTTATGGCAGAAAGTGAAGAACTAAAGAGCCTCTTGATGAAAGTGAAGGAGGAGAGTGAAAAAGTTGCCTTAAAGGTCAGCATTCAAAAAACTAAGATCATGGCATGTAGTCTCATCACTTCATGGAAAATAGATGGGAAAACAATGGAAACAGTGACAGACTTTATTTTCTTGGGCTCCAAAATCACTGCAGACAGTGATAGCAGTGATGAAATTAAAAGATGCTTGCTGTTTGGAGGAAAAGCTATGACCAAACTAGACAGAGACATTACTTTGTCCACAAAGGTCCATCTAGTCAAGGCTATGGTTTTTCCAGCAGTCATGTATGGATGTGAGAGTTGGACTATAAAGAAAGCTGAGTGCTGAAGAATTGATACTTTTGAACTGTGGTGTTGGAGAAGACTCTTGAGAGTCCCTTGGACTGCAAGGAGATCCAACCAGTCCATCCTGAAGGAGATCAGTCCTGGGTTTTCATTGGAAGGACTGATGCTGAAGCTGAAGCTCCAGTACTTTGGCCACCTGATGGGAAGAGCTGACTCCTTAGAAAAGACCCTGATGCTGGGAAAGATTGAGGGCAGGAGGAGGAGGGGATGAAAAAGAATGAGAGGGTCGGATGGCATCACCGACTCGATGGACATGAGTTTGAGTAAGCTCCGAAAGTTGGTGATGAACAGGGAAGCCTGGTGTGCTGCAGTCCATGGGGTCGCAAAGAGTCAGACACGACTGAGCGACTGGACTGAACTGAAGCTGCTCGTTGTTTCCCTGGTGGCTCAGTGGTAAGGAATCCACCTGCCCGTGCAGGAGACGTGGGTTTGATCCCTGAATTGGGAAGACCCCCTGGATATGGAAATGGCAACCTACTCCAGTATTGCCTGGGAAATCCCATGAGCAGAGAAGCCTGGTTGGCTATAGTCCATGGGCTTGCAAAAGAGTCAGGCACAACTTAGCAACTAGACAGCAATAAACCTGCCCGTCAGCTCTTCCTGCTTCCCTGAGATGCAATTGAACTGACCAGTTAAATACACTTGGGAGGTAGCTGTTTGAAACACAGACTTAATTCATGTTCCCAAAGGCTCTTAAATTATTCAGGTAACCTTGGATGAGTCAATTAACCTCTCTGGGCTCACTGTCTTTATCTGGAAGACGAAGGGGCTGCGGGAGACGGGCTGTGTGATGGTCCGTGAGCTCCTGCCTGGCTTCTGTGGTCCGACATGGGGTTCAGGTGCCCGGGGTGTGCGGATTCCTGGTGCTGATGGCACAAGGAAGAGCCATAAATAAACTGCGTCCAATGAGAAGAGGTTGTGAGACGAACACGCATCTTCAGGGAAATAATCATCATCTTCAGTGGACAGGAAAGCTACCTGAAATGATAACACATTGAAGTAAATCCTACTCTGATTATGAAGCAGGGACTGTGATTCAGCTCCGGCTTTCTTGGGCTACAGCATGATGCGTTATTAGGGCCTCGGACTAACAGCAGAGTCTGCGACTTGGGCCGCACGCCTTTCGGAGGGGGCTTTGTGCCACGGACATCTCTTTGGCAGCAGGCGTGAGGAACCGTGCTGGAAGATTTAATACTGAGCGATAATAGGATTCAATGCTCATTATTCAAGAGCAGGCATGGGTTCTGGCCCACGGTAATTATTGAAATCATGTTTATGCCGAGTAATGCAATGAACGTCACCTATTTTTGACCCTACTGAGCACAGGAGGTGGGGGGGAGATGTTTTACATCTTATCAATTGGATTTAGGGTGTGCCTGTGCTGGGGGCGGGGAGCGGGGGTCTGTCCGGGGTCATCAGCGCGTGGCTGGCGGACGGATGGACGGGTGTCAGCTGCCCGCCGTGTTTAGGTCTCAGGGGACCCCACCCTCTGCCAGGGAGGCCTAGGGACGCTGAGCCAGAGCTTGCTTTAGCCACAGGGTCAGACTCCCGTCTCCTAGCCGGGTCAAGGGCCTTCCCTGCCAGCTGCCATCTTCACTGGGCTGGCAGCACCTCATCTCCCTGCGTCAGTCTGCATGATAAAGGTCTCTAGCCCCGGGGGTGGGAGACCAAGGTGAGCTCCTCTCCAAGGGCCAACGAGACGTTCACTAGACCCCAGGAGAAGCAAAGCCGACTCCTGCTCCTGCACGCAAACCTCACTTTCTCCAGCCAGAGATACAGGATCGGGGCCCTGACGGGGAAGACCCCAAACTCCCTGGCCCTTCCCCCAGCTGCTCGCCGGGCCCCCGGGGCACCGTTCAGAGCTGTTTCCAGGCATCCTCATGGCCTAGAAGGTCAGGTTCTGCTTCCCTGCACAGCTTTCCATGTCCACATGAAACGCCGAAGGTTGGTTGTGCCGGGGGCTCCGTTTCTGTCTCTGGCTGGTGCTGCTGCAGCTGGAATATTCTGGACTCGGGCATCTGCCTCAAAGATGCACGAGGGACCCTTTCTCCCACCTCCTGGCACTCAGCCCTCTGACCTCAATGCGGAGCTCCTGGGGCACCAGAATTTCAGGCTCCCGTGAACCCTCAGGAGTCCCGCGCATCCTGGGACTCAGTGTGGGAGGGGGAGCTGGGAGCTGGAGGCAGCCTCCTCCAGCTTGCTTCATCCCTGCTCATCGGCCCTGGAGTGGGGGTCGGCTCCCTGAGGCTGGGCTCTGTGCCCATGGAGGCTGCCTAGCAACTGGACCACAGGGGACGGGGCTGGACCACAGGGGATGGGGCTGGACCACAGGGGATGGGGCTGGACCACAGAAGACCAGGCTGGACCACAGAGGACCAGGAGACATCAGGCGATAGGACAGACAGACACCCAGGTCGCACATCTGCGGAGCAGCTGCCCCTGCCCCTTCTCCAGGTCCATCTCCGTGCATCGGGAGCGCCCAGGGCTCGGCTAATCACTGGAACCTTCCCCGGGATAGACAGCCTCCTCCAAGGTCCGTGAGGCGCCTCTCGAGGCCTGAGCGCAGGTCCTCATTACTTGCAGGAACAGCCTATCTGGGTGAGTGCAAATAGATTTTTGTTTGTTTTTGTTTTCAGCTGCAAATCTGCGATTCCAAATTTCTTCAACCTCATCCACTGTTCTGTTTCAATTCTTCTGTCAAAGGCCTTTGTGGCAGGCGTTTGACGGCTGAGGGCTGATGAACCGGCAGATTGAGTGGTAGGCTGTAGAAAATTTCAAATGTGTGCGGCCAACTCGTTAGGGAGCAAAAGAGACTCGAAGTCATAATGAAAAATTAGATTGGAAAACGTGCTTAATTTATACTGCAAAGTAGATTTAGAATAGATGGTGGCCGGGAAGCTCACTGTGCTCCAAGCGCGCGCGTGCGCGGACCTGCATGTTTTCCTGCCTTTGGACGACTGCTTTGCGTTGCTTGCTCATTACTCTTCCAGGACCATCTGGCGGCCCTGAACAGAGCTCCGTGAAGACAGAGTTTGGCAGTTTCGGGGGACTGGCTGAATGGAGGTGGGGCTAGATGCCTGGGGAACCTGTGCCCTGGGGCTGATGTCACTAACACAGAGACCTGGGTGCCCCCTGCAGGCACTGCACACAGAAGTCCGGGGTCCAGCTCCTCCAGGCACCCTGGCCCGGAGCATCTCCGCCAGCCCCAACCCCCACAACCTCTGCAGGGGGCCAAGAGGGCAGATCCTGCAGCCCCCATCCCTGACAAGGTCAGAGGCCCAGGTGGTGGCGGGAGCAAGGGCCCTGGACGGCTGAGGCTGGCCGAGGCGGGGCACAGGGACCTGTGAGGGGCTGAAGTGAGAGACAGGCTCTCCCAGTGGACAGGGGATGCGCTGTCTCCCGGAACCCCCTGGTGGGTGGGGGCCCTGGGGAGTAGACTCCATTGTCGCCTCCACCCCCGGCCAGCAGGCACCCCTGGTTTATCATCTGTGGGGGGAGGTAACAGGAGGCCCCTGGTTTATCATCTATGGGGGAGGTAACAGGAGGTCCCCCAGGACCGCCAGTTGTGAGCTGCAGCAGGGAGTGCACAGGCTGGCCCCGGCTCCTCTCTCCCCAGCCTGGAGAGAGCCAGCCAGTGGCTTTTCCATCTTTCTTCCATGCCGTTTGGAGCGTCGTGACTGTGATGAAGGAAACTCGTGGAAGCTGAGCGGTTCAGCTTTGAGCTGCCAGAGGGCCAGCCTCGGAGCCGGTCGTTCGGGCCGCCCTCCCTGGCTGTCCTGCAGCACTGCCGGGGCAGCACTGGGTTCCCACCGGCTTCTCGGGGGGATGAGCATCTCAGAGCTTGCTGGGCCCTGCCTTCCGTTATGGGCTGAGCAGTATCCCCCCAGGTGGCCGTACTGAACTTCTAGCCCCCATGACCTCGGAATGTGACTGCATTTTGGAGACAGAGTCTTTAAAAGGTACTTAAAGTAAAGTGAGGTCACACAGGTGGGCCCTCAACATGACTGGGGTTTTTACAAAGAGGGGTGATCGAGACCCAGAAGCTTCCCGAGTGGCTCAGCGGTGAGTTCCATCCCTGGGCTGGGAAGCCACCCTGGAGTAGGAAATGGCAACCCACTCCCAACATTCCAGCCTGGAAGAGGTCGTGAACGGAGAAGCCTGGGGGGCTCTACAGTCCGTAGAGGGGCAAAGAGTAGGCCACGATTGAGCAAACACCTAGGATCAAGACCCAGAACCACACGGAGGGATGACCACCCGAGGATACAGGGAGGAGAGGCCTCGGGAGGGGCCAGCCCGTCTCCCGGCCAGAATCTCAGATTCCAGGCTCCAGGACTTGGGGGGAATCAGCTTGTGTTGCCTAAACCTCCGTCTGTGGCTTTTGCAGCCACCAAGCTGCCTGATAGCACATCAGCTGTGGTTTTGCCGCCTGCACAGCGACCGACCTGTAGTGACAGACGGGCTTGTAAGGGCTGGCACGGGCGGAAGGCAGGTGCTAATCTGGGGCGGCCTGACTCTGGATGTGTGAACGTCTGCCTCGCTCGGGCTCCCCGGCCGCAGGGTCTGGGGGAACCCCAGGCTGCTCTCCCATCTCCAGCCTCCCCCTCCTCACCCCCCACTCCAGCGAAGCCCCCAACCCCGGAGAACAACGTGTGCCCGTTTCGCAGTCCCCCCGATCAGATGCTGAAGCCTTCCCTGACCCTGCCGTTCATTCTCAAGCAACTCCCTCCTTCCCCATGGAAACTTTTAATGAAAAAATAATAAAGATGCTAACTATAGAAATCAGATTAAAAAAAGGAAGTAAGACACCAGAGCTTGTTGCTAATCAGGAAAAAGTTCAAAAATAGATAAATATTATACATTCCATCAAAAATTTACAATTAATTACCATTTTCATACCATTGAAGTTGTCAGTGAGTTTGATTACTATTCTCAATTATAGACTTTGCAAATGCCCCCTCCTTCCCAAAGTCTAAGTGACATTTCTAATTGCTGATCTAAGACTCCGCTTCCCAAAATAGATGGAGAAGACAAAAATAAGTGTGGGGATGATGGTGTTCCATCACCCGGTGTTGGGCAAGCTGTCATGGGGGCGGCAGCGGGAGGGGAAGCTGGCCGGTCCAACGGCCTCGGGAAGACCCACAAGGCCCGGCCTGTCCAGCCTGGGAAGACCTGGCCCTGCCCGCCTCCTTCCTTTCATTTCCAGCCCCAGATGAGGCCCCCAGAGGGCAGGCGCCTCTCCACATTGGAGGGCGGGTGGTCCTCAGGCAGGGAGGGCGGTGGTGGGCAGGGAGGAGGCCCCTCTGCTCAGGACCCTTTGATCACTGGCCGCGGTGGCAACTCTGAGCCACAGACATGCCCACATCCCCCCCATCGGGTGGTCAGTCTGTTCCCTGACCCCCCCGGACTCCGTGTCCACAGTCACGCCCCCTTCTTCCTCCCCACACCCCTAGCCAGGCTCCTGGTCTGTGCCCCGTCTCCTGGTTCTGCATGTCCGGCGTGGTGGACAGCCCCGTCCACCCCCGGTTTCAGGACTCCACTGGGCTAGGCCTCTGTTACGGGTCTGGACTGCCCTCTTCCCCCACTCAGGGCCCTCTGAGGTCAGAGCCATCGGCTCATCTCCAGAGAAGCACCCCAGACTCAGGAAGCTGGAGGCCAGGCTGAAGGACACAGCCAGTGACGGGCAGAGCAGGGACAGAGTGACCGCCCAGCTGCTGCGCCTGCGGCCGTCTGTCCTCACAGCTGGGGGGCGGGGCAAGGAGCTGGTTATGTAATGTGGGTCTCCCTGGGCCAGGCAGGCGAGGGCATCCACCCTGGGAAGGATGGGTGGTGATCCAGGCCTGGAGGACAAAGCCCCCAGCGGGAGGCACGGTGCAGGATTGCGGGAGCCAGGGGGAAGGAGGATTCTCGGCCACGGAGAGCTGGCTGCTGACTTTGGAGTTCAGATTTGGAAAGGATGTAGGTGATTTGTGCTGCGTCACCCGGGTTTAATAGCCCTTCAAGTGTGCTCTGACCTCTAGAATTCAGGCTGCCTCAGGGGGGCTTTTGGAGAAGGACATGGCAGCCCACTCCAGTACTCCTACCTGGGGAATCCCATGGACAGAGGAGCCGGGCGGGCTACAGTTCATGGGGTTGCAGAGTTGGACACGACTTAGGGACTAAGCACAGGGGTCTGGAGTGGCCTTGGCTGGGCCAGCCCCGACTCTGACTCTCAGCCCCTGGACGTCTCTGACAAAGGACCTGACCTCCCTGGCGGATAGCCTTTAGCACCTGGGAAAGCGGGTGGTGCTGCAGACCCGGGCCAGCTCCACGATCCTCCCGTGAATCGCGGATTCACCCCTTCTCTTCACTGCACGGCTGCACGCACTTCCCCAGCCCTGGCCGGGGCTTTCTCAGTCCCGGGCAGAGGGGCTCTGCTCCTGGATTACTCAGACGGAACACCTCCGACAACATCTGAGACAGAGCTGGCAAATGCGCCCTTGCAGCCTGTGTTCACACACGCGTGGGTTAGGGTGACGGGAGGGTGCTGACCCTGACCCGACCCGACGCCCACCGGCCCTTGAGACAATCACTCGCTGATCCCACTGGCCGTCCTGTGTTGTCATGCCATCTTTGTTTCTCAGGGGAAGCCATACGGGCTTCCGGGTGTCTGTGACCTCTCGGAGGGAGAGGGTCCTTCCACCACACCATCTCGGGGGGCGTGCACGGCACATGCTATGTCTGGCGTGGAGCTTGTGGGACAGGAGCCCAGGGCAGAGACCTCTGGCCACAAGGACCCTGCTGTCCCCAAAGCCAGTCTGAGCTGAGTGTGTTGAGGATCCTGGGCTGGAGGCATCCCCTGGGAGAGCCAGTCTCCACTTACTGCATCTTCCCGTTCTTCCCAGGGTGCTCCGGATAATGGTTAATTTACATGTCAGATTGACGCGGCTGTCGAGGTATCTGGTTAAACATCAATCTAGGCATGTCTGTCTGCAGTGCAGACGGTCCTCCCCAGCGCGGGACCCTCATCCAACACATCGAGGAGACCCACAGGGGAGGAGGGAGCGCCCACTGTCTCCTGAGCTGGGGCATCCATCCTCCCCTGCCTCCAGCTCAGATGTGCCCCTGGGCTCCTGGCTCTCAGCCTCTAGCTTGGACCAGAACTCCCTGGCTCCCCCTGCATCCAGCTCGCAGACTACGTGTCTCGGGACGTCTCAGCCAGTTCATGTAATAAACCTCTTTCTGTGTATAGATCCTGCTGGTCTGTTTTCCAGGAGACCCCCGACTGATATGCTCAGATAAGGAGACTGAAGCCCCCATATACTGGGGGAGGATCTGGGTGGGGGTCAAGGTTCTGATTCGAGGTCACAGCCCCTCTGCCTTGAAGGACACAAATGGCCCTCGGGCTGCTTCTCTGCCCCTCGAGAAGCCTCAGCTGACTGGGGTGGGGGCCTCCGGGCTGTCCACAGCGGTCACAGGATGGAGGCCGCTCACGAGAATCAGAGGAGGCAGGCTCCTCACGAGAGGTGTAGCTAGGACAGCGTCTGGTTTTCACTTCGCAGCTGGGGTCAGCATTTCATTAAACATTAGAATTCCTACTTCATCGTTCCCGTGGCTCTGACTCGTATCTGATGGGAGAGTTTCATGATCACCCATAAATTTGAGTGCTTATTTAAGAAAAAAAAATCAGTGGTGGAAATTTATGATTAATCGTGTAAATTTTTAGAACCCAGCGTTGAGCTCCCCAGGGGAGAGAGGTCTTGGGTCTGGGAAGGGGCTCAGAGAAGCAGAGGCCCCTGGGACCCGCCCCGGCACCTGCTGCTCACGCTCATCTCGGGAGCCCCGAGGTGCTGGGGGAGGACCAGCCCCCACTCAGCACGTGGCGTAGGACACGTCCCTTCGTCGGCCCCGAGATCGGAGTAGGGAGGCTGCGGGCACTGGAGTCCCTGGTCCACCCCTCGTCCCGGGCGTCCCGGCAGCTCTGGGTGGATCCGCGGGTCTGGAGCCCTGATGACGCCGCTGGTCCTGGCCCTGTGCTGGCCGCAGGAGCAGGGTCCCGGCTGTCTTTCATTAGCCTACTTGTTCACGCTGGTGGGTGAGGACGCACAGCTCTGCCCAGCCGCAGCCCCTGTGCTGGCCGCAGGAGCAGGGTCCCGGCTGTCTTTCATTAGCTAGCCTACTTGTTCACGCTGGTGGGTGAGGACGCACAGCTCTGCCCAGCCNGCTTATTTAAGAAAAAAAAATCAGTGGTGGAAATTTATGATTAATCGTGTAAATTTTTAGAACCCAGCGTTGAGCTCCCCAGGGGAGAGAGGTCTTGGGTCTGGGAAGGGGCTCAGAGAAGCAGAGGCCCCTGGGACCCGCCCCGGCACCTGCTGCTCACGCTCATCTCGGGAGCCCCGAGGTGCTGGGGGAGGACCAGCCCCCACTCAGCACGTGGCGTAGGACATGTCCCTTCGTCGGCCCCGAGATCGGAGTAGGGAGGCTGCGGGCACTGGAGTCCCTGGTCCACCCCTCGTCCCGGGCGTCCCCGCGGCTCTGGGTGGATCCGCGGGTCTGGAGCCCTGATGACGCCGCTGGTCCTGGCCCTGTGCTGGCCGCAGGAGCAGGGTCCCGGCTGTCTTTCATTAGCCTACTTGTTCACGCTGGTGGGTGAGGACGCACAGCTCTGCCCAGCCGCAGCCCCTGTGCTGGCCGCAGGAGCAGGGTCCCGGCTGTCTTTCATTAGCTAGCCTACTTGTTCACGCTGGTGGGTGAGGACGCACAGCTCTGCCCAGCCACAGCCCCGGGAAAAAGCCTTCTAGGGTCGGTCTTCTTGGGCTGGAGCCATGCTCCCAGAGCATTCCTTCTTGACTTAAACACATCTCCTGCTCACTCAGAGCAAACGCAATTTTCCTTTTTATGATTATTGCTTAGTTACATGAAAAAAGTGTACACCAGCCCCAAACTACCTGTAGCCAATGCTCCCAACGACCTGGCACCAGACATGGAGACCCCTGAGGCCCCCACAGACATGGAGAGGGCGGATGACGGCCTGGGTGGGGGGATCCTGGAGGGCAGCGCTGGTCCCCCTCCCGCCCTGGCCTCAGCCCTTTCCTCTCCTCCCCCGCAGCCACCTAGCCCCATCTGGAGCGGCTGGCTGGTCAGTCAGGTCCCTCCTCTGGGGGAGCCGGTGAGAGCAGAACAGTCACTGCACCCCGATGTCACGTGTGCCTCTGTCCCTTGGAAGGGGTCTCCCCGCTGTTTGCAGAGCAGAGCCCAGCTCACGAGGCTGCAGGGACAGAGCCTGGAGCTGTCTTGAGGAGGGAAGGACTGGGCTGCCCACCACGTACCCAGTGGAGAGCATCCGGCATGGGGTGGCCCCGAACCTGTGGATCAGGTCTTGGGGCTTGAGGCTTGCGCCCAGTGGCTGTGGCGGAGGAAGGAAGGGACGAAGAGTCCCCCCGGCTCCTCCCTTTCTGGGCTGTGGGGCCATGCTGGGCTGCCCCTTCCCCACCTTTAAGAGGGATGGGGTCATCGAACCTGCAGGGGGACTGAGGTGATAATTCCCGAGCAGGGAGGAGTGATTAATGGGTAAGGGCCCAACAACGTGAAGTGAAATTGTTAGTTTCTCAGTCACGTCCAACTCTTTTGCAACCCCATGGACTGTAGCCTGCCAGGTCCCTCTGTCCATGGGATTCTCCAGGCAGGAATACTGGAGTGGGTATCCATTCCCTTCTCCAGGGGATCTTCCTGACCCAGGGATCGAACCCACGTCTCCCAGCTTGCATGCAGATTCTTTACCATCTGAGCCACCAGGGAAGCTCCCAGTAGTGTGAAGCCCCCAGGGAATCCCCCCCCCACAGGCCCTCCATGACTGTGTCCACAGGAATTACAGGCTGGGGACCCAGGCTCCTTCCCTCACAGCCCACCCCCAGTCTGGCCCAGACCTCTTGCTGGGGTCTCTCCCTGAGACAGTCCAGGGTTGGTGGGGTGGAGACAGGTGAGGGGAGCTGGGGGCTGCAGTGAGATGCTGAGAGCAGCCTGAGCAGTTCCAGGTCGGGTGGAGCCACATGGAGGAAGGGTGGGAAGGCTGTGCATGAAGGGGAGGGACGCACTGGTCAGGCACTCCTGGCCCAGGCCCTGTGCTGGGGCCCGGGATGGCTTTGGCCCAGCTGTGCCATCGAGGTGGCGAGTCCGCAGGACACAGGCATGGGGAGAACGGCCGGGAGCCGGGGCAGAACAAGCTGCACCCCCACTCGGAGGAGGTGATGCCCTCGGAGAGGGCTCTCAGCTGGGGCCAGTCTGCTCCCTCCTGGGGCAAGTGGCAACGTCTGCAGACATCTCGGTCATCAAGACTTGGAGGGTGGGCGTTCCCAGTGGTCCAGGGGCTAGGAACCTGCCTGCCAGTGCAGGGCACACAGGTTCGATCCCTGATCCAGGAAGATTCCACAGGCGGTGGAGCAGCTGGCCATGTGAGCCGCAGCTGCCGAGCCCGCCTGGCTCAGGACCTGCGCTTCCTGACAGGAGGCGCCCCCATGATGAGAAGCCTCTGCGCTGCAGTCAGAGAAAGGGACAAGCGGCAAAGAAGACCCAGCGCAGCCGAAAATAGACAAGTACAACTGAAAAATGAAAAAGACCTGGAGGGTGGAGCCACGGGCCTGCAGCGCTGCGGACTGCCCCCATGGAGAGCAGCCCGCCGGCCCCGCGCCTCAAGGCTGAGGTGGAGAAACGCCACGTAGACCACGGACCCGCCTCGGATCCGCACTTTGGAAACCAGAGCTGGCGGATTCCACATCACGTGGCAGAATGCAAGCCCACACCCAGGGGCTGCGAGCCCGGACTGCATCGCCCCAGGGTTTACCAACAGATTTGGGAGAAAGCCTGTTCTTTTAACCCGGCTGAATGACTGGAAGCCAAGTTCACACACGTTTTCGAGAGGGCAGAAAGGGTTCTCAACTAGTAACCGTGCCTGGACGCCCACCTTCCCTGCCTCTCTGTCAATCAGCGTTTCTTTTCAGGGGGCCAGAAGGTCTAGGGGAGGGGCTCCCATGGGTGGACTTTCCCCTCGGGGGCACCATGAGCAGGTTGGGGCAGCAGGTGGGAATCTTCACTGATGCCCCTAACGGAGTGGCCAGTGAGAAACCAGCTCCCCGTGCCACACGGATTGCTTTGTGCCCGGACGGGAGGGGAGGTTTGTGCAGGGGGAGAGGGAGTCGGGCGAGCAGGAAGGGGGTGGGCTGGGCATGCAGCTGCCGCGGACCGATGAGGTGTGGGTCCAGCAGCGTCCTCCCGAAGCCGAGCGCATCCTGGGAGGAGACAGCGGCCGGGACGAGGCCCCGAGCAGCAGTTTCATCACAGGCTCATGTCTGCTCTCCGGAGACTCCGATGACGACGAGCCTTGGGACGCTTTAGGACGTTGCGACAGAG
This sequence comes from Redunca redunca, assembly GCA_006410935.1. Lineage (NCBI taxonomy): Eukaryota > Metazoa > Chordata > Mammalia > Artiodactyla > Bovidae > Redunca > Redunca redunca. The sequence continues at coordinate 1,832,618 of SJYQ01093272.1, forward strand.
ATGGCACCGTGCTCGTGAACGTCAAACAGCGGGGACGGGGCGCCCGTAAATTATGTTTTACTTTTAGAGGTCACTTCGGGGAGAACGCCTGGCGCACACACGTGCTTCCTCGATTATGCTGATGAAGCCGGGGAGGGGCCTGTGATCTGCTTGTCGGCACACGTGCCCATCAGTGGCACTTAAACGAAGTGAGATCAGGCGATCCTACTGGACACAAAGGAGAAAAGGCAGGGAGGGGCTCTTTTACTGCGTAAGGAATGTGGAGACGCCAAAAGGTGCCCATCTGCTCCTGAAAGGAGGATTCGTGATCCTTGTCGGCGTCCTCTCCCAGGGAAGTCAAGGGGCCTGAGGGCTGGGGTTGGGAGCACAGGGAAGGTGGATTCCGCTTCCTTCCGGGGGTCCCGCCCTGTCCCCACCCCCATCCCCACCCCATGGACAGCTGTGAATCTGAGACGAAAGCAGTGTACTCTTGCAGCAGAGACTACGGTGGGCAACTGGGGTAAACGTGCACCCCCAGGCCCAGGTGAGAACAGCAGAGGGCTCTCAGCCTGGCGTTGCTGACCTGGAGATGCCCATGGAGAGTGGAGAGTTGCTGGAGTTGCCCGATCAGTGTGTGTTGAGCCAGAAGCACTCACACTTCTCTGCCAGTAATGTCTTGTCTGGGAATTCATCTTCAGGACATGATCTGAGATGATCTCAGAGATGTTCACACAAGGTGTTAATTCCATTGACACTTCGCAGGACAAATGGGCAGTGGCCTCAGTGTCCTCTGCTTCACATCCGTCTCATGATTCTCTTTCATCCTCCCTGTCCACCTGTTTGTCGTCCTTCCCCCATCCCTGGGCGTGCACCCAGGATGGCGCGGTCTGGACGGCCACTTTCTCTTCCATAAGAACAGCACTGGGAAGCATGGTTTCTGTTAGGAGAATGAGTGGCCAGCAACGTCCATCAGTTATACTCTGAAGATCCTTCAGCAGCTGCTAAAGTTATGTCTTTAAAAGAGTTCGAGAGATGAGTGCAAATGTTTGGGTGGTTGTTCAGTTGCTCAGTTGTGTCCAGCTCTTTGCAACCCCATGGACTGCAGCACACCAGGCCTCCCTGTCCATCACCAGCTCCCGGAGCTTGCTCAAACTCATGTCCATCGAGTCGGTGATGCCATCCAACCATCTCATCCTCTGTCGTCCCCTTCTCCTCCTGCCCTCAATCTTTCCCAGCATCAGGGTCTTTCCCAGTGAGTCAGCCCTAAATTATCGGAGCCTCAGCATCAGTCCTTCCAGTGACTGTTCAGGGTCGATTTCCTTTAGGACGCTCCAGAGTCTTCTCCAACACCACAGTTCAGAAGAGTCAGTTCTTTGGTGCTCAGCCTTCTTTATCGTCCAGCTCTCACATCCATGCATAACTACCGACAGAACCAGAGCTTTGACAGACAGACCTTTGCTGGTAAAGTGATGTCTCTGCTGCTTAACATGCTGTCTAGGTTTGCCACAGCTTTTCTTACAAGGAGCAAGCATCTTCTCATTTCATGGCTGCAGTCACCGTCCACAGTGACTTTGGAGCCCAAGAAAAAGTCTATCACTGCTTCTAGGCAACCGCGGGCTGCAGACCTGTGCAGTCCCTGGGGTCACAGACATGAAACACAGGTCAGCCGCTGGCCCTGGGGTCGGGCCAGCCCACGGGCAAACAGGAGGGCCCAGAGGTGAGCCTCACTGCCTGCCACCATTTGCCCCATGTGGCTGGCCTGGGACTTCATCCTCTAGGGACTCTTGTCATTTTCCTCTGAGACCCTGGAGCATGTGTAGGGTCCCGAGGACCACCTCTGGGCTCCATGACTTCCTGGAAGGACCCGTGAGACTCAGTCTGCAGTCCTCACAGCTAAGATGTGTCAGGGCAACAAGACAGAGCAAGTCAGCACAGGGCAGGTACGCAGGTGGAGCCCATGGGCCAGGGCAGGCACCCAGGGTCCAGCCGGGACAGCCGCCCAGGACAGGTTCAGCACCCAGGGTCTAGCTGGGAGAGCCGCCCAGGACAGGTTCAGCACCCAGGGTCCAGCCGGGAGAGCCGCCCAGGACAGGTTCAGCACCCAGGGTCTAGCTGGGAGAGCCGCCCAGGACAGGTTCAGCACCCAGGGTCTAGCTGGGAGAGCCGCCCAGGACAGGTTCAGCACCCAGGGTCCAGCTGGGAGAGCCGCCCAGGACAGGTTCAGCACCCAGTGCTGAGCTGTGACCTCACGAGTGGGGTGTAGTCTGCCAGGGGAGCCTACCAGAAGCTCCTGCCCGGGGGGTGTGGCCCAGAGCTGGTCTCACCTGGCCTGCACCCAGACTCCGGACTCCAGGAGAGCTGGCCCTCAGCACAAACCCCGGCTGTCCCTTGGAGCCTGTCTGCTAGAGCTCGCTGCAAGCCGCTGGCTGCTGGCACTTTGGGGTGGGTTCTGTGGCAGCCTCCTCCCCTCTCGAGAATGGAGAGGGCGTCCAGAGCCCCTTTTTCTTTACGAGGGCTCACACTTGGCAGGCAGGTGGTCCCCAGGGTATGTGGGAGCCCCAAGAGCACCCATCATTGCTGGGACCCCCACCCTGACTCTGGGCCTTCACCCTACTTCTGGGCCCCCTCCCCCTCCCTGAGTCCCCACCCCATCTCTGGGCCTGCTCCTCCATCCTTGAATTTCCCCCCTTCCCTGAATCTCCCTCCTTCCCTGGGACCCCTCCCCATCCCTGTGTCCTTGTCTCCCTCCTCCCCCACCCCCCGCTCCTGAACAGAAGGCCTGGACCATCCCTGTCTCTCCCTAGGTATCGGGTGATGGGGTTGAAGCAGTTCTAATATTCTTTGAGTCTTTTATTTTATTTGGGGGTAAAATTAGACGAGAAGAAAGGCTCCTCTGTGTAGCAGTCACTCCTGAAAGAAAAGGCAAATTGAATTATCCCTGGGAGGCTGTGATCCTTTCATGGAAGAAGAAATAGAATCTGTTCCGAGTGCATCCTCCCAGGACCAGGCCTGCCTGTGAAGGAGGCTCCGTTCACTCACCACCAGCAGGACACCGTGGAGGCTGGGGTGAGCTCGTGTGTGCGTGTGTGTGCGCATAGGTGACTGCGTTTCTGCGTGCAAGGGTGTGTGTGGGGGTGTCCAGGCCCCCACTCCGTGTCCCTCGTCTCCCGGGACTGCGATGTTAGCTGCCCGTTGTCTGGGGCATCTTGAATCGGGGGACGGCGTGCCGCGGGGCTGCGTGTCACAGGGGACGTGTCCTGCCTCCTCAGGGATGCTTTCAGGCTCTCGTCCCTGCTGGCATTCCTGGGGTCAGAGCTTTGCTGACCCGAGCCCTCCGGATGCCCTGACACCTGACTTTGGCATCTTCTCCGGGGTCTTCCGTCTCCCCTCTCCCCTACCCCCGGGGCTCCAGGGGACCTCGCGGCCACTGGTCCAGCTGCAGCCCTGAGGCCGTGGCTGCTGCCCTCCTGTCCCACCTGGCCTCAGCTTCTGTGCCCGCTCTGCCACCCTCTCACGTGCCCACAGCAGGCTCGGCCACCGGCTCCGGCCTTGGCCGGTCCTTGCCCCTCCTCTCGTCTCAGGTTCCTCCCTTCACAGCGGGAAAGGGCATCCAGCGGTGCTCGGGGCCCCGCACCGCTCGGCCTCCCGACGCTCCTGCTCATCGGGAGGAGGTTATTTTTGAGAAGTGCATCTGCAAAACACATCTGCTAATTTTCTGTATTTGTTTATCCACAGCAGAAATCTGAACTGTAACTGTTTCACACAGCAGCTCAGGAATAAACAGGAGAAAACAACAGAAGAGAAGGACGCGGAAGGATGCGCGCTAATGTCCTCACGCAGGCGGGCAGGAGGTGGGAGACGGGGCTGGGGAGGCGAGTCCCAAGACTCGGGGTGAGGGGGGCGTGGGGACGCGGGGAGGGGTGGACACACAGAGCCAGATCCTTGCCGCCTGGCTTTGCAAAGCCTGAGGCTCCAAGAGGAGAGGTGGGGGGGTCTACCTCCCCCCAGGCTAGGGGGGAGCCAGAGACCATCAGATGGCCCTGCCAGCCATCTTCCCCTCCCAGCCCCGGGTAGACAAGGCCCTGGTGATCAGGGGGACCAGCCTGTGGCCTGTAGGTTCCCAAAGGTGGAGACAGCCCCTCAGACCTGAGTGTGCGCCCCTCAGCGAGGAGAGAGGCACCAGAACACAGCGCCCTCCCATCCCTGCTCGGCAGTGGTGGCAAGTGCAGGGACGGGGCTGACCCCGAGCAGGCGCAGTGCTGGGAAAGGACGCTGTCCTCTCGTGCAGAGGGAGAGGGGGACGTGGCATCTCATTCCCCTGGGACATGGGACACTAGTCTCGCTGTGGGGGCCCACCCTCATGCCCTGGTCACTGCCCAAGGACACCCCTCTCCTGACACCTTCCTGCTGGAGGCCAGGGATTGTGCTCTGGGGCCACAGGGGAGCCCCGTGCGCCTCTGCGTCCTGACGCCCCATCCTGACGTGGGCGCCCCGTGTGCCTCTGCGTCCTGACGCCTGTCTGTATGAGGACACCCCGTCCTGACGCGGGCGCCCCGTGCGCCTCTGAGTCCCGACGCCTGTCTGTATGAGGACACCCCCACCAGAGCATCAGGACCCTCGTGACCTCACTGTGACCTATTTATGTCTTCAAAGCCCATCTCCAAACAGCCACATTCCGAAGTTCCTGGGTTTTTGGTGGGGGGTTGGGGTCACCCTTCAGCAGCCCAGAGTTTTGGGGGCCCAGTGCTCTGACAGGGAGGATGTGAGTGCTGGTCCAGGTCCACTGTCTGCAGGGAGAGGAGGACTGTCCAGGGCTGGGGACATACGTGAGGCCCAGCCAGCTGAGGACAGGGCTGGGGGCCGTGCGGAGGCCTGGGAGCTTCCTGGGAGGAGGGGGCGGGGAGAGGAGGGAAGAAGTGACCAGCACCCCCTCCCCCGGGGCCTGCAGGGAGGCCTCAGCCCTGCCTCTGGAAGGAAGTGTGAGCTGCGCCCACCCTCTTTGTGCTCAGGACTCGCTCCTCCAGAGCCCGCTGGGAGTGTGTGTGTGTGTGTGTGTGTGTGTCTGTGACAAGTCTTCGAATCACCAGATTGTGTGTAATATCATATTTGGCCCCTGTAGAGATTCCATTATCCATTTACATAAACAAATAGCACAGACTCATTACGTTATTAATTTCTTACGGAGGCACAATCACCCTGTTTACGTCTTTGCGGAGATTTAGGAATAACACAGCCATAAATCACCCTGCAACTGGGCGTGCTCAGGAGTGGGGAGGTGGCTTCCCCGGGCTTCCTTCTGGGAAGAAGCTCGTGCCCTCGACCAGGGGTTTCCTGCCGCCCTGCCAACGGCTCATCCGCCGTGAGGGGCTGGGGGCCTTGCTCCAGGCGGTGATAGAGTTGGGCCCTGTCTGCTCCAGCGGAGGGAGCTTGTGACCGACCAGCTTTTCCGTCCGACTGGAGTTTGTGGTCAAAGTGCAGACCCGTCCAACATGACTCCCACCAAAACAGGGGAAGGGGCCTGCGTCTAAGAGGGGCTGAGGGATCCTGCCCTGACAGGAGGCAGAGCAGGGTGAGAGAGAGGG
>SJYQ01093272.1:1838227-1875568 GCA_006410935.1 Redunca redunca
GAGGGAGGGAGGGAGGGAGGGTCTGCCCAGAGGTTAAGAGAGGGCGCCTTGAGGTGAACCAAGGATGGAAACGCCGGCTTGGTGCTTCTGTTCATCACCTCTGTGGTTTAAGTGCTGTTCCAGAGTGCGGGTCTCACCCACCGGCGGAACAGTCCCTCAGGCTCGTGGAACGCCCTCTGGTCTGTAAAGGCCAGGGCGATTGTGGAGGCTCCTCGCCAGACGCTTCCGCAGGACTCCTAGGGTTATGGGGCCGTGTGACCTTAAAGGGCTGAGTGCAGGTGCCTGTCCCAGAGCGGGCTTTTCCACCTCCCGCTGGGTCAGGGAATTGCTGCAGCAAAGGACCCCTTTGTTGGTTTTTAATCACATATAGGTCTTTAATTTGCAGACTCTAACAGACTGTCTCTAAAAGCCATCTGTCCCTGAGCCCTTTCACACCTCTCAGACCAGCCTTGGTTTACCTGGGCAGATGTGGGTGACTCTGAAGCTCGCTGGGCCACAGGGGCTTGGACGGGCTCCCTGCCTGCCTTTCTCGGCTCACCTCTCCCTGTCCTGTGAACTCGCTGGGAGAGTGTCTCTCTGCTCACATCCTTTCTCACTGCTCCCGTGAAGCTGATCACAGCTGCTCTCTGCTCCTGAGATCTGCCTATCAGGTTTCCCAAAGCTGCACAAGCCCCAAGCCACCGGGGAGGGCTCTGAACCCCAGCACAGGTTTCCTCTGGGCTCTGTGGCTTCTCAGGGGCCTTGCACCCATGGAGGCAGGTTCCCGGTGGGCAGGAAGCCTCTGCTGTCCTGAGGCCAGTCCATCTCGGCCCTCCTGCTGGTGACTCTGCCCTGTCCCCCTTCCTTCTCACCAACATGTGTTCTTTCTTTTTTAAAAAAGACCAGATGCCATCTTCCTGTTTCCTTCAAAACTCACCCCCTCACCAGGGTCTTTCACTCATCTTTTCCATTTCCTTAAGTAAATTACGGTGGAAGCAATAATTTTGCATCTAACTGGATCTCTCCCGCTGAGTGTCCGTTACCTGCTGATGGAGGGTCCTCCAGGCACGCGGCCCATGTCTGCAACCTGCCCAGAGTCCCCTGAGGAGCTCTTGACCCTCCGGGCCTCCTCCCGCCAGGATAAGGGTGCTCTGCAGGACAGACCCGAGTGTGAAGAGGACAGAGAGGGCACATGAGGTGGTCAGGAAAAGCACTCCACCGCTTCCTCTCCCTCTCTCCCTCTGTAGGTTGCTTGCACCCAGCAGACATTCTTCAGAGACTAAAAGCAACCCAAAACAAAGCAACAGGAGCATTTCTCACACCTGAGATGCAGAATCCAGGCAGCGGGGGCTGCTGGGGGATGCGGCTCACCTCCCGGGTGTCAATGATGACGCCCTGCCTATCCATCACCACGCTTACTCACAGCCTGAATCCAATTACGCAAACCTGATCTCGGGTCTTAATTAAATTTTTCAAAATGTGGCCTGCTTTCTCTGGGAACCAAGCAGTGATGTTCCCACCCTGCTTCCTTGGTGAGCCGCTCCTCTGGGGAGCGGGCACTGGGAGGTGTCCGCAAGCAGAGGCCTCCAGGATGGCCCTCTTCATCCCGCTGGGTCAGCCTCGTCCTCTGATTGGCGCGGCCACGCACACACCTTTCGACAGGAGTCCGCAAATCAGACGGGAGCCCGGCGAACCCTTGCTGTTTGTCAATTTAATATCCTAGAACAAACAGCCCAGATCTGTGTCAACAGCCATTACGCGGATTGTATTGTGTTTCCTTTTCTATAAATCCAGCTCATTACTCCGTGTGATGGATGTGGGCCGCTGCTCCTGTTTGCTCGTGGTTTCGACGCCCCTGTCCCGGGAAGCCCGCTGCTGGGGGGCAGGTGGCCCCGGATCGCAGTCCTGGGCATTGCCTCCCAGACCCCAGACCCTCACGGGGCCCGGGTGGCACGCCGAGGTGGCAGAGCTCTGGGGCGCACCCCTGCCTGCCCGGCCCTCCTGATACCTGCTCTCCTGGTACCCTGGCGGCAGCCTCGCCGTGTGCGCGTGAGGCCTTCCCGCGTCCCTCCTGCTTTGGGAGCTGCTGGAGCGTGTGTGGGGACCTGCCAAGCTGCGGGTGCTGCAGCGTCTCCCCCCAGCTGTCTGATCGCTCCCTCTCCTTGGCCTACATCTCCGTTATCTCCTCAGGCTCCGTTCCATGGCGGCCTTGCCTCTGCTCGGGAGGGATGGGTTCTGTGGGAGAGGAAGCCTGTGGGCCCCGTGCAGACACAGTGCAGGCCAAACCCACCTGGGGCCCCCCACCTCCCAGCCCCATGCACTCGCCGCCAAGGGCTGTGGGCCACCGTCCATCTCCCGGAGCCAGGCTGCCCCCGAGGCGCCACTCCTCACCACTGCTCGGGCACTGCTGGGGAGGGTGATGGGGGGGAAAACCCAGGGAGGCACCTTGTGGCCCCGGGGCTCAAGGACCCTCCCAGCTCAGCTGTGTCACAGATTCAGACTCCCTCCAGGGCGGCAGAGGACAGGCAGCGGGAACGCATGGGGTTTTGTGCAATGAAGTCGCACCCAGCTTGACTCTCCCTCCACCCTCCTCCCTCCTAGCCCTTCCCTTTTCCAAGCACCTTCCTCTTTTCCCGAGCCCGGGGAAGAACCCCCTCAGTGTCAGAGGCCCCAGGTCCTGGAGGGCCCCCAAGACCCAGGCTCCAGGAAGTGGCCAGCTCCCTGCCTGCTCCCTGGGGTCCTGTTCATGGAGCAGGGCGTGGTCCTCCCTGACACCGTCCTTACGCTCCAGGGGAGGGGGCAGCCCGGAGCTTTCCCTCTGCACCTGGCTGCTGTGGGGCGAAGGCTGCCCCCTCCCAGGCTGGGGACCCACCGACTCGACCTCCTGTGACGCCGGCTCTCCAGACATGGGGCCGCGTCCAGGGGAGGGTCCCAGAACATCCACATGTGCCTCAGCCTCAGGCCCCAGTAAAACGCCACAGCCAAGAGACACCACAGGCCTGCCGCGGGCCCGCTCATCTCTGAGAACCTCCAGATCCCTGCCAAGAGCCCCTGAGACCAAGGTCCCTCCGCGCTCAGGGACCCTCCCCACCGCTCCCCCGCCCCACCCCGTGTCATGCACACCCTGCCTCACCTGCTCCCCTGCTGCCTGGGCGTCACCCGTCTGCACCCTCAGCGCTCCTGACTTGGGGTCAAGGGCCGCCTCCAGGAAGACCTTGGTTATCTATGTGGCCCTGTGCTCCCGTCCCCTTCCCTGCCTGACCTTCCCGCTGGACCAGCCACTGTCCGTCTGTCCCGGCGCTGCCGGCTCCTCCCGCTGGGTCTGCGGCAGGGCCGGGTTGGGCTGGCGGAGGTGGGTGGGCGCACTCCTTTCCCCAGGATCCTGGGAACAGCCGTGTGTGCTGGAGAGGGTGCTGCGGAAAGGAACGGACGAAGCAGTGGTGTAATGAAGCGCACGTCTGGCCCCCAAAGGGAGGACCCCGAGAGTGCTTCACGCCTGGTCTGGAGTCTTGGGACCCTGACAGCAGCCTCATGGTGTATCCGGAGAGGCTTCGGCCAAGCGAAACGTCAGAGGGGCGCGTGCTCGGCTCGCCTGCGGGAGAAACCCGAGGATCTGGTGTCCCCGCTCAGACTCCCAGGGGCTTCTCTCCACTCCATAAATCTAGCCCACGGCAGGGCTTCCTAAAACGCGTAAAGGAGAAATAAGGCTCCCTGCAGACGGAAAAGCCACGGTAAAAATGAAACACTCTTCCTCTTGGGCCTTTGATGGGGAGGGAGACGGAGGCCTGCTGCCATCTCTCCCTAATTGGAGCCTCAGTCCTAAATCACCATCTCCAGCCAGACCAACGTGAGCGGTATTATTCCAACGCACTTCTCAGTGAAATGCAAAGTATGCCATCATCATTATTCTAATGTCACTGGGGGCCTCTTGGTCAAGCGAAGATATTTCAAATGCCACATTTCCAAGTCAAAACCGGCTACACAATATTTAGGGAACTCCACAGAAGAGTCGCCCAGCCATGAATCAGAGGCGCCACACACGAGTGCCTTTTACACCCAGACAGGCCTGAGAAAGGGGGGGAGATAAATTTTCATTCTTTGCACTCTCTCTAACGTCCTCTTCATCCTGAGTGCCACACGGGGCTGTCCCCGGCGCTGTCCCCAGGCCAGGTTTCTGCTGCCGGGCTCGTCCCCGTGATTAATAATCACCAAGGTCGTCGCACAGCAAGGGCTCCTCGATGCAGTCTGGAGCTCCCTGGGGGCCCACATCCCAGCGACTCTTTGTTTCCTCTTTCAAGAGCTGGAGGGACACTTGACCTCTTTCCATTGCTCCCTGGATGAGCCCCAAGGTCTCCAGGGCAGACCCGTGCAGACCCCGGCTGCCGCTGCCTGTGTGTGAATAAAGCTTTATTGGCACAGGCTGCCCCGTCTGCCCTCTCTTTCCCTGGGGCTCAGCCCCCCAGACTCAGCTCCCAGCAAGTCCCATGGGACCCCCTCGACCTGTCCTCTGACCTTAATGCGCCGACCCCTGCTTTAACCCCTCAATTTGCTTTCAGGTCAAACAAACAACCCCTTCCCGCTACCTCCCCCCAAAGAAAACCGCCAGAAAACCTGGCGCCAGTGTAAACAAATCCTGAACCACAAGTAACTCTAGAATGCGCGAGAGGAGTTTCTCACCATTTTCTTTTAAAATAAGAGAGACATATGGACTGCCCCTTTTATTTATTTCATACTGAAAATTGCTGGTAGAAATAACACAAAATAAATGTGGCAAAGAATAAAACTTCACACAGTGAAGGGGACTGTGATCATTTTCAGGAAACTTAACCAGAAAAACTGGGTCTGTGTAGAAACACTGCATTTACAAAGCGAAGCCAGTGGTAGTCTTTGGTGTCACGGGCAGAATCTTGTGTGGTCAAGCTGATTGTTTAACTAGATATTTGTTGTAGAATTAGTACCCAAACACCAATTCCCACAGAATTAATTTCAGTAAGATAAAAATGCAGATAAAGCTATCTGAGTTACGCAAAAAATAATCAATGAATTATAGCAGTTGGAAACAGTCTGTTTGACAAGCTTTAGATCAATAGTTGTAATCCTGTTTTTGATATTAATATTTATTAAAATTTATTCAAAAATCCATATGGGTTTAAAACACCCTCTTCTTGTAAGATAGCCAGTCTTCCACCTGTCCTTCCAACCCACACACCCAAACACCCATCCGTTCACCCAGCGACCCATTCACACACCCGTCCACCCACCCACCCACCTACCCATTCATCCGCCCATCCATCCACCCCTCCTTCATCCACTCACCATCCACCCATCAAATCATTCGTCCACACAAACATCCATCCAGCTGTTTATCCATCCAACCACCTCACTGTTCATCATGCAGCCAGCCAGCCAGCCAGCCATTCATTCAGCCCCTAATCCACTCCACCAAGTCTGAAGTAGTTTAGAAAAACATATATTAATCAATAAAACCATCAGTTAGAATCTGGGGAAAAGCCATTGAGATCAGAACTCAGACCGGTGAGAAGACGGGAAAGAAGCTCTTTAGGCCTTGAGTCCTGAAAGAAAGAAAGAAAGAGAAAGCTGCTCAGTCGTGTCCGACTCTTCGCAACCCTGTGGACCTTAGCCTGCGAGGCTCCTCTGTCCCTGGGACTCTCCAGGCAACAGTGCTAGAGTGGGTGCCATCTCCTTCTCCAGGGCATCTTCCTGACCCAGGGATCGAACCCAGGTCTCCCACATTGCAGGCAGATGCTTTACCGTCTGAGTCACATATTCAGCTCCGAACCTCTTGGTAGAAAAAGCAAAGACAGCCAGTTCCGTTTCCTTACTGTCCCTTAAGAGAAGACACATCAGTGTATCAAGGCAAAAAGACCCCTGCTTGGCATTCAGATCTGTGTTGGGGTTTCCATCAGTGATGCCTCCCTGGGGCAGTCATCCCGCAGGTGAACCCTCTGAGTGTCACCTTGGGCCCCCAGGCAAGGGCGGTGCCTCTGCAGCGGTGGATGGCACCCCCTAAGCGTGGAAGGAGGCAAGGACAGGTTACAGCAGGAAAATGACCTCGGGACTCATTAGATCTGTTCTTCATCAAAATGATGAAGTTACATGTCTTTGTAAAATGCAATCATTCAAACTCTCCTGTCCCTGCGAGCAATCATTTCAACAGTGACTGAATTCGTGCGATGAGGTCAGATTACTAAAATCTTTCCTGGTCCCTGGGCCTTCACTCTGGTTCTCTCCTTAGTGTTAGTCGCTCAGTCATGTCCCAGTCTTTGTGGCCCCGTGGACTGTAGCCCACCAGGCTCCTCTGTCCATGGGATTCTCCAGACAAGAGTACTGGAGTGGGTTGCCATTCCCTTCTTCAGGGGATCTTCCTGACCCAGGGATGGAACCTGGGTCTCCTGTAATGCAGGCAGTTTCTTTACCATCTGAGCCACGAGGAAAACATTCTCTTTATAAGTGATGGTTTAGTTGATGAGTGAATTTTACAGCCAAGTGTAGAGGCTAAGATGGTGCCCATGCTCCCAAGATACATGCACCTGGAACCCTGGAATGTGCCCTCATTCGGGAAAAGAACCTACAGACATCGTGAGCTGAAGGATCTCAAGAGGGAATCACCCTGTCTCCAGGTGTGAGCAGAGGGGACACAGGAGGAGAAGGCCACCTGAGGTCAGAGGAGGGGCTGAGGGATGTCCTATGAGGACCTGAGTCACCAGGTTTTCCTGTAGCACCCGAGCCTGGAGGCACAACTGAGGCTCTGTCGGGGCCTCCAGAGGGAGCGGCTGCTGACCCCTTGACCAGGGCCTTCCGGCCTCCAGGGCTGCAGCTCGTGATCGTGGGTTGTGGAAAACCCAGGCAGTGAGCACACCACGAGCCAAGGTTTGATGCCTTCAGATTTGGAATGTCGAAGAAATCTACAAGACAATAGATAATTTATCTAATGGTCTCAGAATCTCTGTAGGGAGATCTTCTTCCCTCAAGTTCAGTTCAGGTCACTTCAGTCGCTCAGTCGTGTCCGACTCTTTGCGACCCCATGAATCGCAGCACGCCAGGCCTCCCTGTCCATCACCAGCTCCCGGAGTTCACTCAGACTCGTGTCCATCGAGTCCGTGATGCCATCCAGCCATCTCATCCTTAGTTGTCCCCTTCTCCTCCTGCCCCCAATCCCTCCCAGGATCAGAGTCTTTTCCAATGAGTCAGCTCTTCGCATGAGGTGGCCAAAGTAGTGGAGTTTCAGCTTCAGCATTATTCCTTCCAAAGAAATCCCAGGGCTGATCTCCTTCAGAATGGACTGGTTGCATCTCCTTGCAGTCCAAGGGACTCTCAAGAGTCTTCTCCAACACCACAGCTCACCTCCTTTGAATAGGGACAGAGGGCCTCAGCAGAGAAAGATGGACAGTCCCTCCCAGTCTTGCTGTTGTTCAGTCGCTCAGTTGTGTCTGACTCCGTGACCCCGTGGACTGAAGCATGCCAGGCTTCCCTGTCCAGGAGTTCACTCACATTCATGTCCATCGAGTCTGTGATGCCATCCAGTTATCTCATCCTCTATCGTTCCCTTCTCCTCCTGCCCTCAATCTTTCCCAGCATCAGGGTCTTTTCAAATGAGTCAGCCCTTCGCATCAGGGGGCGAAAGTATGGGAGCTTCAGCTTTAGCATCAGTCCTTCCAATGCCTTGGACCAAAAACTGATGACAGAAACCTTCTCGTGATGGGAACTGTCTACTCAGCGATGTTGCAGGCTTGCTGTGTGCCCAGCCCTCAGGGGAGGGGTGCAGGGGGTGAGGGCAGGGGGGTGATTAGGGCTGGGATGAGGCTGTGAGTGAGGTGGGGCTTGCTCAGCTCAGAGGTCTCATGACCTCAGGCTGGCCCTGGATCAGGATGGGTGCAGGGGCGTCAAGGGGGAGCCTTGACGGTGGACACAGGACGGGGATTAAAGGGACCACGCTTCCCTGGGTGACTTTGGGTGTGTCTCGAGGCTCCTGAGGTTTCAGATGAAACCTGTCTGAGCCTCAGGCCTTCAGAACGTACCCCCACTTCCCCCTCCCCCCCCCACAAGAAGGCCTTATTTCCTCCATTGGGAGACATTTTCTCCCTGGCACCCAGAGGGCTGCCTGCTTGGCCCTCATCCAATTACCTCTCCTCCATTAATGGACCTCCCTGAGCTTCCGTTTCTGGAGCCATCAAGTTTTGTTGCTAAAATTACACCTGGCTCTCCTGAACTTGGTTCAATTATAATTCTCACTTCTGAAGATTTATTTTCTATGAAAAAGCTGCTCTGAAGCCCCGTAGAAAGATTCCTACTTCCCCTCCTTGCTGCCCACTTGCGAGGTCGCGTCCCCTCTCGAGATGGGAACGCGGCCTCCTCGAGGTCCGGCTGGACCCCTTGTTTTCTGGGGGCTTCCGGTAGGCGCACGAGGACATCTCTCAGACCCTTTCAAATGGAGTCTGTAAAATAATACACACTGAATCCATTTGCTGCTTGTTTTACTCCTGATTCTTTTCAGATGGTGGACTGAACTCACGAGCGTTTCCCGAATGCAGGAGGTGATTGGAGTTTCGTGAAGACAAGCAAGGGCATTTCACTCTCTCCCTCGACGACCCTGTGATGGCGGCTGCACCCCGGAGCCCTCCTTGTGTTGCGTGACAGCACCTTCAGGACTGCACGCAGCTTGCACACAGGTGGTGTTGTTTTCCCCAGAGGAGGCTCTGATGGATCAGAGCTCAAAGTCGAGTTCACTGGAGGCAGGGATGTAACAGTGCCTGTCCAGCCAGGAATCTGGCCCAACCAGCACCATGAGGCTCTGCAGTGGAAAGTCCCACTTGGATATTTTGCAGAGCCACACCCGAGGAGACCCCACGGAACAGGCTGATTGCCCTCATGGGTGTGGGACCCCCAGCACACAGACCCCACTGTGAGAGACTGTCTCTCACAGGAGTGATTTAAAACTCCAAGTGATATCATATGATGTTTGATGATATCGCTTATATGTGGAATCTAAAAATTAATGATGCAAATTCACTTTTGAACAAAACAGAAATAGACTCGCAGACTATGGTCGCCAAAGGGGAAAGGGGAGGGATAAGCTAGGGGTTTGGGGTTAAACAAACACATGCTACTCTATATAAAATAGATAATAAACGAGGACCTACTGTGGTGCACAGAAAACTCTACTCAATATTTTGTAATAAGCTATAAGGAAAAGGAATCTGAAAAAATTATATGCATGTATATTTATAATTGAACCACTTTGCTGTACGCCTAAAACTGACACAACATTGTAAATCAGTTGTGGTCCATATAGTCCAAGCTACGGTTTTTCCAGTAGTCACGCTTGCATGGATGTGAGTGTTGGACTGTAAAGAAGGCTGAGTGCCGAAGAACTGATGCTTTCCAATTGTGGTGCTGGAGAAGACTCTTGAGAGTCCCTTGAACAGGAAGGAGGGCAAACCGGTAGATCCTAANAGCACCTTCAGGACTGCACGCAGCTTGCACACAGGTGGTGTTGTTTTCCCCAGAGGAGGCTCTGATGGATCAGAGCTCAAAGTCGAGTTCACTGGAGGCAGGGATGTAACAGTGCCTGTCCAGCCAGGAATCTGGCCCAACCAGCACCACGAGGCTCTGCAGTGGAAAGTCCCACTTGGATATTTTGCAGAGCCACCCCCGAGGAGACCCCACGGAACAGGCCGATTGCCCTCATGGGTGTGGGACCCCCAGCACACAGACCCCACTGTGAGAGACTGTCTCTCACAGGAGTGATTTAAAACTCCAAGTGATATCATATGATGTTTGATGATATCGCTTATATGTGGAATCTAAAAATTAATGATGCAAATTCACTTTTGAACAAAACAGAAATAGACTCGCAGACTATGGTCGCCAAAGGGGAAAGGGGAGGGATAAGCTAGGGGTTTGGGGTTAAACAAACACATGCTACTCTATATAAAATAGATAATAAACGAGGACCTACTGTGGTGCACAGAAAACTCTACTCAATATTTTGTAATAAGCTATAAGGAAAAGGAATCTGAAAAAATTATATGCATGTATATTTATAATTGAACCACTTTGCTGTACGCCTAAAACTGACACAACATTGTAAATCAGTTGTGGTCCATATAGTCCAAGCTACGGTTTTTCCAGTAGTCACGCTTGCATGGATGTGAGTGTTGGACTGTAAAGAAGGCTGAGTGCCGAAGAACTGATGCTTTCCAATTGTGGTGCTGGAGAAGACTCTCGAGAGTCCCTTGAACAGGAAGGAGGGCAAACCGGTAGATCCTAAGGGAAATCAACCCTGAATATTCATTGGAAGGACTGTTGCTGAAGCTCCAATACTTTGGCCATCTGATGTGAAGAGCCAACTCATTGGAGAAAGTCTTGATTCTGGGAAAGATAGAGACCGGGAGGAGAAGGGGGTGGCAGAGGAGGAGATGGTTGGATGGCATCACTGACTCAATGGACATGAGTCTGAGCAAACTCTAGAAGACAGGGAAGGACAGGGAAACCTGGAGCGCTGCCGTCCATGGGGTCGAAAATAGTCAGATCTGACTTAGTGACTGAACAACATGCTTCCATTAAAAAGTAAATTGAAAAGTCCAAGACATCCTACAATGAAAAAAATCAGTTGAATTCATCACTTCCTTATTCAGAAAACTAAATGACCCCTCTCAACATATCCAGACTCATATCCTAGGGTTGAGCTCGGAAACGTGATGTCACAGAAAATGATTCTCCCTCTGCACTCTGAGTTCTTTACTGAGACCCCATGTGGTCAAAAGCAGATCAATGAGAGAAAAACAGAAATGTATTCACAGGTACCTCACACCCGTGGGAGAGCACCCGGAAAACTGGGGAACCCCCTGAAACGGAAATGCCGCTTTACTTTCATCTGAAGCTGCAGGCAGAAGAGCTACTGTGGGGGAGGGGCAGCGGCCGAGGCTCCAGGGAAGCGCAGCCAGCAAGGACGAGCTCCACGTGCAGGCTTAAATCTGGTCTTCTCAGGAGAGCCTCCTGTGGTTTTGGGTCACCGTGCTCTTCCCAGTGCAGTTCCGGGGGAGGGGAGCGGCGCTTACCCAGGGAGGTCCTCTTACCCCTTGACATCTCAGACCTTCTCCTGCCCACGTCTGCTGCAGCTCAAGATCGGCAGCTCACAATACTCCTTATGCCAGAGATGCAGCATGCTCCGCCCCCTTCAACATGTTGGGCGAGCTGGTTCTGCAGGACAGAGCTGGGAGCAGACCCTGCACCCCGGAGGGTCTCGGGCCCGGGAAGCCCCTCTGCACCGCACCTGTGTCCCGTCTTCTCCCGCTGGAGCTGCACACCGGCCGGAAACCACCATCTTAATTTGGCCATCTTGCTTGAAAGGCGCTCTTTTCTTTTCTCCTCCTAATTCACCAGCCCAGAGTTGGGACACTCCCCTCCTGAGACCCACACCTCTATCTCTGAGCTCTGTCACCAAGAAAAATATTTGCACAAGACTGCTGATGAGCTAGGGGCCGCAGATCAGCCACCACTGCGGGGCGGGCGGGGGTGGGGGGAGCACGCTGGCCGGAGAGGGGAGCCGCACCTGGAGGACCTGGCCGGCCTGAGGGCCTCCGTGGCTCCTTGGCCCAGTCCTGCCTTCCCAAAGCCCTCTGGGGCTCATGCAACTCACTGCAGGAGAAGCCCTGCCCTGTGCTCCTAGACGGAGGCTCCAAGCAGCCTGCGAGATTTCCTCTTGGGGAGATGACAAAGCAGAGCAGAGACAGGCCTTCTACTCAGAACAGCCTGCTCTGCATTTAAGAATAAAAGGAGATTTCTGTTCTGTTTTGACAACAAGAAATGCATTTACTATTTTCTAATTCATTAATCTTAGTCTAGGATTTTGCTAAAGTTCTCTTTTTTTTTCCCCTACAACTCTCCCTTAGGTCTATTCCTTCTAACCATTGCCAAAATTGCACTTAGGCTTGAATGTTTACTCACGGAAACAATGTAGCATTTGAGAACATCTGAAGTTTCTGGTGCACCAGTGATCCCGAGCCACTTGAATATGAAAATATCTGTTTAATTTCAAAACTACCGCAGATCTGTTCAGTTCAGTTCAGTTCAGCTCAGTCGCTCAGTCGTGTCTGACTCTTTGAGACCCCATGAATCGCAGCATGCCAGGCCTCCCTGTCCATCACCAACTCCCGGAGTTCACTCAGACTCACGTCCATCGAGTCCATGATGCCATCCTGCCATCTCATCCTCTGTCATCCCCTTCTCCTCCTGCCCCCAATCCTGCCCAGCATCAGAGTCTTTTCCAATGAGTCTACTCTTTGCATGAGGTGGCCAAAGTACTGGAGCTTCAGCTTTAGCATCATTCCTTCCAAAGAAATCCCAGGGTTGATCTCCTTCAGAATGGACTGGTTGGATCTCCTTGCAGTCCAAGGGACTCTCAAGAGTCTTCTGCAACACCACAGTTCAAACGCATCAATTCTTTGGCTCTCAGCTTTCTTCACAGTCCAACTCTCACATCCATACATGACCACAGGAAAAACCATAGCCTTGACTAGACGGGCCTNGATGCTTTTGAACTGTGGTGTTGGAGAAGACTCTTGAGAGTCCCTTGGACTGCAAGGAGATGCAACCAGTCCATTCTGAAGGAGATCAGCCCTGGGATTTCTTTGGAAGGAACGATGCTAAAGCTGAAGCTCCAATACTTTGGCCACCTCATGCAAAGAGTAGACTCATTGGAAAAGACTGTGATGCTGGGAGGGATTGGGGGCAGGAGGAGAAGGGGACGACTGAGGAAGAGGTGGCTGGATGGCATCACTGACTCGATGGACGGGAGTCTGAGTGAACTCCGGGAGTTGGTGATGGACAGGGAGGCCTGGCGTGCTGCGATTCATGGGGTCGCAAAGAGTCGGACACGACTGAGCGACTGAACTGAACTGACACCTGAAAGTAACAATGTTAGAAATCAACTAAGCTTCAGCAAGAAAGAAAGAACAAAGGAAGGAGAAAGGGAAGAGAGGGAGTTAGAAGAAAGAGAGGAAGAGAGAGAGAAAAAAGGAAAAAGAGAAAGGAAGGAAGAAGCAGAGGAAGGAAGGATGCCCAGGTCAAGTCCAGCCTCTCCAGCAAGCTGCTTGTCCTCAGCAGACCCTTGTCCTTGATCCTGAAACTGCTCGCCTCCCAAGGCGGGTGACAGCTGGGCCTTCCTCACGGGCTGATGCTCACGGGCATGAAGCGCCACGGAGTCCGGCCCGCGGAGTGGACAGGGCTCGGGAAGCGCCGGGGCCTCTGCTGCTGACCTGGGCTCTGCTCTCTGCCCTCCCCTCCTTGGTGGACGCACCCTGAGAGGCTGTTCACGAACTTGCTGGAGCAGGTCCCTCCCCTCCACGGCCCTCCCCTGCAGCTTCCGCCAGAAGCCCCTTCTCGAGTCCGAGGCTTGCTGGCTGGGCCCCGGCCCTCTCCCTGCCCCGTCCTGAGTGCAAGGCTCCGCAGTGGGCTTTCAGAGCCAGCCCCGATAAGAGAGCTGCCTTCCCGGGCTTTATTTCTGTCTCTGTCCACTGAGGGCCCTGGGTCCAGGGTGCCTTGGTGAGCTCCCCAGTGGACGGTCCACTGTCCACCTGGGCCACGTTAGAGGGCAGGAGAGCCATCTCCCCTTCTGCCAGGGGGCGAGAGGCTTCCCTGTGACGTCAGTGCTGTGGTCTGCGTTCCGCTGCCCGCCGATGGACGCCCTGACCACAGGCTGGAGCCCAGGGCCACCTGCTCACAGCTCGAAGCCGGGAGAAGGGCTCGGCTTCTGCTTGTTCCGGAGCTGCTGTTTTCAACACGGATCCTCAGATGGTACAGAACGCCTGTCGGGGACACTGGTGCGAGATTTATCTGAGGTGTCGACTGAAAAAAAAACCGCACAGCCTCGAGGTTGAGGGTTATGTTTATTCGGTGGGCAGAATGGAGGACTGAAGGCCGGGACATAGCATGTCGATCACGCTGAGAGACTGCTCAGAAAAGGCAAGGGTGGGAAGCCAGGGTGTATAGCGGGATTTACAACCAAGACCAGGCGGTGGGGACATCGGAAGATCACTGTTAACGCCGACGCCGGGAGCTAGCGGAGGACAGAGGAGCCTGGCGTGCTGCAGTCCTCGGGGCCACAGCGAGTCAGACACACTGAGCGACTGAACGGCACCGGCAGCAAACCGGACCTCTCCAGCGAAGGCATTTAGCCTCTCCTACATATGGGAAGACGCAAGAGCCGGGGCTCACTGAAGCCACTCCTTGGACGCCCCTCCGCTGCCCGGGCCTCCGTCCTGCGTTCTCCCATTCTGAGGTCCCTCGGGGCTCACCGTCAGGGCGGCTGCAGAGGCGAGGCGGCGGCCTCTTTTGTCTGCTGATGTGGCAGCAGCACTCTTAGCCCACAGAGGAATGGGGGGATTCGTGCTGGGCGTGGATGCCGGAATCTCTGTGAAACTGGAGTTTAATTCTAGGTGAACGATGAGTGGAGACAAGTCTTGTTGGTGAAGAGAGAAAGCAACTGCACGTGGACCCTCTCTCCTTTTTCTGGATAAATCCTAATTTCAACATTGCAGGGCTTCCCAGGTGGCACAATAGTAAAGAATCTGCCTGTCAATGCAAGAGTCTCAAGAGACACGGGTTTGATCCCTTGGTGGAAAAAGTCCACTGGAAAAGGAAATAGCAACCTGCTCCATGCCTGGGGAAGGAGTCCCACAGACAGAGGAGCCTGGTGGGCCGCAGTCCATGCGGTTGCGAAAGAGCTGGACACGACTGAGCACACACCCAGTGCTTATGACCCCAAGTGCGTGCGGGTGTGCGTGCGGGTGTGCGTGTCAGGCTCTAGTCAGTTCTCCGAGCCGTGGCAAGTGACAGAGTCCCAAGTGAAGAGGCAGCTCTGGAGGATGAGGGTGGAGGATGGAGCTTTGGAGAAAAGGGCAATTTTTACATCAATGGTTGCATTTGTGAATCTTCAGGAAAATTGCTGCGGGAACAAATGAACTCATTTGAAAGTCGCCTGTCTTCTTGGTCTTCATAAGAATAAAACTCATCAGCATGTGCCCCAGCCCTCTAGACTTTGTAAACTTGACATTGAATATGCAGAAAGCGAGACAATCAGCTCTGACTCCCTAGTGGCTTAGACAGGTGTGCAGAGCTGTGGGTCTGTAATTCACAGCTATTAAATCCTTTAGAGAGGTGATAAGAACTTTCTCTTGGGGCAAGAACATATGACAAGAAGTGAGGAGACGTGTAGAAACACTCGTGTGTGGGGGCTTTGATGGTTTCTCGATGCTTAGTGATGCTTCACCACCAGCCTGGGATTCACACCTAATCAACGCAGTGATTAACTGCGCGCACCAGGCCTTCCGTGAGAACCGGAGTGGGAAGGTTAAGGGGGAGCCAGCTGCGAATCTCTCTGGACTTGAGTCTCAATGTTCAGGGGAAGAAGGAACGTATTTTTCAAATGGCAAGATATGTTCTTTATTTTTGGCCTTTAAACCACTTCATGAAAAACTTTATAAATTTACATGTCAAATTGCACCAGAAAACAAAAACACCTTGCCCTGTCCTGGAGACAATGACCCAACTGATTGGATAGACAGTGCATTACAATAGCTCAAGCTGCCACTCAAGGCAGGGGATCCCCCCTCCCAACACCTCCCCAGCCCTGGCCCCACCGTCTGTCTCTCTCTGCAGCCTGGACACAAGGGGATGAGATCAAAGACTTTGCACCCAGAAATACACCTTCCTGCTTGAGTCTGTGCTGCTGCCATCCCCGGGCAGTTGCTAACTACAGAGAGAAATGATGTCTTTCTCGATTTATCTGCTCAATAATCACGCTCTGACTTGAGATATATTTTGAATTTCATGTTTCACTTCTCAGGAAAAATCTCAACCCAATATGTTAACTGTGGGAGAATGCCACCAGGATGCATAACTTAAATGTTTCAATTTTTAACCTGAAGTTTCTGGATAAACAGAAGGATTTTGAGTGTGCTATCATTCTTTGTTTAAACAGAGCTTGCTTGCTAAAATATGGACTAGAAGAGGCAATATATTTCTCAGGCAATTTGGAAAGTGGTTATAACCGAGACAGGGGAGAGGATCTTTAATTTTTATATCAGTTTATCGCAGAAGATATCATGAAAAATACTTGAGTTCCTGCTAGCTGCCCATATTTCAGATCTGAGGGGGAGCTGGGGCATGCCTGGTACTGGCATTCTGGGGACCTGGAGCAAGAGCATAGAAAGAGGCACCCACACTGTGTGTCTGAACATCTGAGTTAAGAACTTGTTAAGGGAGCGTTCTGCTGTAAACCCCAACTTAGAGGAACGTGCCGTGGTAATGAACTGCAAGTGAAGGGTTGAGTTTGGAATTCTCAGATTCCCAGGAGTCTCATGGCCTTGGGTAGAGAAGAAGTCCCTGGCCTGGGTGCTGGCAGTGATCTTTCTGCCCACTCCACTGGGCAGAATTCTGGGTCCTGGCAGGCTGAACATGGGCTAGGAAGAGTGATACACAGGCTTTGGTAGAGAAGCCCCTAAGAGGGATGTAACCAAGTAGAGCAGGGAGTGGGGGATGTCCTCTTAACTTCCTGGTCTAGTGGGAGAGCAGGACGGACCCTGCCTCTAGTTGCCCCAAAAGGAAAAGAAATAAATGGTTATTGTCACAAGGGCCGAGCATCTCATCCAGGTCATGACTAGGTTGGGTCCATGACTCTTGATCTGAAAGAAACCCCTTTATCACCAACATTCTCAAGAGAGGGAGAGGTGTGTGGAGACACGCCTCTCTGTGTGAACTTTTCGCTTTTCGATGAAAGAGGCCCGTGGGGGTAATACCTCATTATTACTGAAAACGATTTAGAATAGGAAACAGACTTGCAGCCACTTATAGAAAGTGGTTATGACAGAGACAGGGAGGAGAATCTTTAATCTTCGTGTCAGTGGGCTTCCCTGATGCTCAGCTGGTAAAGAACCCCCCCCACCGCCCCCGCANNTACAATCCATGGGGTCACAAAGAGTTGGACACGACTGAGAGACTTTCACTTTCATCACAGAAGACGTCATGACGAATTCTTGAATTCCTGCTAGCTGCCCATATCTCAGATCTGAGGGGAGCTGGGGCAGGCCTGGTACTGACATTCTGGGGCCCTGGAGCAAGAGCACAGAAAGAGACACCCACACTGTGCATCTGAACATCTGAGTTAAGAATCTATTCTTAAGAATTATTTCTTACTCAAGAGACATGTCTTTTGAATAAATTTGATTAGAATTTCAAGTCATATACTCAAACTTAAAAGAGAAACTTTCTATAGACTGGTGTCCATGTTGAAGAAGGGGTTCCCTGATATTTAGCCAGAAATCCCCCTCCAAGATTGGGTTGGGGTGGATTTGTGAGACTTCCAGCCTGACTCTTCCAGGTGGTTGGGAGTCCCTGCCCCCAGCTCTGTGTAGCTCTGAGGATGGATTTTTGCAAGTATGATTATGGCATTAAAGGGCACAAACTCTTTTAACTCTCTTCCCATATATTACCAAATCGCTTTGCAGAGAGGCAATTCTAGTTGATATTTCCACCAGTGGGGAAGATTATAGCTGTTTCATTCCAACCTCCTTAACATCAAATGTTATGCTTCTAAATTGCCAGTTTGAAAGATGGAGAAAAGTCCCATAATTGTTCCCATTTGCGTTTTAAAATTGCTTGTGAGGCTGAGCAGTTTTCATATGCTGGGTGCTTCTGTGACTTTTCTGTTCAAGTCATCTGTCTCCTTGGTGGTAGATTAGCATCTCCCCCCACCCCTAAAAATGCTAAGTGTATTAAGCCTTTGCAATGTTTGATGTTAATATTTTTCTTCATAAGCTCTGTGTTTCAGGGGCATAAAGAAGACAAAACGTTATTTTATGACAATAAATATTAGTGAGTTAAGTTCTCCTATTAAATGGCAAAGACTAGCAGATTAGAGGAGAAGGCAATGGCGCCCCACTCCAGTGCTCTTGCCTGGAAAATCCCATGGATGGAGGAGCCTGGTGGGCTGCAGTCCATGGGGTCGCTAAGAGTCAGACACAACTTAGTGACTTGACTTTCACGTTTCACTTTCATGCACTGGAGAAGGAAATGGCAACCCACTCCAGTGTTCTTGCCTGGAGAATCCCAGGGATGGCGGAGCCAGGGGGGGGTGCCATCTATGGGGTCACATAGAGTCAGACACGACTGAAGCGACTTAGCAGCAGCAGTAGCAGCAGATTAGAGGGAAACGTAAAACACACAGAACATACACAAAACAATGGTAGTTTAATGCTCGTTATTTTAAAGAAAAGGTTTCCATGTGTTGGCTTTTAATTACTGGGTAAGTCATGGGATACTTCCTTGGGGAAGCCTTTTTGGTTGGACTTCCTCCTTGTAAATGCTCTTACCACATACATGAGGTAAGTGTTTGTATTGATGGTACCTTTATGAAATATTTACCCTCACGTACTTGAGGCCTGTTTTCCACCCTCTTGAAAGTGCCTGCAAGCAGCACACGTATTGTTTGCTCCTGGATTCCTACAGCTGTGGTGGGGGCTGGCACTCAAGTCCTCTGCTGGAAATCACTCCCCGTTGGACTCTGAACGCAGGATCTCAGTGGTCCTCACAGCAGCTCTGCAAATAGCTCCCAATGCACAAGCGAGGTAAAGTGACTTTCCTAAGGTCGTGAATCTCTTAAGTGGTGTAGCCAGAACGGAAGCCCTGGTTTGAAATACTGTGACTGCAGCAGGAAGGTTGGAGAGAAACCAGCAGGAAAGATTTATCTGGCACAAGCAAAGGAAAAGAAGGCAGGCTGGCTCTGTTAATTTAAAATAAAGGCCAGAGAAGCAAAACTACAATGAAGTCTCACCGCACGCCACTCAGAATGGCCATCACCAAAAGTCTACAAACGATAAGTGCTGGAGGGGTGTGGGAAAAGGGGGCCTCCTGCACTGTCGCTGGGAATGCAAGTCGGTGCAGCCATAATGGGGAGCGGTAAGGGGGTTCCTCCGGAAGCTAACAGCAGAGCTGCCGTCTGAGCCAGCAACCCCACTCCTGGGCGTGTACCCTAAGAAAACTCCAACTGGAAAAGATGCATGCGCGCCTGTGCTGACTGCAGCACTATTTATAAAAGCCAAGACACGGAAGCGACCTAACTGTCCGTCGACAGGGGAGTGAACTAAGATGCGGTCAATACACAGCAGAATACGACTCGGTCATGCAGACCGTGGAATAGCACCATTTCCGGTGACATGGACGAGCCTGGAGATGATCACACCCAGTAAAGGAAGTCGGACGGAGAAAGACAAACCACATCCGACACCACCTCTAGCTGGAATCCGGACTGTGAACAAGTGAGCTTCTGCACACAGCAGGAGCAGACTCACGGACATAGGAGACAGACTCACGGTTACCGAAAGGGAAAGGGCAGAGGAGGGGTGAGTTAGGAGCTTGGGGTTAGCAGACAGAAAATACTGCACATAAAATAGATAAACTGCAAGGACCGAACTGTGGCGCATGGGGGATACATTCACTGTCCTGAAATAAGCTAAAAGTAAAGGTCACATTCAAGGGCAGTCACTGACAAGTCACTGACAAGTGGACAAGGAGGGTCACCGAGTGTTGATGAGAGGACGTTGTCTTACTCAGGATGGGTCAGTAGAATATTTCATACTAAATACCAATATCACAATATACAACCAAACCCTTCGAGAATTACAGATTCAGGTGAGCAGAAACCCATTTAAAGGAGATTATGTGTCAAATAAACAATGCCCAAATGAGAGATTTGTTGAGTCTGAATAGCCTTCCTGAAATGCTGAATTAATGCATTTTTATCAAACATAGTATCATACCAAATTATTATTTCATTCCTTTTTAGCTTCTATGAGACATCTGCAAAACAGTGATTATATGTTAGACCACAAAAATAATATCAGTTAATTCTAAGGCATTAAACTAGAAATTAATTTAAAAAATTTCTCACAGAGAGTATGTTGCTCCTAAAGTTTCTTACGAAAAAAAAAAAACAAAACAAACCAAAAACCTCCCGTAAAAATGACTGGATTCAAAAGATACCGGAAACTAAGCACTGAAGGCCAGCAGGACTGGGCTGTAAGTACCACTGCTGAGCCCCCAGCGCAAAGCCGCTGGCTGGAGGCGCCCGCAGCAGCTGCTCAGAGAAAAGCTGGAAGAATCCAGCGGTTGGTTGGCCTTCGGTCTTTGAAAACCCTGCCCTCCTCTAATGAGGCTTCTGTGTACACTTCCAGCATCTCACACAGGGAGAACTACGCCTCAAGCACCATCTCTCTGCTTCTGGTTTCCTCCTCCTCCTCTGGTGGCAGGTGGGGGCTCGGCCCCTCGGGCCTCGGTCCAGGAAGCTGCCTGCCCCAGGGTCAGCCTGGAGAAGGCGCATCGCATCCCTGCTTGAGTGGAAACGCTGAGGACAACCGACTCTCAGAGCCACGAGCCTCAGCGCAAGCCTCTCTTTCTTGATTTCACCCCTCCTGGAGGAAGCTCTTGAGAGTGCAGATCTTGACCTTTCTGAATCTCCAGAGCCTGGCAGAGGATGGCCACGATAGGACCGAATGGATGAATTGACCAATTAATCAATTGTCCTCGAGTGAGATTTAACAGTCACAGAAAAAAAGGCCATAACATATACGAATAGCAAAGACTACTGGGGATGTTCAGTTTCAACTCCAACACGTAAAGATCCTGGATGTCATTATTCTCATCCTTACAAGAAAATCCAGAAAATACGAAAATCAACAATTTTGGGGGACCCATTGGAGAATGGTGGTCAAAGGGCAAACCCTCAAAATGCATTTCAAGAGAAAGGCGTATCTGAGAAATGCAGCTAAGACCCGTATTCCTGCAAGGAGATCAAACTAGTCAATTCTAAAGGAAATCAACCCTGGATATTCATCGGAAGGCCTGATGCTGAAGTTGAAACTCCAATACTTCGGCAAAGAGCTGACTCCTTGGAAAAGACCCTGATGTTGGGAAAGACTGAGGGTAGGAGGAGGAAGGGGCAACAGAGGATGAGATGGTTGGATGGCCTCACCAACTCACTGGACATGAGTTTGAGCAGGGTCTGGGAGATGGTGAAGTATGCAGCCAGGGTCCACTCTGCCAACTTCTCGGGGCCGCCGTAACAAGGTGCCACAAATGCGTTTCACTCAGTTGTGTCTGACATCTTTGGATGATAGCCTGCCAGGCTCCTCTGTCCATGGAATTTTCCAAGCAAGGATACTGGAGTGGGTCGCCATTTCCTTCTCCAGGGGATCTTCCTGACCCAGGGATTGAACCCAGATCTTCTGCATTGCAGGCAGATGCTTTACCGTCTGAGCTACAAATGTGGTGCCTTCCAAAACCAGATATCTGTTCCCTCTCTGAAATCAAGGTGACCAGGCCGTTTGCCCAGAGAGGCTCTGGGGAGGGCGCTTCCTTGCCCTTCCAGCTTCTGGCAGCTCCGAGTCATCCTTGGGGTCTGGACTGTGTCTCTGTCATCACGGAGCCTTCCTCTCTGTGGGTCTGTGTCCTCTCCTCTCGGAGGGACACATCGCTGGATTCAGGATCCGTCTGATAATCCCAGGCACCCTGTCTGGAGATCTGTGACTTCATCACATCAGAAAGGCCCTTTTTCCAGATGAGGCTGTGCTCACAAAGGTGCAGGGTGTGAATATATCGTTGGGACCATCATTCAACCACGTATGCTCACCAAAGTCTGAGACTTGACTGGAAGAGGCAGAACATTCTCTGCCCCACACCCTGCCTACCCTCATGCCAACAGGGCTCCGGGATTCAGTACGATCACAGCTGAAGGCGCAGCAGGGC
Organism: Redunca redunca; assembly: GCA_006410935.1. Classification (NCBI taxonomy): domain Eukaryota; kingdom Metazoa; phylum Chordata; class Mammalia; order Artiodactyla; family Bovidae; genus Redunca; species Redunca redunca. The sequence goes on from SJYQ01093272.1 coordinate 1,860,029, forward strand.
ACAGGCCCGTCTGAGAAGGAGCACTGGGCACGAGGTCAAAGGGCACGGAGACAAAGCCCAGGACCCTGGACGAGCCCCAGACCTCTGCCCTGCAGCCTCTCGGCGGCTAAGCTCAGATGAGCACAAATGTTCAGCACCTGTGATGCACACGGCCCGCTCAGCTTTCACCGAGTGACAAGGACAGAGGGGAGACTGCATGGGGGCCAGGGGGTAGACAGCCGTCCACCAGGGAGAAGGGCCTCCGGAGAAGCCGCCCCGGGCATGCCTTGGTCTCAGACACCCAGGCTCCGGGACTGGGAGGGGATAAACCGCTGCTGCTTAAGCCGCCAGAGCTGGGGGCCTTGTGTGTACAGCCCGAGCCCCCCGGAGGCACGCGCTCCCGGCCTTGCCTGGGTGCTCAGGGGTGAGGGCCCGACCACACGGGGGCTTTTCTGAAGCCATTTGGGAAAAAGAAGCTCCTGCCCCCGAAGATTCTGGAGCAGGCAGCCTGTGGGCTGGGGCAGCGGTGGGCAGTGGCCTCTCTCCTGGAGGACTGTGTCAGCACAGAGCGGCCTGGGGACAGGGAGGAGTCTCCTTGAAGGCGGGTGTGTCCAAGTCCAGCACTGGGGGCCACCGCCGGTCCCCGGGGTCTGTTAGGCAGCGGGTGCTGTCATCTGGCTGCAGCCTTGCCCGCGCGCGCGCGTGTGTGTGTGTGTTTGTGTGTGTGTGTGTGTGTGTGTGCACGCGTGGCGCCTCCTTCCAGGCCTGGGGCCCATTGTGGGGGTGGCCCTACCCAGGGACCTGGGTCAGGTTCATGCCCCCACGCCCTCCTCGCCCGGGAGCGTGGGCAGCTGAAGGGAACGGGCCAACAGCGTGATGCTCTTCAGCCGCACTGTCTGACTTCATCTAAGCAAGTGGCCTGGTTTTTGTAGAACGCGGCTTTTCCCTGAAGGGTAGAGCGAGCCGATTTCTGGAGCTTGAAATGGCAACCATCATTAAACGAACCTGGTTCCCCTCGGAGCACCTCCCCGGCTGGTTTCGAGCGTGAGAAGCGCTGCCTGGCCGCGTGCAGGTCCCTGCTGCGGAAGGGCACCGTGTCGGGGACCCGTGAGGCTCTCCACGATCGCTCCACAGCCGGCCTCTTCCTCCCCTCACACGTTTCTCATCGAGACAAACTGTTCAGTTTTCCTGTCATTTCAGTGGGCTGTTGTGGCAGGAGAGGCTTGCCAGAGAAGGTTAAATCCCGGGCGGAATATTTTGGGGGGAGGTGAGAGAGGTAAGGATGATACATGTGCATGAGCATAGACACTGCTGACGTAAACAAACACTCATTTCATTAAGAATTGCTAATCACAGGAGGTTAAAACAATCACCTGGCACTGTGGAGGATCCAAGTCAGGGGAGAAATTTATTGGCGGGAAAAATGGTCTTAGAAATGTACAAAAATGTGTGATCAGATGCTGCTGGTGGACCAAGGAGGCCGACCAGAGCGGGTGGGCTGGGGTGGGTCAGGCGTGTTCTGCGTGATCACGGGCTGCTGGGGAAGTGGAGAGAGACTCCCCACCCCAGACCCGCTGCCCAGGACTCAGGCTCCAGCCTGTGGAGGCTGCTGTCTGCACCTTTGAGCCCGGGGCCGTTCATCTGGAACTCAGTGCCCCAGAGCAGGTCTGTGCAAGCCTCCCCTTAATCCACTATCTGGGCTCCTAAAGACCCTGCAGCCCCAGAGGTCTCTGCCTCTCGGGGTCACTCAGAGAGGCCCCACCACGCCCTGACCCCGCTGCACAGCACTGCCCTCCCCGCCCACTGCCGCTCCGGACCCCAGGGCCTCGGACGGACGCCGCACAGCCTTTGTCGCCTGGACACGGAGGAGACTTTCTGCGGCTCAGCTGTTGCTGCTGTCTAGTTGGTCAGGCGTGTCCGACTCTTTGTGACCCCGTGGACTGTAGCCCACCAGGCTCCTCCATCCACGGGATTCTCCAGAGAAGAATGCTGGAGTGGGTTTCCATTTCCTCCTCTGGGGGAACTTCGCAATCCACAGATTGATCTCGTGTCTCCTACATACTCAATTAGCGGCATTTTAATGCTGTGAGTAGAAGAAAAGCAACGAGAATTGGGCTTTCGGTAACTGGGATGTGAGGAGGTTTCGTTCTCACGTGGCTTTCTTTTCTTCAAACTTCAACTCCTTACAAGACACCTTCATTCCTTCTTTAGACGATGTTCATGGAGTGCTGACCAGATGCTGAGCATGTGGGGAGACGGAGGACAAAATTCAGGGAAAAAGCAAAACCAAGCCACAGTTCCCCCAGGGTCGTGACTCACAGCCCAGTGCACAGCGGCCATCAGTCACCCTCTTCCTTTCTCTCTGCCTGTTGGTCAGTCTGCCCGCCCCTTGTTGTTGTTCAGTCCCTAAGTCGTGTCTGACTCTTCGAGGCCCCGTGGGCTGCAGCACGCCAGGCCTCCCTGTCCATCACCAGCTCCCAGAGCTTGCTCAAACTCATGTCCATTGAGTCGGTGATGCCATCCAGCTATCTCATCCTCTGTCGTCCCCTTCTCCTCCTGCCCTCAATCTTTCCCAGCATCAGGGTCCTTTCCAGTGAGTCGGCTCTTCACATCAGGTGGCCAAAGTACTGGAGTTTCAGCTTCAGCATCAGTCCTTCCAACGAACAGCCAGGGCTGGTCTGCTTTAGGATGGGCTGGTTGGGTCTCCTTGCAGTCCAAGGGATTCTCAAGAGTCTTCTCCAGCACCACAGTTTGAAAGCATCAGGTCTTCGGCACTCAGCCTACCTTAAGGTCGGTCCATCATCTGATGATTTTCTCCACACAGGTGTGAGACCGGGGGATCTCTCTAATGGGCACGTCAGATGCATCTTCGGTGAGGTTCTCGATGTGACGCCATCCATGGACACTGCCCCACCTGTGAGGAGTTCCTGTCAAAAAGTCAGGCGGAAGCTGACTGAATAGATGACTAAGGAACCCACGGACGAGAGGTGTCTCCGGAAGCAGGGGGAGGGCGGGTGTTTGAGGCCATGCTCGTCCACTCAGCTTACGATCACGTGACACGGGATGAAGCCACTTCCCTCAGACTCAGAAGCCTCGGGTGTGAGGTGGCAGGGGTTGGGGTGGGCTCACCTTAGAAGCCATAGCTCATTAATTTATTCTACAAACCTATCGAGGGCCCACTGTGAGCCAGCGTGTTCTAGAGACAGTGAAGAAGGCTGTGATCCAGACAGGGACCAGCTCTGCCCTTGGAGCTGACACTCCGGTGGGAGGGGATCAGTGCCTGGGGCGGGGCGTCCTGGGAGGCTGAGTGCAGGAGCGCCGTCACGATGTCACACTTGCAGGCTTGGCAGCCGTCGTCATGTCACGCTATGCCTGAGGACGGATGTGACTCGGGCCTGCCGTCTGCCAGGTGACCACCTACACCGTCCATCTGAGAATGGACCCAGGAGGTCGTCCCCGATGGCAGGATCCCAAGGACATGTTTCCAACACAGAGAAACCGACAGTACTGCACAGAGTTGGCTTAGTAAATGAGGGGCCTTCATCTGATGGGATATTATGCAAGCATTCAAACCTATAATTACAAAACAAAGCACAAAGCCACATAAAAATGTGTATGGCGTAAAATTGCATGCGTGTTGTGATTGACACTGGGTGAAAACTGTGTGTGTGTGTGTGTGTGTGTGTGTGTGTGCGCGCACGTGCGCACACATATTTCCGGAGGGCATGGAGACAGTGCCTGTCTTGGGCTTTGCTGTGGGGTGGGCTGCACTGCCCATCAGGGGCTTCTAGCTGCCTCAGCCCCGAGATGCCTGCCTCACCTTTACCCAAGCTGGGCTCCTGGCGTGCCCTTCACCTTGGAGCTAGGTGCTTGCATCACATGGCTCACCAAGGACACTGCCGCCCACCGCGGCTCCAGTGGGGGGTTGAGGGGTGGAGAGGTGGCCCCAGTGACGGGGACTCCTGGCCAGGCGGCGGCAGGGCTGCAGAGGAGCTGGCGTCTGTGTTCTCCGGCCAAGGCGGGACGTGTGGGAACATCAGGGTGTCACGTGTGCACTCCATGGGACCCTGAACCCAGAGACGGCTTCCGGTGGGAACAGCTCCATGGAAGCAGAGAGGGATGAATTCTTGCCAAATTGCCAAGGGGGGGAAAAAATCCAAAACACTTTTGCCTGAAGTCTGGAAACAAACAAAAAAAATTCTAAGAATGGAAAACAGGTGCTTTGTTAAAGAGCCAGAAGACTCTTTTCTACTAGTTTTTACCCCAGGCTAAAGTGGTCCAAGCTCAGCAGACAGCAGAAGGTGAGAAAGGATCAGACTTAGGACGCAGGCTGCCCGGGACCCCATGCCCCACACTGTGTCCTAGGGCCCTTTTGTCTGATAAGGGGACACTTGCTTTTGGGGGGGGGGTGTAGGGAAAGCAACCCAAATGTGGAGCCCTGCGGAGACCCCACTGTGAGCTCCAGAGGATGCTGCCAGGGTCCCGAGCCTGTATTCCAGCTGTTCCCTGGTTCATGTTCCAAAACTATAGCTCAGAAACGTCTCTGCCCCTGGACCCTTGGCCGTGGAAATGATCAGAGTAAAAGAGATCCTGAGCCCTGGGGTTGGGGGGCACCCGGCTGCCAGATGTCTCTCTAATGCCATCCTCACTCTAACACCCCCATCTGTCTGCACCCAGAGGGGAAGCACCCGGAGAGGAGACCACCCGACTCGCAACACAACGCCCTTAGGAAGCGGAGGCCAGGTTGCTGGAGGCGTTCCCAGCACCGTAAACGCCCACGTGCCTCGCGTGTGACAGCACGTGCCGTGGTTCGCCTAGGTCTGGATCAGAATCATAGCTTCACTATTCACTTTGCACGCTTCCTGGCTTGAGTGGGCTACTGAAATCCCTGAATTGGGTCTCCTCCCCCGTAATAGGGTTGAGGAGAAGTGTGGAGGGGAGGGTGACCTGCTCAATTCCTCGGCTCTGGGGACCAAGTCAGGGTCACTGAGCACAGTGTCTGGACCCATAGGTCCCCTCCAGTCTGACGCACGTCTGGTCCCACCTGTCCGCTCTCACGCTTCTCTTTCACAGACTGCCACCATCGTCGCCCACCCTCGGGGCATGCCACATGTCACATGTCGCCTGGCCTGGCCTTCCACGCAGCCCCGTTCAGGGTCCTGCCTGCCGTCGCCTATGTGATCAGATGCCACCCGGACGCCCACAGGCCCCTTGCCCTTCAGATCCACACTCTTCCCTGCCCGTGGCTGCCGTCTGCTGCCCTGCAGGGATGGTCCCTGGGTGCTGGGTGCTGCACCGCCTGAAAAAGGGCCAGATGTGCCCGCGAGATGCCGAGCTGGCCCTGCCCCCCAGCCCCACCGTGTGTCCTCAGCCCGGCTGCCCAGGGTGGGTGGGAGGGCGCCTCCCTGTCCTGGGTCAGGCTTATACAGCCTAGAGCGCCCAAGCCTGGGGCGGGGGCGAGGGTGGGGGTGCCCTCAGGGCCTCGTGCCTGGAAATACACCTTGGCCTGGCTTCCCCCTTGCCCCATCCTGCACCCTCCTCCACCCCCCCAGCCTCTCCCAGTGGCTCTTCCTTGTCACAGCCCTGACTCGGGCACCCCGGGGGCAGGGTCTGCCTGGGGGGAGCCGACCCAAGCCAGCCGCCAAGACAGCCGCCCCTGCTCTGAGCAGACCCTCCGTGCACACGGGCTCCACCACAGCTTCCTGGGGGCTCCTGCATCTGGTCCACTCTCCCCCCGCCCCTCGCGCCTCCGCAGCCAGCTCTGATGACCCATCCATCCCGGGAGGTCTTTCCTGGATCCCAGTGATGCTGCCCTGAGGCACGGAAGTGGGCAAGGCTGACAAGAGAGATCCCTGTGGCTTGGAGCGTGAAGTGAAATGAAGTGAAAGTCGCTCAGTCGTGTCCAACTCTCTGCGACCCCGTGGACTATACAGTTCATGGGATTCTTCAGGCCAGAACACTNGGAGCCCCCCCGCACCGCGGGCTGGGCCGGAGCTCCTGCCACGCCTGCTGGTGGCAAAGACCACCCGTCTCAGGTGTGATCGGCGTGCAAGCGTCCGCTGCTCACAGTCGTGCCGAAACCACAGAGTGCACGCGTCTCGCCCTTTCAGCCACCATGACGCCTGCGGCCCTGAGCACAGCGCCGGGCCGCGGAGAGACCAGGGGCGCGGTGCCGACCGAACGGATGACTGAAGTCACGCGGCATCTCAGCCCCGCCCGGGGGCAGCTCCATCCGCACGGCCGCGCGTGCGCTCGCGAGCCCTGCACGCCCTCCCCTGCGTGTAAGCGGCCGGCGCTGCACAGGGGCAGCTTGCGTGTCACATATCTGGAAACAAATGCGTAGAAGTGGGTAGAAATGCATGTATGTGTGTAATGGATACATATATAAGATATGTGCAAACAAGTCATATAATACTATATGGATTACATAACACAAATATATACAAAGTAACTATCCATATGCATAACATATTCATGAAAATATACTTAAATACAACAATTTATATATATTATATGCTTACATAAACTATGTATGCTTATATATGTATATATGTACGTATGTTATAACTGGAGAAGGGCAGGGCAGCCCACTCCAGTGTTCTTGCCTGGAAAATCCCATGGACAGAGGAGCCTGGTGGGCTGCAGCCTGTGGAATCATGAAGTATCAGACATGACTGAAGCAACTGAACACACGTGAGCATGTGTACATATAAATTATATGTGCACATATGTATCTGTATATGTGTATGGGTGTATATGTAAACATATATACACTATATATTTATATATGTTTTAGATATGTATATGTATAAATATATGCATTATATATTTATATGTGTTTTATATATGTGTAAACACACGCACATATAAATTATGTATGTTTACATGCATTTCTGTGTGTGCGCATAGCAGTGGTGTAGTTGCTAAGTCGTATCCGACTCTTTCTGACCCCATAGACTGCAGCCCGCCGGGCTCCTCTGCGCATGGGATTCTCCAGGCAAGAATACTGGAGTGGGCTGCCATTTCTTTCTCAGGGGATCTTCCCAACCCAGGGATTGAACCCAGGTCTCCTGCACTGCAGGCAGTCTCTTAACCGACTGAGCTACGAGGGAAGCCCTGTATATGTACGTGGATCCATTCTCTATACACACACAGAATACATACAGGGGTAAGGCGCATAGACACGTATACATATTCCCTTAGCGGCGGGAGGGAGCCTATATGCATACACACACCTATTTGAGAATAAATGTATTTTTTCCTTCCATCTGCTAAAGGAACACATATATACATGAGCAGGCTTATATAATGCATATCCAGGTACCACAGCCAAATGAAGCGGTGCCCCTGTGAGCCTTTCATAGACGGAGCAGCGTAAAGCAGAGGCGCGCTTAGCTAGGACCCGTCTTGCGGACGCAAGAGGTGCCAGGAAGCGCAGACGCTGCGGCTGCGCGCGCAGCTCTGGAGGGCGTTCCTGGGAGGACCGGGGGTGCTCCCTGAGGGCAGGCCTGCCCCCGCGGTGCTGCAGACAGCGACGCAGGGGTCACCTTTTGTTTTTCTCCTAAAAGGAACATCTTTGGATTTCTTTTGGTCAGTGGAACAGGTCTTAATGTAGGTCTTCATAAAAGCGAAGTAGCATAAAGCGAACTTTTGAGAGCTGGGGGATACCCGTGTCTCTGTATAAATACACACACACACACACACACACACACACACACATAAAGATCGGTTTCCCAAGTGGCACTAATGGTAAAGAACCCGCCTGGGGATACAGGAGACATCAAGGATGTGGATTTGATCGCTGGGTCGGGAAGATTCCCCTGGAGAAGGGCATGGTCCACTCCAGTATTCATGCCCGCAGAATCCCACGGACAGGGGAACCCGGTGGGTTACTCCCTGGGGCTGTGAAGAGTTGGACACAACTGAAGCAGCTTAGCAAGCACGCACTCACATGCATAAAGACAATGAATATACTGTGGGTGTGTGTGTATATATATGAACAAGTGTATCCTCTCTCCACTCCTAAAGAATCTCTGATGATCCCTTCCAGTTACCAGTTCCAATTAGTTTCTTCGCCCACCTCGTTAAGTGTGGACTATGCTTTGTGACTTCTTAAGAGGACAGTGTGGAAAGTGGGAAGAGTAACTACCGAGGAAAAACCTGAAGAGCACAGGCCAGCCAGGTGGCCAGGGCCAGCGCCGCAGAGGTCAGCCACACTGACAGCGCAGGCCCTGATGTGATGGGGTGGTCAAGGCCCTGACCTCTACGGTCTTCAAACCCCAAAGTCATAACTTCGGCTTAACGGTGGGGAAAAGGTCAGGCAAGTCCAAACTGAGGGACAGTCTGCAAAGTGTCTGACCAGTGCTCCTCAAACCTTCAGGGTCATCAAACACAAGAAAACCCCAAAAAGCTGTCCTTGTACAGAGCAGTCTGAGCAAATGTCACGCCACATCCTGGATGGGATCTGGGGACAGAAAAAAGGCATCGGGATAAAACTGCATGTGCACCAAGTTGCTTCAGTCTTTTTTGGCTCTTTGAGGCCCCATGGACTGCATCCGCCAGGCTCCTCTGTCCATGGGATTATCACTGGGGGGGAGGGGGTCGCCAGCCCCTTCTCCAGGGGATCTTCGCGACCCAGGGATCGAACCCGGGTCTCTTATGGCTCTTCATTGGCAGGTGGGGTTTTTCTTTTTTAACAACTAGTGCCACCTGGGATGCCCAGGATAAAACTAATAACATCCAAATAAAGTATGGACTTTAGTTAACAGTCATCTGTCAATTCAGGCTGATTAGTTGTGACGAAAGTGCCACAGTCACGTAAGATATGAACAATAGAAGAAATTGAGTGTGGGTGTGTCTGGGAACTCAATGGGCTATTTTTGCAACTTTTCTCTAAAGGCTAAAATAAAAAGTCTATTTAGGAACATCCGGTTTCAACTACGATGAGGAAAGCTTGGAAGTTGTCATTCTTCCCCTTATATTAAGAAAAAAAGCTGCACAAAATGAGAACCAACAACTTTTCTTGAACCATCAGAAAGCAGAGGTGGCAGGACAAACTACCGCCCAAAGCCTGCAGAAAAAGAGAAAGAGAAGCGTGGCTGAGCCCAGTGCATTCTGAGCAGGAGCCCCTGGAGCTTCAGGTTGATGGCAAGCCTTCAAGACTAGTTTTGACAGATGTTAGAGGCTGAGTGTGGATAAGTCCTGGGGCTTCAGCCCCGGGGGCCCCACATTTCGCAGGCTTTAGGGATCCCCCGTTGGTCTTCACAGTGAGGGGCTAAGAAAAATCTCCTAGTGGCTCCTGCAGGCTTCCTGGGTGGCCCTTGTGGTAGAGAATCCGCCTGCCAACACACGAGACATGAGAGATGCGGGTTCGATCCCTGCGTCAGGAAGCTCCCCTGGAGAAGGGAATGGCAGCTCGCTCCGGTACTCTTGCCTGGGAAACCCCATGGACAGAGGAGCCTGGCAGGCTACCGTCCGTGGGGTCACAGAGAGTCGGACGCGACTGAGCAACTGAGCCCACATTCACAGCCCTGCAGGGGAAAGGGGAGAGTACCCCTGTTGAAATGACTCAGAGCATTTTCCATAACACCTCTGACCCTGGAAGGAAGTAGATTTAGCAGGGACTTATCTCACTTGGGCTGAAGGGGGAACTGTGATTATCCAGCTCCATCACCCTATAGCCCTCCTCCACCACCCAAACGGAGAAAGGACGATGAGAAACACTTGTGCAGGGCACAGCTCAGGACACAGCCTCACTACAAGCCTGGGATTCTGAATTAAGGCCAGACTCTTCCCCCTCCCTGTGCCTTACATTCCATCAGGACCCCATCATAATAACAGAGGGTTGCTGTAAAGAGTGGAAATGTGCAGGCTCATGGGGAAACCCAGAGACATCAGGGAGATGGGAGCAAGGACGCTTCAGGTACTCGAAGCCTCTGGTACCTAGAGTGCAGTGAATGTTAAATACAGCCCAGCTCTTAGCCAGATTAACATAGCACCCACTAAGGACCTTTCATCCCAGTTTCTACCTGAAATGCTATGTCCAGATCATGGCAAAAATTTATAAGGAATGCTAGAGGCAAGGACAAACAATTGTCTTAAGCTGCAGAATACAACCCAGATTTCAGGTATGGGATTTAAAATCACTGTGATTAACAAGTTAAGGGATTTAATGGGGGGAAATGGCTGTCACAAGTGAGAACAGATGAGTAACAGAAGCAGAAGGATGGAAACTGCAAGACAGAATCAGAAGGAAGTGCTGGGACAGTCACTCATTTTCTTTAAGGCGTAATTGACCCACAATGTTATTTAAGTTTCAGGTTATGATATAATGATTCAACATTTGTATATATTGCAAAATGATTTCTACAGGGTCTAGTTAACATCCATCACCTCACATAGCTACAGAATTACTTTTCTTATGATGAAGATTTACAAGATTTACTATCTTGGGAGCATTCAAATATGTAATACAGTATTATTAACTACAGTTGCCAAGGAAGGCTGTTTTTTTCATACTGTAACATATTACTCTGATGCACTCAGAAGTAGACTGCTTCTGAGTGAGTCTGCTTCAGCAGACTGAGGGAAAAAATCAGTGAGTTTGAAGATACGTCAGTCGAAACTTCCAAATCTGAAATGCAAAGAGAAAAGATAATGAATTAAAAATGGGGGGGGGTGGGGCGGGGGCAAGGGAGAATATCCAAAACTGGGAGACAATAAAACTATAACATGTGCTTGATGGGAATCCCAGACAAAGAAGAAAGAAAGGAATATTTAAAGTTCTAATGGCTGAGGATTTCCCGAAATTAGGAACACATGCAAAACCACAGATCCAGAAACAGCAAGATAAACACTAGAAAATCCGCATTTAGGCATCAGACTTGAACTGCAGAAATTCAAAGACAAAGGAGACCATCTTGAAAGGAGCCAAAAGAAAAAATAGCAACTATAGAGAAACCAGGATAAAGAACTTCATGGTCTTCAGAAACCATGAGAGGAGGGAGACATGGAGCAGAATATTTGAAGTCCTGAAAGGAAAAAATACCAACCTAAAGCTCCATATCCCATGAGTTACCTTTCTAAAGTGAAATGGAAACACGGACTTGCTCAGACAAAACAAACAAAAACAAAACAAAGCCCTGGGTGAATTCGCAGCTAACAGACCTCCTCTGTAAGAAAACCCTGGGACTTCTTCAGGAAGAAAGAGACGGGTGCAGGCCGTAAACGCAGAGTCTCCTAAAGAGAGGAAGTACCCCAGGCACGGGATAACCACAGGCAAAACACCTTAAAAGTCTTTCTCTTTTAAAATCGATCTGAAAGATAACCACTGAAAGCGGCGCCAGCGATGATGTGTCGAGTAGCCACAGCGTGTGGGCACGTGGGGTGAAGGCCAGCAGTGCCACAAGGGGCCGGCGGATGATATGGGAGGGATCTGTCATAAGGCACCTGTGTCACATTTGAAGCAGGATAGTGTCATTTGAACGTAGACTTGGACTCGTTGTAAATGCATCTTGAAAACTATAGAATTTAAAAAAGGATGAAGATGCATACGCTAAGAAAGGAGGGAAAACCGAGTCTGTGAAATGCTCAAGTGAACCCAAAGCAGGCATAAAAAGGAGGAGAAAAATGCTAAGCACGTCAAATAGAGAAGAGCCATAAACACGGTCGACAGTAATTCAGCTACACCAATCATCACTGTAAATGCGAATGGCCTAAATACATTAGTTCAAAGACAGAGACCATCAGAGTGGATTAAAAACACAAGGTCCACCCCTATGTCATCCATGAGCAATACGAAGGCACGGTAGATTAAATGGACGGAGAAAGAGGTATGGGTCAGCACTCGTCCAGAGAGAGTCAGAGTAGCTATGTTAATCTAGACAGGACAGACTTTAGATGAGAAAAGCTCTCAGGGGTGAAGAGGGGCATTATATAATGATAAATAAGTCAGTTCTCCAAGAAGATAAAACAACCCCTCTTGTGCACACACCTGGAAACAGAATGTCAAAACAGGTGAGGCAACAGCTGACTGAGCTTTGAGGAGAAGCAGACAAATTCCCCGTGACAGTGGGAGCCTCCATCAGCTTCTCCAGGAACTGGGAGACCCAGCAGGCAGGAGATCAGCAGAGAGAGCTGGCGTGAGCGTCTTCCCCAACCCACTTGATCAAACTGACATCTATAAGACAGTCTATCCAGAAACAGTATAATTACACATCTTTCTTAAGAGGGCACGGAACATTCAGCAAGAAAGACCATATTCTGGGTCATAAAACATGCCTTCACAAATGGAAAATAATAGAGATAATGCAAAGTAGGCTCTCAGACCGCAGCAGCATTAAGATAGAAATCAAAACCAGGAATTAAAAGCTGCCGTATCTCACATATTTGGAGATTGAACACCACCCTCCTAAGTAACACATAGATCAAAGAGCTCTCAATGGAAATTAAAATGATAGGCTTTGAACTAAGTGAAAATTCAACTTATCAACACTTGAGGGACACAACAAAAGCAGTGCTTAGAGGGAAAGTTTTAGCATTGAACACAAGCATGAATAATGAAGAAAGATCTAAAATCAATTATTTAAGTTTCCACCTTAGTCTAAAGAAAGGAAGAGCAAATTGTGCCTAAAGGAAGCAGATGAGAAGAAATAATAAAAACTATATCAGAAAGCAATGAAATTGAAAGCAGTAAAACAACAGACTACTAAAACCAAAAACCAGTTCCTGGAGAAGATCAAGAAAATCAATATAACTCTAGCAAGGCTCATTAAAGGGAAGGAGAGAGGGAGAAGACACAAAGTTTTAAAATCACAAATGTAAGAGAGGCAATCATGACCGATCTCGTGGACAATAAAAGGGTACCAAGAGCATATTATGAGTAACATTCATGTCTCCAAATAAAATACTTTAGCCCTGTGCTGTGCTTGGCTGTCAGTCATGTCCGACTCTTTGAGACCTCATGGTGAAGTGGAAAAATGTCTTAATGGGAAAAACGTACCAAAACTCATAGGTGTGATGAAAGTTTAGGAACAAAGGAAACAGAAGTAAAAGCGATGGATCACTGGAGTAGTAATGAGTAAAGGTGCATAATGGGCACACCAAAAAGCCAGCTCGGAAACACGGAGGGCTCAGAACAAGGAGTGAGGCTCACTGGCATATTGCTATAAAGCGGCTTATACAGTCCGAGCCACAGCGCGTTTATTCTCACAGGACTGGTAGCAATATGAGAACCTCCCTAAACGAAGAGGACGTGGTCACCTCGTGTAAATTCTGGAAACCGTTTTAAGTTTTACTTACGATTTTCAGAGGCATCGGCAACACGTGACCCAGGTCAGGTTGACCTCACTATTCTTGCACAACAAGCTACATGAAGCTTTGCTTGTAGAACTAAGCTGATTTTGTCTGCTCAGGGAGTTCTCAAGTCTGATCTCCTTTTGTGTTTGAAATTAACAGAAGGAAAAGTAGATGATTGGAATGGTCTATATGAAAAATTTGAATCAATAATTAATAACCTCATTACAGAAAATGCCAGGCTCAGATGGATTCTCTGGCGAAGCCTACCAAACATTTAGATAATAAATTACACCAATTGTCTAACATCTCGTCTAGAAATTAGGAGCAGAGGGAATCCTTCTAAAGTTGTTCTATAAGGGCCACGTTACCCTAACACCAAAGCCAGATAAGATTACAAGAAAGGAAAACTTCAGACCAGTATCATGCATGAACCCTGACGCAAAGGTCCTCAACAATATACTAGCGAATTGTACCCAGCTATGTATAACAGATCATACTGCATGTCCTATTGGGCGGTCTCTCAGGGAAGCAAAGTTGGTTTAGTCTTCGAAAAAGTCAGTCAATGTAATCTATCACATCTATAGGGGTAAAAAGGAAAAGCCTATGTTTATCTCAATTACACAGAACAAGCATTTGACAAGGTCCACCTGTGATAAAAGCTCTCCGAACCTAGGGGCAGACAGGAACTCTCTCAGCTTTATAAGGACTGCAAAGAATCCACAGCTAACATCCCACTTAAGGAGGAGAAACCTGATGCTGTCCCCCCAAGACAGGAACAAAGTAAGATGCCTTCTCTCAAAGCTCTCGTTAAGCATCTCAACTAGTGCAAGCAGGCAAGAGGGGGCGTGAGGAATACATATATTGGGAAGAAATGCAATGTTGTTCACAAATGATGTGATTATCTATGTAAATTCCAAAGAGTAAACATGCTGACTTCCAGAACTCATGTTTGATTATAGAAGGCTGCAGTATACTCGGTTAACACATAAAAGTCAATTGATTTTTCATGGACCATCTATGAACAACTGAAATTTGAAATTAATAAAACAAATACCATTTAATGGCATAGCTCCCTCCAAAAGGACTCCAAGTGATACAGTTAGGTACAGACTTAACAGAACATGTGGAGGGTCTCTATGCAATATACTAAAAAACAGGAGAGAGAAGGCAACATTCTAAATGAATGCACAGATAGCCTCTCTTCATGAGTTGGAAGACTCAGGAATTTTAAGCTGTCAGCGCTTTCCGATTTGATCTGTTGATTCAATGCTACCCGCCTAAAAATCCTAGGAAGCTGTTTTGTAGACATTGACAAAGGGAGTCTAAAATCTGTATAGAAAGGCAAAAGATCGAGAATGGCCAACACAGCCAGGTTGAGAACAAACGCAGAGGACGCACACCACCTGATTTCAAGACGTGCTATAATCAGGGAGGCATGGCCTCGGTGAGAGGATAGGCACACAGAGCGATGAACAAACGGTAGAGAATCCAGAAAAGATCCACGAAGTGCGGTCAGCTGAGCCTTGAAGAAAGGGCAGAGGCAATTCGCTGCAGAAAGGATAGTCTGCGACAAACGGTGCTCGAAAAAGTGCAAAAGAAAACTCAACGCATACCTGACACCTTCCACAAAAATCAGCTGAATATAAATCGTGGGTCTAGAGGTGAAATCCAAAACTACCGAACCTCTAGAAGGAAACAGAAGACTCAAGGTGACCTTGCGTTTTGTCGTGAGATTTAAGCCACAGCAACAAAATGTGATCCCTGAAGGAAAAGCAATAGGGTGAGCTTCACCAAATGACGAACCTCTCTGCACAGGACTGAGAAGGCGAAAGGGCAAGGCATGGGCTGGCAGAAAGCATCTGTAAAAACGTCCCTCATAGAGGAACCACATGCAAAATACGCGAAGAGCTCTTAGAACGTTAGCGATGAGGAAAGAAACCAACCAAACCACGGGAAAGCGGTCTGAACAGACGCAGCCCCTGAAAGAGCTACATGGGGAGTTTGCCGCTGGTCTACTGGGTGCGATCCAGGACCGAACCTGATCGACCCAGGTTCCTTCCCCTGTTGGGGAACTGGGATCCCAAAAGCCGCGTGACATTGCCCAAATAGACCAAAAGTTCAAAAAAAGCTATATAGCTAGCAAATAAGAACAGGAAAAGCTTGACACAATGAGTCACCACAAAGTGAAAATTAAAACAATAATGAGATACAAATGCATCCCATTAGAATGGTTAAACACACACACACAACACATGCACACACACA
>SJYQ01093272.1:1876163-1905335 GCA_006410935.1 Redunca redunca
CAGAATGGGACAGCAAGCTTGGAAACCGGTTAAGAAACCTCTCACAAAGCTGATTAAGTCACAACCCAGACATTATACTCAGTGGTGTTTACTCAACTGACCTGGATTCTTGCGTCTGCACAGAAATCGGCACGTGCGTGTTTGTAGCAGCCTTACTCATAATCACCCCAAACAGTGAACAACAGAGACATCCTTCCCCGTAGGTGAATGGAGAAGCAGCCCATGGTGTGTCCAGACAAAGGAGCGTCGTCCAGTGGTAAAACCGACGCACTAGGACGCCAAGAAAGATACGGGGCAACCTCCAAGCGTGTGGCGGAGGGCAGGAAGTCAGTCTGAAAACCGGGACACGACCTTCCGCGATGGGCGAACTCACAGAGGCCGTGAAAAGACCGGCGGAGGCCAGGATTTCAGGAGGAGCGGCGAGAGGCGTGAATAGAGGAAGCACGGGGTGCTTAGCGTCGTGGAACTCTGCTGCAGGACAGCTGTGTGCATGGTAAATTATGTGTATAATATGTATAAATGTATGATGGATGAGAGGTTCTGCGAATAGATGATCTTCTGCATCTGTCAAAACTCATAGAACTTTACAGCACAAAGAGTGAAACGTAATGTATGCAAATTTGAAAAATCGTTTAGGACATTATGGGACCCCAGGAAGAAACGGAGTGGGAGAAGATTATTGCGAATGTGTGCAACGACCTCACGGCTGTGGGTGGGGGAGGTGCTGACCAAAGTGGACTCGGACGTGAACAGGGTCTGTGTGTGCGAGAGGGCCCGGCCCGGACCCGTGTCCCAGCTGGCAGAGCCACCCAGGGAGAATGGCTGGCGTTCTGAGCCTCCTATACGTGCGGTTCTGCTCTTGGGCAAGTTAGTAAGTGGATGGCAGATGGAGGGAGCCGGGTTTGTCACCGTCGGAGTGAGAATCCACAGATAAACAAGGAAAGAGGCTGGAAATATTCTGCTGGTGATGGAATGGAGTTGGAGAATCGATACAAAGTCACATTTAACTCAATATAAATACAGATGGTCACAGACAGAAATATTTGTAGCTATGTGTGTACATAGGTACATAGGTTGGTGCACAAACATATATTTCCTTGCTCTGTCAACTCTTGAAAGGCTTAAAGAAATAGCAGCCAGCAGCAGTGAGCACTCTTCCGGCCCAGATCTTGGTTTCTGACGCTGTTTCCCAACAAAAGGACCGAGGCGCCTTGGAGAGATGCCTGCTGCACGTGGAGAGCAGGGGAGGGAAGTGCGTGGCGGCAGTGCCCGCAGCGGAAGGTGAGGAGGTGCCGAGACGCCGGACCAGCGCCAAATCGCCAAGCCAACAGTGCGCTTATGCAGACGTGCCGCCGCAGAAGGGTATTCCAGGGGGACACGGACGCCAACAGAATGGCTCTCAAAGTCCACAGGTGGGGTGATTTGAGCAGTTGACAATGACCGACTTTTACTTCTCTGTGGAACCAGTATTTGCCCCCATTTATCAAATGAGGAAACAGACACAGAAAGCTTAGTAACGTGTTCAAGGCCACACAGCTAACCAGGAGCAGAACGGGAATTCCAGATCCGGCTCTCTAACCCGCGGATGCCCCTGGCTCGGCTGACTTGGGGCCAGACGGCGGGTTTCCAGCTCGATGGATCACGTGACGACGCCCTGCAGAAGGAGAGGCGGGATTGTTAAAACGAAGCGCGGGCACGTAGCGAGCTGTGTGAGCGTGTCCGCGCGTTCAGGAGGCAGTGATGCTGCCAGGACCCCGGTCTTCCCGTCACCGTTCCGTCTTTTGTTGGTTGGTTTGATTTTTCTTCTACTATTAAACGAATGAGGGCAAGTTAAAGGGCATTGCCTCTTTAAGGCTGAGCATTTCTATAAAAATGAAATAAAGTCTCTAAAGGTTGCATTATTTAATGAATTAGTGTATTTGAGAGTACTGTTTAAACTGTCAAGAGTTACAATGATGATGATGATGGCACTTTTGTTATTTGTATTGTTGAAATAGAGTGAGCAGACTGGGTGGAAATTGGGGGGTGCTGGAGGCAGGGGTGGGATGGTGCGATCAGCCCCCACCAGGGGCACCCGCAGGGAACTGCCACCTGAGCCTTTCCTGGCAAGCTCCCGCTTCTCACTGCAGCCCCAGGAATGAGGTAGAGGGGAGGGAGGGCAGTTCAGGAGCCCTCGGGCGGTGCGCCGGTTTGGCGGTGTTTGCTCACGGCTTGTGCGGGTCAGCCATTTGCACAGGCGCAGCAGGGCCTGCTAACCTCTGCTGCGGGATATGGGCCCCCGCCGAGAAGATGGCAAGGGCTGGGCTGTTTTCAGGGCTGGGCTCAGCCGGGGCAGGGGCTCCAGGGGCGGGAGCTCCCTCGTGCGGCCTTCCCGTGTGGGGCCAGGTCCCAGGGGGAGCAGAGCAAGAGAGCAGAGGTGGAGGTCATGTACAGGGCAACGCTTCCCAGGTCATGAAGTACGGCCTCCTAGTAGCCTGCGTCTGTGGCCCCTGAGGGTGACCGGGTCCTCTGCCTGCTCCCAAACGTCCTCCTCCTCATCAGCCCCGGAGGTCCTCCCCATCATCGACCCCAGAGTTCCTTGCAGAAGCAGAGCTGCTTTCAGGAAACTGGGGCCAAGTCAAGAGCTGCCGTCTGCCTTCCCCTGACCCCCCGCACCTGTCCTTCTCCCCTCCTTCTGGCTGCCCGGAGAACTATGGGCAGAATCTCAGGGCTTCACGAGGACACGCTGCCTTTTGTTAGTGATGGCACCTCTCAAACTTTTCTTTGGGGATGCCAAGTGCATCCCCAACATAAAGATGCTTTTCGTTGCATTTGATTTTTATTTTATATGATGGTATAGTTGGTTTACAACCTGTTCCAGTATTCTTGCCTGGAGAATCCCATGAACAGAGGAGCCTGCCGGGTTACAGTCTGTAGGGTGGCGAAGAGTTGGCCTCGACTGGCGTGATGGGCACGGACGCAGCACATAATTGATGTGCTGGCTTCCAGTGTGCAGCCAAGCGTTCAGGTTATACGTATACATATACTCATTCTGTTTTAGAGTTCTTCCCCCCATATAAGGGACTTCCATGGCGATTCAGAGAGTAAAGAATCTGCCTGCAGTGCAGCAGACCCCAGTTAGACCCCTGGGTCTGGAAGATCCCTGGAGGAGGGCGTGGCACCCCACTCCAGTATTCTTGCCTGGAGAATCCCATGGATGAGCAGCCTGGCGGGCTACAGTCCGTAGGTCGCAAATACTGAGTAGGGCTCCCTGCGCTATAGAGTAGGTTCTTACGGATTATCTGTTCTACTTATAGCAATGTGTATCTGTTAAATCCAGACTCCTAGTTCATCCCTCCCACCTTTCCGCTTTGTTAACCGTTAGTTTGTTTTTGAAGTCTGTGAGTGAAAGAGGCTTTTTGTTTCACAGAACAGATACAGACAACGCTAACTTCATAGTGACATCAATTTCAACGATTGCTTTGAAAACCTCTGGCGCTGAAATTCGTTGTATCTGAGCTATTGACACGAATGCCTAGAAGCTGACAAAATGAGTTCGAAGAATCTGAACACTCCCGATCTTCCCGTGGGGACCAGTGTGGGGGACCCACTTTCCTTAAGGTTGCCAGGAAGTGACAGAGGCCTCAGATTCCTCATCAACGCGAGGGCCGTGTCCAGGGTGGCCGTGGGCCCTGCTCGGCCCTGCCCCTCTGCAGAGCAGTGACAGGAAGGCCAGTGGGGTTGAACCACTGCCCTGCAGAGGGGCCTGCATGTTGGTGCTTCCTGGCCCCCGGGTGCCTTCTGCCCTGGGCCTGGTGGGTTCCAGTCTTGCTCTCTTGCTCCCAGGAATATCTCCACTGGGTACTTTGTGGTCAGAGGCCCTCAGGGTACAAGCCTCCTTGAGCTCTCCCTGCAAGGTGACAGGCACACAGAGAACAAAGGTCCACTAAGAGACCCTGGTGCTGGGAGAGACTGAAGGCAGGAGAAGGCGGCAGAGGATGAGATGGTTGCATGGCGTCACCCACTCAGTGGACATGAATGTGAGCAAACTCCAGGAGCTGGTGAAGGACAGGGAAGCCTGGCACGCTGCAGTTTATAGGGTCGCAAAGAGTCGGACACGACTGAGCCGCAGAACAAAAGCAACACAAAGACCCTTTGGAGGGTCCCAGGAGCTCCAGCCCCTGGGTCCCTTGAACTTGCGGTGTTGATGGCCTTAAATAGATATGGGGGCAACGAGGACCCCATGGGGACCCTGGTCACACCCGCGCTCCCCTCACAGGTCCAGGCCTCAGAGAGTGCTCTCCCCAACAGCACTCAGCTGTGTCACTCGGGCCACCGAGCCTGGGGCACCACCTTCTGGGACCCACACGGCTGTCCTCTTACCCGCTGAAGTCAGGAAGCTGACGGCAGCCTGGGACCCCGAGGTGGGCGGGCGGCCATCTCCTGCATCCACAGCCCTCCAGACACGAGGTGACCCTCTCGTTCTGTTCTAGTGGTTGCATCTGTGGAACACAGACCCAGCGTCCTGATCTCCTGTGAGGCCTGAACCCAAATCCTATCTGTTCATCAGCAGTCGTGTTTTGGAGAAATTCCAGATGAGCTAATTCGTGCTTCGTCTCCTCAACCATTTCCTCTGCTGGAGAAACAAGAGGCTTGAAAAGCATATTTAACCAAATGTGTTTTTTCCCCCCTCTTGGAGCTGTTGACGTCTAGTCCTGCTGCAGGCATAGAACTTCCTATTTATGTGACAAATAGGCCTGCTTCCAGCCTTGGAAAAAACTCGCTTATTGACTCTCTCATCGTGTGGAAACAAATCACGTCCGAGCTGTGCTCAGGGCAGCAGGGAAGATTTGGGTGATGCCTAAGGCACACTGACACCAGAGGAGGGGCCTCCACCTGGGCCTACCCCCCACCCCCCAGAACCGCTCAGGGACCAGCCACTTTGTGACTTATGTAAGTTACCTGTGGGCTCAACCCTGGAGAGCAGAGGTCAAGGCCAGTGAGACCTGCATGTCAGAGCCTTGTCCCGGGATGCCCTGGGTACCCACATGTGGGGAAGATGCTCACTGAGGTCAGTTTCTGACCAGGCAGGGCCTTGTGGCAATCCTGGGTGCAGAAGTGTTTCTGCGTCCTCTTTCTTGTTTGTAGGAATCAGCTTCAGCCTCCAGGATATTCCCTGAGTTCCAAAGAGCAGATTCCCAACAGATACTAATCAGGGAGTGGGGTGGATACAGAGACAAGGCAGGAGCAGCTGAGCAGCAAGAGTTTGGGGTAGGTCCTGGCTCCCCATCAAGGGATCAGTCAGTTCACTTCAGTCACTCGGTCGTGTCTGACTCTCTGAGACCTCATGGACCACAGCACGCCAGGCCTCCCTGTCCATCACCAACCCCTGGAGTTCACTCAGACTCATGTCCATTGAGTTGGTGATGCCATCCAACCACCTCATCCTCTGTCGTCCCCTTCTCCTCCTGCCCTCAATCTTTCCCAGCATCAGGGTCTTTTCAAATGAGTCATCTCTTTGCATCAGGTGGCCAAAGTATCAGAGCTTCAGCTTCAGCATCAGTCTTTCCAATGAATATTTAGGGTTGATTTCCTTTAGGAGGGACTGGTTGGATCTCCTTGCAGTCCAAGGGACTCTCAAGAGTCTTCTCCAACCCCACATCCAACACGTTCAACGGACACACAACAATAACTTTGAGCCCTGCTGCAGAAGTAAAACCCCCAGGAATCGGAAGACGCTAGCATCCTTCACCCCAGAGATCACAGTTTGGTGACCTGAAGAAGCTCAGCAGGAGGCCAGGTGAGGCCAGATTAAAGGAGGGCAGGTCCTGCCCACACCCGGATGCTCCTCAGCAAGCCCGCCCTGAACCTGTGCTACAAAGCTCCTCATCAAACCCTCCCATTTCCGGACATATGGTTTTTAGGGCATGAGCCCACTGTGGCCCCTTTGCTTGCAAATCAATGAAGCTATTCCTTTCTCTTTCACCCAGAACTCGTGTCCGAGATTCCATTCGGCGCCAGCGCAGAGAGCCCGTGTTTGGGGCACCATGTCCTCATGTGTAACGTGGGAAATTCGTTCTCATCCTGGAGCCAGGAGGAAGTGAGAGAGCACCAAACACGGGACCCCGAGGGGAACGGTCACTCGGAAAAGGTGGCAGGACAAGCTCAGATGCCCTCAGAAGGCTGGGTCGCAGGCATTCATTTACTTCCCTCTGTTCCAGGGATGCCTGCGGCCTTTGAGGGACGTGGGGAAGCTTAGGGCCTGTGGACACCATCTCCCTGGAAGACGTGTCCTTGGGCGGCTCAGGTCCCCGAAGGCCACTGCTGCCCATTTTTCCATTTGTAAAATGAGGCTAATGACCCTGATTTCTGAGAAGTCTGGAGATGAGGGGTGGGTCTGCAGAAGCTCCGGGCTTCTCAGGTGGCACAGTGGTAAAGAACCCGCCTGCCGATGCAGGAGGCACAGGGTCGATCTCTGGGTCAAGAAGACCCCCTGGAGGAGGAAATGGTTACCCACTCCAGTATTCTTGCCTGGGATATCTCATGGACAGAAGAGCCTGGTGGGCTGCAGGCCATGGGGTCACAGAGAGTCAGACAGGACTTAGACACTAAACAGCAGCCGCAGAGCCTCCGGGCCAGGCAGCTCTGACCACAGCCACCCTCTCACACTCGTGGGGGCACCAGGATGCAAGCAGTGGAAACCGCGGAGCCCAGCTCAGCCCGAACCCCACTGCCTTCCCAGCTCTCCGCCTGATCATCGCCACCCGGGTACCGGGAACGCTCCGGGCAGTCCCAGGCATCCTGGTCTCGCCCACTGGGACCCTAGGCTATCAGCCAGGTTTCCAGGGGCTTCCAGCTCTGGGGAGACCAGTTGTGTCCAAGGAACCATTCCTTTCCAGGACCACACAGAGCGGGGAGCCAATACCAGGGTCCCCCGAGTTCCTGGGAAAAGATAACCTTTCCTGAGAGGGATAACAGTTGGCTGATGGTGGGTGATGGGGAGCTGTCTCTCTCTGAGATAAACTGGTCCCCCTGCAGGCGATGGGCTGACCCTCCCACCCCCCACACAGCTGTGCTTTCAAGCAGCTGGGCAGGGACAAGCCCACCTACAGTGTCCACCGCCCTCCTCCCGCTCAGCATCCCGGGGAGTCCTCTGGGGCCTTGAACTCCAAGTCCCCAGGGCCCCAGGAAGCCCCAAGCAGACAGGAGCCTAGGGTCAGGGGCTGTGAAGACCTTAATTTAAATGTAGATTTTGACTTTCTGCTCTTGTCTAGTTTGGAATACTAATTACAGCAAGTGCTCGGATAATTTAAAATGCTGCACAATTGCAGATTTGACATTTTCTCTCTCCCCACCACCGTCCCCCTCCCCACGCTTTCTGTTTTGGGTTGAAAGGATTTTTCCTCCTTCCGTCCTGTTGAAAAGCTAAAGTAAAACTCAAATCGCCCCTTTCAAAAACTCTGAAATCCAACACCATAGGACTCTCTGGAAAGGTTCAGTGTCCTCAAGGTCTCTGTTCCCAGGTTCCGCAGAGCCTGGGTGAGCCCACCACCCTTCCCACAACTTGAAAGTGTGCAGCACTGGTGCTCGGAGGACCCCAGGCCGCTCAGGAAACAACCGCCAGTAGATACACGAGGCGCGACGAGAGGTGTCTATTTGCTGAAGACAGAGTAAGGAAAAAGAGGATGTCGGCCAACAGCGGGGCCAGCATGGACCCCACGCCGCCTCCCTCTCCCTATTTCAGTCCTGCTCGAGAAGAAGACCCCTTTCCTTTCCTACCTGACGCCCTCCACGTCTCAGGTAGCTAAGTGCTCCCCTGTCAGTGGGCTATTTTTAAGCCTGTAACTCTTCAGTGATTTTGAAGGCATCTTAGCCACATAGGTTGTGAAGCCAGGATTCCCTGAATTTTGCTCTAAAGACGGATCATCCATCTCCCTTTGTGAAGGAGCCATTGTCCCCGTGTGGCTTTGTGTCCTTTCTACCTCCTCGGTCAAGCAGGTGGCTCTGAGAGTCGCGGGTGCTCTCCCGTGAATGTTTCCCGTTCTCCAGGGTTCACTCTTTATCTATTGCCAGTCCGAGGTGAATGCAGGTTGGTATCTGGTAGACAAGCTCCCTCTTGCTGGTCTCTGTTTATATACTTAAAATGTTAGAGTGTTCTTTTTTATCCCCAATTCATGTAGGGATAATCGTATCACATTCTCATGCTAATCTCTATGGAGGTTTTTGGTTGGAATTATATAAAATAAGCAAATTAATGTAGAACTAATAATAGCCACTGTTTTCTTCTGAGTCCACGGCTGTCTCGTCACCTTTATTCTCCTCAGTGCAGGAGTGCTCGTTCCTTCACCCAAGAACTGCCGGCTTCCGATCACTGTGTCCCTCGCCGCTCTTCGCAATATCTTGTCTCCTCTGGCCTTTATCTAACTTCATTAGGGGATTTGCCATAATAAGGGATCAAAAAGATGCCTCGGGGTTCATCGCAGCACTGTTTACAATAGATGGGACATGGAAGCAACCTCGATGTCCATCGACAGACGAATGGACGAGGAAGCTGTGAGCATGCACACGATGGACTGTTACTCAGCCATGAAAAGGAGCCCATTTGAGTCAGCTAACCCAGAGCGTAAGGTACAGAGTGCAGTAAGTCAGAAGAGGAAGACAGGATCGCATCTCAACACGTTTATATGGAGCCTAGAAAGATGGTACAAATGGTCCTGTGTGCGGGGAGCAAAGCAGACACAGACATAAAGAACAGACTTGTGGGCGGAGTGGGGCAAGGACAGGGCGGGAGGCTCTGGGAGAAGAGCTCTGAAGCACACGCATGACCATAGGCAAGACAGGCCGCCGGTGGGAGCTCGGTGTGCGATGCGGGGACCCAGAGCTGGTGCTCTGGGGCGACCTGGAGGATGGAGTGGGCGGCGGGGGGGTCAGGAGGGCAGGGACACACGGATGCCAGTGGCCAACTCATGTTAATGTGTAGCAAAAACCATCACTATTGTAAAGCAATCATCCTCTGCTTAAAAAAGAAAGTAAAACTAAAAAAAGAGAGGCCAAGCTGCGATCAAGTGGCGGCTGAGACCCGGGGGCTTCCGGGTCAGGTGCAGCCTTCCGGATCCTCCGTCTCTGCTGCTTCTGACTTGGTCCACTTTGCCTCAGCAGGGGGTCAGCACCGGCTGCGGGAGGATGCACGGAGTGGGGTTTGCAGGTGAGTTCCCACGGAAGATGTCCCCCTGGGACCACATCCCGATCATGGACCCCGAAGCCAATGGGAAGGGCTTTGACCCCACCTGGGATGTGGGTCCGGGTGGCTCCTATAGACATTCGAAGGCTTCACGATGGGGAGTGTGCCCTCAGATAAGACAGTGGCACCCAACTCCATACTCTCGCCTGGAAAATCCTGTGGATGGAGGAGCCTGGTGGGCTACACTCTGAGGTTGCTAAGAGTCAGACACGACTGAGCGACTTCACTTTCACTTTTCACTTTCATGCGTTGGAGAAGGTAATGGCAACCCACTCCAGTGTTCTTGCCTGGAGAATCCCAGGGACGGGGGAGCCTGGTGGGCTGCCGTCTTTGGGGTCACACAGTCGGACACGACTGAAGCGACTTAGCAGCAGCAGCAGCAGCAGTGCGCCCTCAGGGGAAGTCTGTGCTGGGGAGAGGTGGGTGTGAGGAAATGGACAGATGTCCACAGCATCCGAAAAAATGGAAACAAGCGCCAAGTAAAAGAGGTGAACCGAGGTGTGTGTGGTGGGCAACACGAGTGTGCTGCCCCTGCGGGCCGTCCCGACACCCCGGGGGTCAGCGGGCGGGGCTGGGCTTATGATGGGGGCGGGCACACAGGGCCGCTCACTTCGAGCCTGGCTCCTCATGCTGCGTGGCTGCAGGGGTGGGGGCCATGGGCAGGGGTGGGGTGCAGGAGGGACAGGCCCCCGGCTGGGCTCCCCTGCCGGTGGAAATGCAGGGCCCCCGTGCAGACACACGCCCTCATGTCAGCAGGGTGAGAGGAGCTGTGAGCCGTGAAAGCAGGGGTGCGTGGCCCCCCCAGACGGCGACATCCTCTCCCCACCCAGCCACTCGGGGTCAGAGCATCACCTCCTAACCAGAGGGACACCTAGGGGCCCAGGATCCCAGTCAGGGGCTTTACCCACCAGACAGGAGGTGAGTCAGGCTGGGAGCACCACACGCCCACCCCCAACAGCCCCCGCTCCAGCACACAGTCTGCACCCTGCCTGCTCTGGATGGTTTACACATTAACCCGTTTAATCCTGCGAGAGCCCTGAAGAGCAGGAGCCATCAGCTGCCCCCACTGTACAGATGAGAAAGCTGAGGCCAAGAACAATCAAGCCACTCACCCAAGTCCATCCGGCGGAGGAGCAGGCAGGCCACTGTCTCCAACCCAGATGTCTACTTTTTCAAATGCCCTAAGAGACCTTTTAAGAAGTTCCAGAAGAACATCTATTTCTGCTTTATTGACTATGCCAAAACCTTTGACTGTGTGGATCACAATAAACTGTGGAAAATTCCACAAGAGATGGGAATACCAGACCACTTGACCTGCCTCTTGAGAAACCTGTATGCAGGCCAAGAAGCAGCAGTTAGAACTGGACATAGAACAACAGACTGGTTCCAAACAGGAAAAGGAGTATATTAAGGCTGTATATTGTCACCCTGCTTATTTAACTTCTATGCCTCAGAGTGTATCATGAGAAACGCTGGGCTGGAGGAAGCACAAGCTGGAATCAAGATTGCCGGGAGGAATATCAATAACCTCAGATATGCAGATGACACCACCCTTATGGCAGAAAGTGAAGAGGAACTAAAGAGCTTCTTGAAAGTGAAAGAGGAGAGTGAAAAAGTTGGCTTACAGCTCAACATTCAGAAAATTAAGATCAGGGCATCCGGTCCCATCACTTCACGGCAAATAGATGGAGAAACAGTGGAAACAGTGGCTGACTTTATTTTTGGAGGAGCTCTGAAATCACTGTGGATGGTAACTGCAGCCATAAAATTAAAAGATGCTTACTCTTTGGAAGGAAAGCTATGACCAACCTAGACAGCATATTAAAAAGCAGAGACACTACTTTGCCAACAAAGGCTCGTCTAGTTAAGGCTATGGTTTTTCCAGTAGTCATGTATGGATGTGAGAGTTGGACTATAAAGAAAGCTGAGTGCAGAATAATTATGCTTTTGAATTGCTGTGTTGGAGAAGACTCTTGAGAGTCCCTTGGACTGCAAGGAGATCCAACCAGTCCATCCTAAAGGAGATCAGTCCTGGGTGTTCATTGGAAGGACTGATGTTGAAGCTGAAGCTCCAGTACTTTGGCCGCCTGATGCAAAGAGCTGACTCATTGGAAAAGACCTGGATGCTGGTAAAGATTGAGGGCAGGAGGAGAAGGGGATGACAGAGGATGAGATGGCTGGATGGCATCACCGACTCAATGGGTGTGAGTTTGGGTGGACTCCAGGAAGTTGGTGATGGACAGGGAGGCCTGGCGTGCTGTGGTTCATGCGGTCGCAAAGAGTTGGACAAGACTGAGCGACTGAACTGAACTGAAATGTCCTAAGAAACAGGTCCTTCACAGACATCTTGAGTCTTTTATTTTTCATGCTCCTAGGGAAATGATCTGCATTTCTGGATGGTAACGTATTCGAAAGTGTTCTGTGCAGGCCTCCTGTGTACAGGGGGCTTCCTTCCTCAGGGGTCCACAGCTGTGAATATGGCGTGGTTTTATCCCAAGGATCTTTCTGTCTTGTGGGAAGGACAGAGGAATGTCCAGGGCCTGCAGTGCAGCCTAGGAAAAGGTGTGACCTTGGCACACCACAGGAGTCCTTGGGGGACGTGCCCCAGCTTTGGGGACAGAGAAAGTGGCTGGGAGATGGATCTCAGGGGAGTGCGTCCCTGCACAGGGGCCTGGCCGGCACAGGGGTGAGAGAGGTGCCGGGGAGAACTCGGGAGGTGAAGCAGGGGTGCAAAGGGGAGCAGTGAGGGCAGGGGGTGGGAGCAGGCGCCCTTCCTGGCGGCCACTCTTTACACCTGATGCTGAGGATGGCATGGTCTCTCTCCCACCCCCAGCCTTTTACACAAGGAGACCGAGCTTCACCTCGGAAGGCCTGCTGGCCTCACCCCAGGCACTTGTCGCAGACACTGTGTGTGTCTGTCTCTGTGTTTGCTTTTAGGATAAACTCTAAATCCAATGAGCCAGAGTGCCTTGTGCAGTTCCTGCTTTTGAAAATTTGCTGGCATTTTTGTATTATCAACGAAGATACATTTTGTAGCGTCCATGAATTATTGGAAATAATACAAACCCTATTTCTTTCTGGTATTATTTGCTTTATAATTGCATTATTCCAATTATTCTCAGCTACCTCAACTTTCTCCATCCTGTATCCTAAAGAGTGAGAGAGAGATTCAAGAAATTCAGCAGGTCTTTACTAAATGCTCAGTGTTTCTTTCATTTCCTTCAGATCTTTTCAGGAGTCGCAGACTTTCATTTTCATCTATTTCACTCAGCCTGTGTGGGATTACAATACAGCCACAGCAAAGAATTAAGATATCAACAAAGTGCATTGACACCTTATTCCACTTAATTCTATTTAAATTGAAATATGCAGCATTAGAAATCAACATGGCCAAATCCGTGTTTTATTTGCTTTTGTCCAATAACTCTTGGAGGATAATGAATGATGACATCCTGATGCTGTTGTGGGTCCGTGCATGTAGGGTGACTCTTGATGCCAGATGCCCAGGTGCAGAGACTGTCCTCTCCGAGATGCCCTCGCCTCAGATGGCAGCTGCAATATTGGTGCCTAGGCCTCACTTCTGCAATCTGGGGGTGGGGTCTCCACGGACTTCCTCGGGTTTGATAATTCTTAGAACTCAAGAAAGTGCTAATACCTGTGGTTTTCATTTAATTATATCATAAGGAGATCAAACCAGTCGGTCCTTAAAGGAAATCAACTCTGAATATTCATCAGAAGAAATGATGCTGAAGCTCCAGTACTTTGGCCACGTGATGCAAAGAACCAACTCATTGGAAAAAAACTCTGATGCTGGGAAAGAACGAGGGAAGCAGAAGAAGGGGACAGCAAAGGACGAGATGGCTGGATGGCATCACTGACTCGACGGACATGAGTTTGAGCAAGCTCCGGGAGTTGGTGATGGACAGGGAGGCCTGGTGTGCTGCAGTCCATGGGGTCATGAGGAGTCGGACACGACTGAGCGACTGAACAACAACATAGTTTTTTTACAGCAAAGGGAACAAGCGAGACCCAGGCAAACAGTGGTGCTCAGCAGTCTGGGAGGGGCCCATGAATGAAGCTCCTGCGGCTCCCAGAGTCACATTCCCCGCCAGGTACATCCTGGCTGACAGCACGCAGAACTTCGCCAACCAGGGAAGCTCATCGGCGCTGCGGTGTCCAGAGCTTTGATGGGGACTTCATCAGTAGGTCAGCTTGACCGAATAATCAGCCAGTCATTAATCTCCAGCCCCATCTCCTTCCCGAGGTGGGGGGTGGGGGTGGACTGATACCTGTGGCTCAGAGCCCCAGCCTTTTGACCCTGTGTCATGTTTCTGGAGAGGCCAGCCCTCTCCTACATCACCTCTGTCACACAGACCATCTTTGGGCCCAGAGGCATCAACTCATGAGGTCAAGCTCAGATGCGGTCCATGGTCCCCCACGAGTAACACAGATGCTCTACCATTCTGGAAATCCCAAAGATTTAGAGATTCCCTTCAGGAAGAGGGGATGAAGTCCAGCTGCAATCTTTATCGTACAGAAAGTTGCCAATTTCTTCCTTCTGTCTGATCCTGAGTTAGGAGTTTGGGTCTAGTCTCTTGTAAGAGAGGGGCTTAACAGTAAAGAATTTGCCTGTAATGTAGGAGACCCAGGTTTGATCCCTGGGTCAGGAAGATTCCCTGGAGGAGAGCATGGCTACCCACTCCAGTATTCTTGCCAGGAGAATCCCAGGGACAGAGTAGCCAGGCCGTCTAGAGTCCATCGGGTCACAGAGAGTTGGGCGTGATGAAGCTACTGAGCACTTGTAAGAGGTGGAACCTTGTGTGTTCCTGCCGCCCCGAGGCCTCCAGCCTCTACTCCTGCCGCCCCGAGGCCTCCAGCCTGCACCCCTGCCTCCCCGAGGCCTCCAGCCCCAACTCCTGCCGCCCCAAAGTCTCCAGCCGCCACTCAGCATCTGTCTTGTGCTGCCTCTGGGGGAGGGGTCCTGGGTGGTGTGGACGGCGGGTGTGGAGTCTTGGTCTGCTTTCCGACCACAGGCGAGAGGCAGAATCTCCCTCTCAGATCCTCAGTGTTCTGAGTCTTCCTATCTTTACTCTGCTGCTCTCATTTTGTTGTTATTCTGCAAATTTCCACCTTGAATATCATAGGCGGTTGTGGTCTGTGGTGGGAGAAGGGAGGATGGTGGGGCGTGTGAGTTTCGGCTCTGTCACTAACTAGCAGTGTGTGTGTGTGCACACGTGTGTGCCTGTGTGGGAGGTGAGCCAGGGCGTGTGCACACGTGTGTGCCTGTGTGGGATGCAGCCTCTCTGCCCCTGCAGGTCCTTGGCCTCCTTCCTGGACGACATCCTTGCGGTTCCTCCATGAAAGCCCGCTGTGTGCTGGGTTTCACTGTGGCGTCTGGTCCCCTGGCCTGTGTCCTCTGCCACAGATGGGGCTATGGCTCAGGAAGTTGGAAATTGCCCAGGGTAACTCAGAGGGAGGCCTGGCCTGCACCCCACTTGTCCAGAGCGTCCCACCTGTCCAGGGCATCCCACCTGTCCAGGGTGCCCCACCTGTCCAGGGCGTTCCCACCTGCCCAGAGTGTCCCACCTGTCCAGAGTATCCCACCTGTCCAGAGCATCCCACCTGTCCAGGGCGTTCCCACCTGCCCAGAGTGTCCCACCTGTCCAGAGCATCCCACCTGTCCAGAGTGTCCCACCTGCCCAGAGTGTCCCACCTGTCCAGAGTGTCCCACCTGTCCAGAGTGTCCCACCTGTCCAGAGTGTCCCACCTGTCCAGAGCATTCCCACCTGCCCAGAGTGTCCCACCTGTCCAGAGTGTCCCACCTGCCCAGAGTGTCCCACCTGTCCAGAGTATCCCACCTGTCCAGAGCATCCCATCTGTCCAGAGTGTCCCACCTGCCCAGAGTGTCCCACCTGTCCAGAGTATCCCACCTGTCCAGAGCATCCCACCTGCCCAGAGTGTCCCACCTGTCCAGAGTATCCCACCTGTCCAGAGCATCCCACCTGTCCAGAGCGTCCCACCTGTCCAGGGCATTCCCACCTCTCTAGGGCGTCTCACCTGTCCAGGGTGCCACACCTGTCCAGGGCAGCTCCCCTTAGCCTGTAAGAGGCAGCCTTCCCTGGTACACACAGTTCAACATTCCCTGAGGCCCCAGAGCTCCCGAGGTCTGAGCTGAAGGTTCTCCAGGGGCAGCCGGGAAGACCCCCCCTTGTGTGCCCCCCACTCCCAGGCAGGCATCTCCCTTCTGCTCACCTCCACCCCCTTCAGCCTGGGACCCACAGGGCTCTGATCACAAGTGCCCTCAGACAAGGCCTCTCAAACGTGCCCTGTTCTCAGCACAGCTGAGCCAGCCTGGAATTTTCCAAAAGGACTTTGCTGAGATCTGAGGGAAACAAGAAAGAGCCCTGCGCAGCGCAGGCTGCCTGTAAATAGACCTGCTCCCAGCTCCGCGCCCAGGGTTCCGGGCCTCAGAGCCCCCGGGGCTGAGCCCTGGGTGCCCACCTGGCACAGGCACCCCGCTTGTTCCCGGGGTTTGGGGCAGGCACCCACACCTACTCTCAGAAGGGCCAGGTCTGCCGCCTTGGCCCTCTCTGTGATCCAGGGGAGGCCTGGAGGCTCCTGCTCACTGTTTGGAGGACGACGGGGGTCTGGGGGCTGATTGTCCCCTCCCCTGCCTCAGGGATCACCTGCCACATCAAGAGCTACCCTTTCCCTGAGGAGGGGCCTGCCAGGGCCCTGCAGTGCCAGCCGGGGTGGAGGGGGGGTCACTGCCTCCCCCCCTCCAGGCAGCTGGGCAGCTGGAGGTAGGGGTTCCCAGTGCAGGAGCATGGGGCCCTGCTGTGTCCCCCTTTGCTCTGACTCTTCCCAACACCCGCAGCTGCCTCTGAGCAGGACACCCACCCCTTCCCAGCTCCTCTGATGGAGACTAATGGGCCCAGCTCGGGTGGAGCCCCACCTCGGGGGTCACAGGGAGCCCGGCAGTCCCTGCTGGACCTGCACCCCAGCCCCAGGCTGACCTGGGGGCTCTGAGCTGCTTGCCTGCTGCCCCTGTGGGGACAACGAGCCTGTCACAGGTGGACCAGCCTCATCGCCGGCGGCCTCATGCGAAGGCAGCGCCCGGGAGGAACACGCCACTCCCAAGAGGGCCGCTGTCCACCCTCCTGCGTCAGCCTGCCAGGGCTCAGGGCGGCCAGCCCTCGCCCCCGCTGGGAGCTACATGGCTCCCGGCTCAGACAGCCCACCTGAGGAGTCTAAGACAGCAAGCACTGGGTCGCCCCCCGGGGGTCCTCAAGAGCTGAGATGAGCAGAACAAGCCTTTTCTAAATGAAGCCCCATGAAGCAGCTCACCTTCATCCGTGCAACTGCCCACCCATCCATCTATCCGTCTCTCCGGTCATATTTCCATCCTTACACAAACCCACCATCCACAATCCTTCCCTCCCTTCCTTTCTCCCCTCCCCCAATCCATTCACCTTCACCTCCGTCCACTCAGCCATCCACCACCGTTCCCTTCTCCCTTCCACTTGCCTGCCCCCCACGCACCATCCATGCTTCCCTGTGTCGGTCCGTCCACTCATCCTCTCACAATTCCAAGCCCCACCCACACCCATCACCCGGCCATGTCCGCTCTCCCCGCCCGCACGTCCTTCCCTCCTCCGCCTGCACGTCCTTCCCTCCTCCGCCTGCTCGTCTCTCTTCCTCACCCCTTCCTTGTCCTTCCTTCCCTCCACCGCCCGTATTTACCTTGATGACCTCTCTCTGCCGACCCTACTGTGGACACTAAAGCCGACTGGCAGGAGGTGACTGAGATTCCAGTATTAGATTGCTGTGACTCTTGCTAAAAGTTCTTTCTTTTTTCCTTAAAAAAAAAAAATCAGTTTATTAATGCTTTCAAGTTGATAAAGCTACGTGCAAAACG
Organism: Redunca redunca; assembly: GCA_006410935.1. Classification (NCBI taxonomy): domain Eukaryota; kingdom Metazoa; phylum Chordata; class Mammalia; order Artiodactyla; family Bovidae; genus Redunca; species Redunca redunca. The sequence goes on from SJYQ01093272.1 coordinate 1,893,302, forward strand.
ATCCACATTGTCAGAAACCTATTAAATACTATTTTTTGAAAAAGAAAGACATTTCTTGCTTTAATTGCACTGTTTAGCATGGTTTCCAGTGTAAATTGCTAAAATTTCTGATCTTCTCTTAAAAGGAAATGCTTCCAAGAGAGGCTTTCAGGATGATTACATTTTAGAGGGTAAAACTGACACCCTGCATGGCCTCCTTAATGGTTACCCAGAGCTCCTGGTCTCTAGGGAGCCTCCAGGGACGTGGGGTGCAGGCAGGATGGTGTCCAGACTGTCCTCGGAGAGAAGCATGATTGATCTAAACCAGCCCTGCTCATTTCAGCTCTCCCGGCCATGGGCTGGTCTTTGCAGGGCGTAATGCCTTGTTCTGGCTGAGACGTGGGAGGAAGTGTGTGGGGGGTTCTTCCCTTCTGGAATAGACAGAGCAGCCTGAGAAGAAAGGCTTTGTCTGTCCTTCTCCCTGAAGGATGTCACGCCTGGAGGCGCAAAGCCTCTTGCAAACACCTGCTGCAGACAAGACGCTAACAGGGGATGAGCTTGGGGGGCATTGTCACCTCTGAGCCACTGTGCCAGCCTGGACTGCCCACCGCAGGGCCTCAAACTGCCCTATTTGTTTAAGACAGTTTAACAGTCTTTCTGTTATTTGACCTGAGTGCCTTCCTAAAAGATTTGGAGGAGGAAAGGAGGTCCAGGGGGTACCTTTGCCACTGAAGTGCGGCGTTTAGCTAACTTCTGCAGAAGAAGGCTAACAGTGGGGTGAGGGACTGTGGCCTTTGCCCCTGGGGGGGCGCTGGTGAGACTGGGGGTGTTCAGCACCTAAAATAAGCCGTCACCACACTGTGTAGAGAGCGCAGGCTTCAGAGTCAGACAGACTGAGTCTGCACCGGCTTCTCCTCCCCGTGGGATCCTGGGCGAGCTGACTGCTGTTATCGTTCAGTCGCTCAGTCGTATCCGACTCTCTGTGACCCCACGGGGTGCAGCACACCAGCCTCCCTGTCCATCACCAGCTCCCGGAGCTTGCTCAGACTCGTGTGCATCAAGTCGGTGATGCCATCCAACCATCTCATCCTCTGTCGTCCCCTTCTCCTCCTGCCCTCAGTCTTTCCCAGCATCAGGGTCTTTTCTAATGAGTCGGTTCTCTGCATCAGGTGGCCAGAGTACTGGAGCTTCAGCTTCAGCCTCAGTCCTTCCAATGAACATTCAGGATTGATCTCCTTTAGGATGGACTGGTTTTATCTCCTTGCTGGGCGAGCCGATTATTTCTCCAAATCCAGCTTCTTCCTCTCTAAATGGGAGTGACCGTGCTTTGACCCAAATAAAACACTTGACAAGCAGCGGGTGCCTCTGAGGAGGCGGTTTTCCTCTCCTAAGGCTGCAGAGGCGGTGGGGGCCCCGGGGAGAGGACGGCCACTTTCAGACACGCAGGACCCATCCCCTTTGTGAGGATGTGGGAGCAAGTCTGTTCTGCGTGGCTGACTGTGGGGAAGAGACACAGCTCTGACAGATGGCTGCGTCCAGACAGCAGGTTCTGATTAATATAAAAGAATGCTGTGACTTTTGGAACAGTTCAGATGTGCTGGGCTGCCAGCAGGCTCCCAGTCCATGGGCAGCTTGGAGCAGAAGGAGGCTGTCCACTTGTCTGGGCTCATCTGGAGGCTTCCTGGACGGGGGGTGGGAGGGGAAGTTTGGCTTTAGTGATGGCTGAGGGTCCACGCAGACCCAGGCATCCAGGATGCTGGCGTGGAGGGAAGATGGCAGAAGGTCCTAGATGCCCCCCACTGCAGACCGTTGTCCACATCCTGGGACAGAGTCTGGAGAAGAAGTTCTTGCTGCTCAAGGCACCCAACCAAGCCCCCTGCTGACATGTGCACTTGGCTTCCCTCTGGATTGCCCGCCCCCAGATCCACTTCCAACCTCCATGCTCCAGACAAGAGAAAATGAGGGTTCCTAACGGCCCAGCAGACCAGGGACCCTTTAGGGTTCTCCACGGAACTCACCACAAGCATTTCCACACAGGAAAGAAGGGGTGTTTCCAGGGCTCTGGCCAACCCATCAGGACGAGACCCACGACCACCCCATCAGGGCAGGACCCACAGCCACCCAATCAGGGCGGGACCCACGGCCATCCCATCAGGACGAGACCCACAACCACCCCATCAGGGTGAGCCCTACAGCCACCCCATCAGGGCGGGACCTGTGGCCTCTTTGTCCTGTGGGTGGATATACAGGGCAGGCAACAGCGTCTGCTTTGGCAAACGGATCCAGGCTCTGGTGAAGAAGCTCTCTCAAAGCCCAGAAATACAATCCCAGTTTCTGTTTTCATCCCCCAAAGTCTTATTATTTTAAGTAAACATCTAATTGGATTAAACCCAGAGCAAATAGTCATCAGCACCTTTTTATTTTTAACAAGTTCATTTGGGCTTCATAGATGTTCAGGTGGTTAGCAACGTTCTTCCCCTTCTTAATGGCTCTGAGGGTCCCGGTACGGAAGGCCCTTGAATAGGAGGCTGTGTGTTGGGCTTGTGATCAGGACACCACTCAGGCTGTTGAAGGGTTTATGTTTCCTTTCCCATCAGAGGGAAGACAGACTGAAACCACAATCACAGAAAACTAACCAGTCTGATCACATGGACCACAGCCTTTCCTAACTCAATGAAACTATGAGTCATGTTGTGTAGGGCCACCCAAGATGGATGGGTCATGGTGGAGAGATCTCACAAAATGTGGTCCACTGAAGAAGGGAATGAAAAACCACTTCACTATTCTTGCCTTGAGAACCCCATGAACAGTATGAAAAGGCAAAAAGATAGGACATTGAAGGATGAACTCCCCGGTTCTGTTGGTGCCCAATAAGTTACTGGAAAAGAGTGGAGAAATAACTCCAGAAAGAATGAAGAAGCTGAGCCAAAATGAAAACATCACCTGGTTGTGGATGTGACTGGTGATGGAAGTAAAGTCTGATGCTGTAAAGAGCAATACTGCATAGGAACCTGGAATCTTAGATGTGTGAATCAAGGCAAATTGGAAGTGGTCAAACAGGAAATGGCAAGAGTGAACATCGACATTTTAAGAATCAGTGAACTAAAATGGACTGGAATGGGTGAATTTAACTCAGGTGACCATTATATCTACTACTGTGAGCAAGAATCCCTCAGAAGAAATGGAGTAGCCCTAAGAGTCCAAATGCTGTACTTGGATGCAATCTCAAAAATGACAGAATGATCTGTCTGCTTCCAAGGCAAACCATTCATTTTCACAGTAATCCAATATGCCCCAACCACCAATACTTAAGAAGCTAAAGTTGAACAGCTCTATGAAAACTTATAAGACCTTCTAGAACTAATACCAAAAAAAGATGTCTTTTTCATCTTAGGGGACTGGAATGCAAAAGTAGGAAGTCAAGATATCTCTGGAGTAAGAGGCAAGTTTGGCCTTGGAGTACAGAATGAAGAAGGGCAAAGGCTAATAGAGTTTTGCCAAGAGAACACACTGGTCATAGCAAACACCCTCTTCCAACAACACAAGAGAAGACTCTACACATGGACATCACCAGATGGTCAACACCGAAATCAGATTGATATATTCTTTGCAGCTGAAATTGGAGAAGTTCTAGACAGTCAACACACACACACACACACACACACACACACACAAAGACCAGGAGCTAACTGTGATTCAGATCATAAATTCCTTATTGCAAAATTCAGACTTAAATTGAAAAAAAAAAACAGAGAAAACAACTAAGCCATTCAGGTATGACCTAAATCAAATCCTTTATGACTATACAGTGGAAGTGACAAATAGCTTCAAGGGATGTTGTCTGATAGACAGTGACTGAAGAACTACGGACGGAGGTCCATGACATTGTACAGGAGGTGGTGATCAAAAACATCCCCAAGAAGAAGAAATGCCAAACAGCAAAATGGCAGTCTGAGGAGGCCTTACAAATAGCTGGGAAAGAAGAGAACTGAAAGGCAAAGGAGAAAGGGAAAGATATACTCATCCGAATGCAGAGTTCCAAAGAATAGCAAGGAGAGATAAGAAAGCCTTCCTCAGTGATCAGTGCAAAGAAATAGAGGAAAACAACAGAATGGGAAAGACTAGAGATCTCATCAAGAAAATCAGAGATACCAAGGGAGCATTTCATGAAAAGATGGACTTGATAAAGGACATAAATGGTAGGGACCTAACAGAAGCAGAAGATATTAAGAAGAGGTGGCAAGAATGCACAGAAGTACTATGCAAAAAAGATCTTCATGACCCAGATAATCACGATGATGTAATTACTCACCTAGAGCCAGACATCCTGGAATATGAAGTCAAGTGGGCCTTAGGAAGCATCACTATGAACAAAGCTAGTGGAGGTGATGGAATTCCAGTTGAGCTATTTCAAATCCTGAAAGATGATGCTGTGAAAGTGCTGCACTCAATATGCCAGCAAATTTGGAAAACTCAGCAGTGGCCACAGGACTGGAAAAGGTCAGTTTTTCATTCCAATCCCAAAGAAAGGCAGTGCCAAAGAATGTTTAAGTTACCACACAATTGTACTCACCTAGCAAAGTAATGCTCAACGCCAGGCTTCTACAGTACGTGAACTAGGAAATTCCAGATGTTCAAGCAGGATTTAGAAAAGGCAGAAGAACCAGAGATCAAGTTGCCAACATCTGTTGAATCATAGGAAAAATAAGATAGCTCCAGAAAAACATCTATTTCTGCTTCATTGACTAAGCCAAAGCCTTTGACCGTGTGGATCACAATAAACTGTGTAAAGTTCTTCAAGAGATGGGAATACCAGACCACCTGAGCTGCCTCCTGAGAAATCTGTATGCAGGTCAGGAAGCAACAGCTAGAACCAGACATGGAACAATGGACTGGCTCCAAATTGGGAAAGGGATATATCAAGGCTGTATATTTTCACCCTGAATAATTAATTTATATGCAGAGCACATTATACAAAATTCCAGGCTGGATGAAGCACAAGCTGGAATCAAGATTGCCGGGAAAAATATAAGTAACCTCAGATATGCAGATGACACCATCCTTAAGGCAGAAAGTGAAGACAAACTGAAGAGCCTCTTGATGAAAGTGAAAGAGGAGAGTGAAAAAGTTGGCTTAAAACTCAACATTCGGAAAGCTAAGGTCATGGCATCTGGCCCCGTCACTTAGTGTCAAATAGATGGGGAAACAATGGAAATAGTGACAGACTTTATTTTTGGGGGCTGCAAAATCATTGCAGATGGTGACTGCAGCCATGAAATTAAAAGATGTTTTGTTCTTTAGAAGAAAATCTATGACCAACCTAGACAGCATATAAAAAGCAGAGTCCTTGCTTTGCCAACAAAGGTCCGTCTAGTCAAGGCTATGGTTTCTCCAGCAGTCATGTATGGATGTGAGAGCTGGACTATAAAGAAAGCTGAGCGCTGAGGAATTGATGCTTTTGAACTGTGGTGTTGGAGAAGACTCTTGAGAGTCCCTTAGACTGCAAGGAGATCCAAGCAGTCCGTCCTAAAGGAAATCAGTCCTGAATGTTCATTGGAAGGACTGATGTTGAAGCTAAAACTCCAATACTTTGGCCACCTGATGCAAAGAGTTGACTCACTGGGAAAGACCCCGATGCTGGGAAAGACTGAAGGCAGGAGGAGAAGGGGATGACGGAGGATGAGATGGTTGGATGGCATCACCGACTCAAAGGACATGAGTTTGAGCAAGCTCTGGGAGTTGGTGATGGACAGGGAGGCCTGGCGTGCTGCAGTCCATGGGGCTGCAGAGTTGCACATGACTGAACGACTGAACTGAACTGTACTTATGTTGGGATCTGGGGGCAAATGGCTGACTCCCTGGGGAGGAACAGGCATTGAGGTCTGGCCAGCAACATGGGATGTCAGTCAGGTACTATCTGGTCTTGGACCCCAGACTTGGGGAGATACAGGGCTCAAGTCACGATACCTGCCCGCCTTGAGTCATTGAGGCTGGCGGGACGTTCACAAGCAGAGTCCTCTTATCTCAGCCCACCCGAAGCATTTGCCCGCGACTGAGCAACAGCAACAACGTCTGCCTCAGCGGAGACTGAGCAAGGTGGGGAGGCAGCTGCCGGCCTTCCCCGCCCTCTGAGGGGCATTCAGGAGGAGCGTGAGGCACTCTGTGCTCCAGGAAACTGGGGGGCCAGGTCTTTAGATAGATAGTTTCAGGAACTGATTTCATAATCCAATCCACGCATCTCCTCGTGTCTGTAAAAGCACTAAATCCCCTCATGATGACGCCAGCTTCCCGTGACTAGCAGAAAACCTTTTGTAAAGTAATGGCTTGATTGCATTGAACTCCCCCTCCAGCAAATCTTATATATTGACCTTCCCTGACTAGTCTCCCGAGCTGCGGTCATTTTGCCCCAACTAAAACTTAACTCGCAGCTCTCACACTGGGCATCTGTTTTAAGGTGACACAACCTATGTTCTTCGGAACCAGGGTTTTCAGGTGGGGGATCAGGGCCAAAGCCTTGGGTGGTAAACAGCACTGGGCTCTCGCTCATCTTGTCTGTCTACAACTTTGAAATCCACCTGAGCTCGCGTCCCGAGGGACCTAGTTCCAGCCCCGTTTCTGCCACTTGGAGCATGACTAATACCGTGACTGGCGAGACTGCACAGACCTCAGAGTCTGCGGGAGGGTCTTCCCTGCAAGCAGAGGTATCTGGCTGTCAATCCCTCCCTTCCCATCGCTCTGTTTGGACCTCCCCTCATCTCAGTGGCTTGAAGCTTCCCAGGTGGTGCAACGGTAAAGAATCCACCTGACAATGCAGGAGACGCAAGAGATGTGAGCTCAATTCCTGGGTCAGGAAGTAGGAAATGGTAGCCCACTCCAGTGTTCCTGACTGGAAAATTCCATGGACAGAGGAGCCTGGCGGGCTACAGCCCATGGAGTTGCAAAGAGTCAAACACGATTGAGTGGCTGAGCACACACAGAGACACTCAGACACCTCGGTGGCTCAGATCACGGCCCGCCCCCAGCTCCGGCCCCGCCCCCAGGCCTCGGGCGGGGCGGGGGGGGGCGGGGCGGGGGTGGGGGGGGGTCCTCTTGGCAGCATCAGCTTTTCCAGGCTCCCTGCAGACCGCTGCTCCCCCTCCCCATCACCTCTCCTCTCTCTGCCATTCTCTATCCCCTCTTACTAATTCAGGTGTAACTTCTACACCTGAGTCTACTGCAGAGAGGAGGTTGTGCCTGCTGCCTTCCACTTAACATTATATCATGATGTTTCCCGGTCTCTTTGTAGTCCTCATAATTAATATTTAATGGTACAAAAATATTCACAAGGAGACACACATGCAAAAAAAATGAATCTAGACAGTGACCTTACACCTTTCACAAAAATTAACTCAAAAATAGATCATAGAGCCCAGTGTAAAATGCAAATTATTAAGTTCCCAGATAATAACATGGGAAAAAATCTAAGTGACCTTGGCTTTAGTAATGAGTTTTTAGATATAACACCAAAAGCATGATTCATAAAAAAAAAAAAGATGAGTTGGGCTTCATTAAAATTAAAAACTTTTGCTCTTCACAAGACACTGCTAAGAGAAGAGAGAGACAAGCCACCAACTGGAGGCAATATTTGCAAAGCACATATCTGATGAAGGACCTGCAAGTCCAAAATCTACAAAGAACTATTAAAACTCAATAATAAGCAGAGAATCCAATTAAAATGTGGGTAAAAGGTCTGAAGAGAAATCTCACAAGAGAAGGTATTCAGATGCAAATAAGCACCGTGCTCTGGGGAACTGCAGATTAAAGCAGGGAAGTGCCCTCGAACCCCTATTGGAATGGGTAGAGTCCAGAACTCTGACGGCGCTCAGAACCAGCTCGAGCGTGGGACAGCAGAACTCAGGCATCACCCACAGGAATGCAGAGCGGCACAGCCACCTTGGAAAGCAGGCTGAAGGTTCTTGGAAAGCAAAACAAGCCCTTACTATAGGATCCAGTGGTCCGGTTCTTTGGTATTTTCTCTCATACAGCAAATTTTGCAGTTGCTCCGTTGTGTCTGACTCTTTGTGACCCTGTGGACTGCAGCACGCCAGGCCTCCCTGTCCATCAGCAACTCCCGGAGCTCACTCAAACTCATGTCCATCGAGTTGGTGATGCCATCCAGCCATCTCATCCTCTGTTGTCCCCTTCTCCTTCCGCCTTCAATCTTTCCCAGCATCAGGGGCTTTTCCAATGAGTTGGCTCTTCGCCAAAGGATTGGGGCTTCAGCTTCAACATCAGTCCTTCCAGTGAATATTCAGGCTTGGTTTCCTTCTGGACTGCCTGTTTTGATCTCCTTGCTGTTCAAGGGACTCTCAAGAGTCTTCCCCAGCACTTTTATGTGTACACAAAAAACTGCAGGCTGACGTCTTCAGCTGCTTTGCCCATGACTGTCTAAATTTGGACACAACCAAGGTGTCTCTCAGTAGATGAACAGATAAATAAACTGTAGTCCGTCCAGACAATGGAATAGTATTCAACACTGAAGGAAATGAACTATCAACTCATGAAAAGACACAGAAGAAACTCAGATGCATATTATTAAGTGGAAGAAGCCAGTCTGAAAAGTCTACATATTCTGATCCCAACTGGATGACGTTCTGGGAAAGGCACCACTGTGGAGACGATAGAAAGGTAAGTGACTGTGGAGGGGGTGAGTTGATGGGACACGGGTTGCTGGGGCTGTGAAACTTCTCTGCATGACTGTAACGGTGGGTAAACATCCTCATACATTTGTCCAGACTCACAGAACTTATAACACAGAGTGACCCCTCATGTAACTGTGGATTTCAGACAACAGTATTGTCTCAATATTGGTTCATCAACTGTAAGAAATTCATCACACTAAGGCAATATGTTAATAATAAGGAAAATTGTGTGCATGCCTCTGTGTGTGTGTGTGTGTGTGTGTGTGTGTGTGATATAGGAACTTTCTGAGCAATTGTTCTGTAAACTTACAACTGTTCTCAGGAATGCAATGTATTTATTTTAGAGAGTATATACACAAAATAAGAAACATAATTAACTTAGTGCATTCAAGCTTAGTAGACCTATGTAGATTAAGTAGATTTATGACATTAATACATATTGTTGGTTGTGGAAGAGGCTGCTGGCTTCCCCCAACATTCATTTCCTCTCTTCTCTCCTAACAGTACTCCCACAGTTTAGCTGGGACTTCCCAGATGACTCTAGTGGTAAAGAACCTCTCTGCCAATGAAGGAGACATAAGAGACACAGGTTCCATCCCTGGGTCAGGAAGATCCTCTGGAGGAGGGCATGGCCACCCGCTCCAGTATTCTTGCCTGGAGAAGCCCATGAACAGAGGAGCCTGGCGGGCTACAGTCCAGGGGGTTGCCAAGAGTTGGATAGCACTGAGTGACTTACACTGTCGCTTTTCACGTTCATATTTTAGCTGGGTACAAGGCCGCTCAAAATAAAATCTATTTTCCCAGCTTCTCTTATAGCTAGATGTGGCTGGGAGATAAGGTTTTGGCAAAGAAAGTGGCCGGGGTGTTGTATGCAACCCTTTAAAGGGAAGAGTCCCTGATCTCTCCTTTCCTTCCGGCCAGCTTATGGGAATGCAGACGTGATGGCTGTAGCAGCTGCAGCGGCTTTATGCCGCAGTGTGAACCGGGGAATGGGCGCCACGTGTCCTGGAGTAAGGAGAGGCTTGCGCTGGGGACCACCTGCACCACCCACTTCCTTACGTGACAGAGGAAGAAACCGCTGTCTGTGTAGGACACTCCACCCTGCTGAGAGCCTTGTGGCTGCGCGTGGACGCTCACGAGAGAGCAAGTGAGGATTTCTCACGTCAAGCTTCCCTTTGTCACCTGCAGCCATTAAGAATCAGACTGGTCAGAAAAAAATGTAGTGTAAATTGAAGGAACATTGACTGACATCACAAAAGAGCTGAAGTGAACATGAAAAAGGCTGTATATTGTCACCCTGCTTATTTAACTTATATGCAGAATCCAGTTCAGTTCAGTCGCTCAGTTGTGTCCGACTCGTTGTGACCCCATGGACTGTAGCACGCCAGTCCTCTCTGTCCATCACCAACTCCTGGAGTTCACCCAAACTCATGTCCATTGAGTCTGTGATGCCATCCAACCATCTCATCCTCTGTCGTCCCCTCTCCTACCTTCAATCTTTCCCAGCATCAGGGTCTTTTCAAATGAGTCAGCTCTTCGTATCAGGTGGCCAAACTATTAGAGTTTTAGCTTCAACATAAGTCCTTCCAATGAATATTCAGGACTGATTTCCTTTAGGATGGACTGCTTGGATCTCCTTGCAGTCCAAGGGACTCTCAAGAGTCTTCTCCAACATCCCAGTTCAAAAGCATCAATTCTTCAGCACTCAGCTTTCTTTATAGTCTAACTCTCACATCTATATATGACTACTGGAAAAACCATACTTTGACTAGATGGAACTTTGTTGGCAAAGTAACATCTCCGCTTTTTAATATGCTGTCTAGGTTGGTCATAATTTTTCTTCCAAGGAGTGAGCGTCTTTTAATTTCATGGATGCAGTCACCATCTGCAGTGATTTTGGAGCCCAAAAAATAAAGTCTGACACTGTTTCCACTGTTTCCCCATCTATTTCACATGAAGTGATGGAACCGGATGCCATGGTCTTAGTTTTCTGAATGTTGAGCTTTAAGTCAACTTTATGACTCTCCTCTTTAACATTCATCAAGAGGCTCTTTAGTTCCTTTTCACTTTCTGCCATAAGGGTGGTGTCATCTGCATATCTGAGGTTATTGATATTTCTCCCAGAAATCTTGATTCCAGCATGTGCTTCCTCCAGCCAAATGTTTCTTATGATGTACTCTGCATAGAAGTTAAATAAGCAGGGTGACAATATACAGCCTTGACATAATCCTTTGCCTATTTGGAACCAGTCTGTTGTTCCATGTCCATTTCTAACTGTTGCTTCCTGACCTGCATACAGATTATGCAGAGTACATCATGAAAAACACTGGGCTGGATGACATTGCTTTGCCAACAAAGGTCCATCTAGTCAAGGCTATGGTTTTTCCAGTGGTCATATATGGATGTGAGAGTTAGACTATAAAGAAAGCTGAATGATGAAGAATTGATGCTTTTGAACTGTGGTGCTGGAGAAGACTCTTGTGAGTCCCTTGGACAGCAACGAGATCCAAACAGTCCATCCTAAAAGAAATCAGTTCTGAATATTCATTGGAAGGACTGATGCTGAAGCTGAAGCTGAAGCTGAAGGTCTAATACCTTGGCCACCTGATGTGAAGAGCTGACTCATTGGAAACGACCCTGATGCTGGGAAAGATTGAGGCCAGGAGGCGAGGGGGATGACAGAGGATGAGATGGTTGGGTGGCATCACTGAGTCAATGAGTTTGCGTACACTCCGGGAGTTGCTGATGGACAGGCAGGCCCGGTGTGCTCCAGTCCATGGAGTTGCAAAGAGTCGGACACACCTGAGCCTGAAAAATATGCTACAATGGAGAGGTTTGGGGTGGGGGGCAAGCCTGCAGAGCAAGCCCCATGTGTCCTGCCTTGGGGGGCTGTGTGGTGACCGCAGGCTGGTGAGACTCGGGGATCAGCTGGGTCTCTGCCATTATAGCCACTCTCAGCACACACATTGCACACACTTGTGCACGGACATCATGCTTCAAAAACTGACAGGGACACATATCGATTTCGGTTCAGTTCAGTTGCTCAGTTGTGTTCGACTCTTTGCGACCCCATGAATCGCAGCACGCCAGGCCTCCCTGTCATCACCATCTCCCGGAGTTCACCCAGACTCACGTCCATTGTGTCCATGATGCCATCCAGCCATCTCATCCTCTGTCGTCCCCTTCTCCTCCTGCCCCCAATCCCTCCCAGCATCAGAGTCTTTTCCAATGAGTCAACTCTTCGCATGAGATGGCCAAAGTACTGGAGTTTCAGCTTCAGCATCATTCCTCCCAAAGAAATCCCAGGGCTGATCTCCTTCAGAATGGACTGGTTGGATCTCCTTGCAGTCCAAGGGACCCTCAAGAGTCTTCTC
>SJYQ01093272.1:1914956-1940854 GCA_006410935.1 Redunca redunca
CAGGGTCTTTTCCAGTGAGTCAGCTCTTCGCATCAGGTGGCCAAAGGACTGGAGCTTCAGCTTCAGCATCAGTCCTTCCAATGATGGACACAGTTCTGCAGTCAGGCTTGGCCCCCTTCAGCTGTCTCCTCTGGGCCGTGGGTACCTCTGTTGTGCCTGTGAGTGGACCCCTTTCCGCTGGAAGCCTCACTGCGTCTCCTGACCACTTGGCAGGGTGTGCCAGAGGGCCGGGAAGTCACCCCTCTGGACTTCGTTTTCACTGTGTGTCCCCTGAGCCAGGTGTCAGGGACCCAGCCACCCACCGAGTTTCCTTCCACCTCCCAGGGCTGGGGGAGGGGGACAGATTGAGCCCCGATGGCCTGCAGCCCCGCCCCTCAGGGCCACGAGTGAGGAGGAGACAGACCAGCAGAGTATGCCGTGTGGGCCCCCCCGGTGTGGGCGGCAGGGCCCCCAGGGCCCCTGGCAGAGATGGGAGCGGCCAGGGCCACACCTGCCTGGAAGGGGCGCCGGCTTCCTGGGTGTGGAAGGCCTTCGAGGGTATCAGATGGGGAGACCCGCGGGGGGACACCTGGAGCCTTGAATGCAACCATGTGCAGAGGGCACCCGTTCCTGCCTCTCAGATGCATCCTGGCCCTGCCGTAGGGCCCTGGGCACTGAGCTGTCACTGTCCTAGACCCCCAAGGCCTGGCTGTCCAGACTCTCCCAGAATGGCCAGACCCCTGGCACAGCTGCCTCCGGGAAGATGCCGCCAGCCCCGGGGGTCAGGGAGACAACATCAGAACGAGGGTGCTCTCCCCCACCCGGAGGGCAGGGTCCGGTCTCGGGATGGGGGTGGAGGAAGGCGCAGGATACGGGCTCCACGAGGGCTCCTAGAGGCAACTCGGCCTAGCCCGACCCCGGCCGCGGAAGCGGCAGTGGGGCTCCTCTGTCCCCCGCAAGGCGCCAGCCGCTGGCTGGTCCTCCAGCTGCCCTGAGAGCCAGTGTGGCAGCGGCAGGGCCAGGTTTCTTGGGAAGCGGCCTGAGGCCCGCAGGCATGTCTTCCCCTCCGCCCTCCCGGCCTGCATCCCCCCTCTGCTCTCCCTGCTCTGGGCTCCACCGCCCGCCAGACAGGGAGCTCCCCGCCAAGGCTGCCGGCTCAGGAGCCTGGAGCGGGGCCGGCAGGGGGTAGACCACCGTGCTTGGGGTCAGAGGGGCAGAGCCAGGGCTCCCTGAGCGCCACCAGCAACCAGTCTCCCGGGAGAAGGGCCTGGGCCCCACGTGGGAGGCTCTGCGAGGGGGCGCAGCTCCACACCCCAATACCTCAGACTGTCTGGAACGTCTCTACCTGCGTGTCTTGTAAGCACGTGGGACTCAAGTCCACACTGGACTCCTTAACCTCAGCCCCAGCCGGTCACGTCCGTTGCTGCCCACTTCCTGAGCGTGCATCACCCTTTGGACGGCCAAGAGAGACCTCTGGGATCACCACTGACCTCCCTTCTCCCTGCCCCTCCGTCCACACTGCCTGGAACACCTGCCCCCCCCTCAGAGCCCCGGGGCCTGTTCAGATGTCTCCGTTTCCTCCTCTGCTGCCGTTGGGACACGGTCGTCCCCCCAGGAAGCGCAGCAGTGGCCTGTGTGCAGCCCTGGCTGTAACGCCTCCCACGGGGCTTCTGAGCCACGCGTCTGCTCCAGCTCCTGGCCGACCCCTCGGTTCCCGGGATGCAGCACTGCCCTGAGGGTCCCTCCTTGTTCCTCGGGACCTGACCCAGCGAGGCCACATCTCCAGGGAGTGCCCTCGCTGGGTCCACGCTGCCCGCCTCGTGCATCTGCAGGCTTGCGCTCCGACTCCCGTGCCCGCGGCGCGGATGGGCGGGGCAGCGTCGCTGCTCCTCCGCTGGACGGACGGGGAGGCAGAAGGGCCTCGGTTGCCTGCGAGCCGCGATGCGGCAGCCGGTGACCGAGGCGAGGAGGCTCTGAGCCGCCGGAGTCAGGATGTGTGTGCATGCCGGGAGACACCTCATCCATCACAGTCGTCACCTGTCTTCGCTGGGAGGCCCGGGTGTCACCAGGAAGGCTGGGGGCGGGAAGGCAGCTAAAAGGGGAAATGGGGTGACGGCAGGAAGGCTGGGGAGGGGGCATTCGGAGGAGCGAAAAGTCATCCGAAGGCAGAGGGTTCATCTAAGGTAGGGGCATGAGCGTGCACCCTGCGTGCGGGGGTGGGGAAAGGAGGAGGCGTGAACCAGGACACCCCAGGTTCTCCTTCGAAGCTTCTGGGATTTACCTGGTGTCTGTTAACAAGCCTGTCCCTTCCACGACTGGGAATTGAAGAACTGAGCCAAGGAGATGCTTCCCGGAGCTCAGGGCACTCCTGAGCGAGCTGCGCGGTCAGGCCCCAGCCCCACCCCGCATTAAGAAGCAGGAAAGAACTTCGGACATGGTGATGACTCTCTGGATGTTTAGTAACCTGGGCAAAGGGACTCCGATCTCTTTGGGCTTTTGAACTCTTACTTGCAAGGAGGTTTGATCATTAGAACTTAAATCCTCCCCCATCTCTCTGTGTTTTTGGCATTTTCTGATGGAGTTTCTGTGTCTCTATTTCACATTTTACTGTGGAAATATCTTTAATTCCACTGCAGAACCTCTGGTGGGTTGCATTGGATAGCATCGTGGTAAACAGTTGGGGAGGGTGTATCTGCTACCTACTGCAGGATAACAAACAACCTTGGAGTCTAAAGCTTTAAGCAAAGTGCCTGCATCACGGCACACGTTCCGTGAGCTGGGAATCCAAGTGTGCTTGGCTGGATCTGCAGGCTCAGGACTCTGGCGAAGTTCCCTAAGCTGTTGACCACGGCTGTGGTCTCATGGGAAGGCTGCCCTGGGCCAGGGTCTTCTTCCTGGCTCTCTCCCGAAGGACGTGAGCTGGGGAGACAGGAGGCTGTGGGGAGGGGGCCTGCTTGAGCCAGGGTTGGGATCTGCACTGTCCAGCGTTGCCAAGTCCCAGGACGTGCCCAGGGGCACGTGGGGGGTGCAGGGAGGAGAAAGATGTGGTGGGGGCAAGCTGGGCACGGGGCTGGGCAGCTGCAGCTGGGCCCAAGGTTGCATGATCGAGGGTGAGTGTGGTTCAGAGGGGGCTGCCCACATGGCTGAAGTGTCTTCCAAACAGGGATGTGGAGGGTGGGCAGCTCCAGGAGACCTGGATGGCTGTGTAGATGGCTATTTCCAAGGTTGGCTTTTGACTCAGTAGACAATGGCTTTGCCTGAGGTGTGACTAACAGAGACTTTTGCTCACTGGAGCTGAGAGGAGAGAAGACTGGCTGGGGGTCGGTTACTGTGAGTGTAGACGGACGGTGGCGGGTTCTTCACCGCACACTCCCCGAGCAGTACTTCATTTGGAGTTAAGTCTTCTCCACTTAAATCAAAGTCCAAATAGGAAAACTGACCTTTTGAGCATGGATGTTAGTGGCCATTATCTGCTCTTCAAATGGTTTCACGGCTTAGGTTCCAAAATAGAGACTGTTTTATAGCATGTACTGTTTTGATTCTCAGAGATTCAAATGCACAAACGCTCCAGGCCTTGGGCACCCCTTCCTGAGCACCTCTGCCCTTGGAGGAGCCGGAGGCAGAGTCCATTTAAGGAGCCCCTCCCCACCCCCTGCTGGGACTGGTCCCTGGTCCTGATGGCACCTACAGCCCCGTCAGCTTGCGCTTCTACCCAAGGAGAAGCTGCTGAAATCCTGGCAGACGCAGTGATGGCGCCAAATCAGACCTCTTTTCAAAGGCAGCGCCGTTCTGCTAAGCCTGGCCATGATCTCCCTGCAGAGGCAGGGCAAAAAGGTTTCTGCAAAATTACATAATGGCAGCTAAATACGAAATCCTGAATAGGAAACGCAGCCATTTCATCTCTGGGAAGAAAAGAGATGAGTTGCAGCGAGGAAGAAATAGACAAGATTCCAAAAAGGGAGCTAAAGAGCTCGCTGAGCGTGCAGGAGAGGAGCTGGTGCTTAACTCTCCCTGTGGAGCGTCACGGGTTGGGGGAGCCCTGAGCCGGGCTGTCTAAGGAGAGGCCATAGCAAGACGACATTGGGCCCTGGGCAGACGCCGTGCCTTCCTTCAAATGGGCCTCTTTTGAACATCAGCTCCCTCCCGAGGGCCTCACTTCCCTCCAGAGCCTGACTGTGGTCAGAGAAGGTGCTGTGTCGTTCTGGGGTCCACTGTAGTGAAGGGTCGTAAACCAGGTGCTTGGAAGAACAGATACGCACTGTCGCAGGCTCCTGGAGGCCAAAATCAAGCTATCAGCAGGGCTGCGTGCCCACTGGGGGCTCTGGAGGAAGCCTTCCTTGTCTGTTCCGGGGGCCCCTGGCATTCCTGGGCTCTGCTGGGCCATCACCCCTCCTCCCCAGCCTCTTCTCTGTGTGTGTGTCTCACATATGTCCCATCTACACACCCTTTACTCTAAGGTCCCGCACCTATGACCATCTCACTTTGAGATTATTAACCCAATCACATTGCAAAAATCCATTTTCCAAACCAGGTCATGTCCAGTGTCCAGAGATCAGCAGCACACAGACAGACCTCTTGCGGGATCTCCGTCCAACCTACGACAGACACTGAACGCTACGAAGGGTGCTCCCCTAACTCCCCGTTTCGAAATCCCAAGCCTCTGTACCTCAGAATATAACTGTATGTGGTGATAAGGCCTTTAAAAAGGCTATCTGGTTAAAGTGAGGCCAGTGGGATGGGTCATTGCTCCAAGATCGGTCATGACCTCAGGCGGAAGGGGAGAGACACCACACTGGGACGAGAGAGAAAAGGCCACGTGAGGACACGGAGAGAAAGCCTGAGGAGAGAGGCCTCAGGAGAACCCGATCCTGCCCGCCCCTTGACCTTAGACGTCCTGCCCCAGAACCCTGAGACGATAAACGAATGCTACCCCACGCACCATGGTGAGCTCCAGTCCCTGGGGCTGCAGAGTCGGGTGCAGTGTGGCGACTGGGCATCGCGGCATTCTGTATGGTCGCCCCAGCAAGTGAATACACTGAGTTAGCGCTTTCAAGGGATCCGTTGTATGCCAGCCATTCTACTCCCTGCAAGAAAATCCCCAGGCCCTGGGATCGGACACACCTCCAGTGGGTGGGTTCCAAATCGGCCGTGTGATTTTGGGCAAGTTGCTCCGTGATTTAAGTGTCAATGATCTCATCTGTGTAAAGCAAATCGGCCGTGTGATTTTGGGCAAGTTGCTCCGTGATTTAAGTGTCAATGATCTCATCTGTGTAAAGGAGACAGTAGCGCCCACCCTACAGCCTTGTTAGGGAGAGTCGGCACGAAACCTCCCTGAAGCCTGACACCTGGGACAGCCTCGGCCACAAGTAACTGCTGTTACAGTTGTTCCCAGAGCACGGTTACGGCACTCCTCATGATTCTGGGAGGCAGCCCGCGCCTAGGTGAGGGGGTGGTGGCCCGCTCCTGTGAGGGCACTTGTTCAAGGTCAAGCGCTCTGTAAGCATCTCCACCTGGCCCCTAGAATCTGACTTTCTAATTTAATTCTCTCCCCTGCCGTTGGCTTCAGTGACCAGCGCCCACCACTGCTTTTGTTTCTTCTGCGTGAGGGCAATGATATGTGTATGTGGAATAGAGGGAAAGTGAGGTTTCTTTATGGAATGAGTTTTGAGTATTTTGGAAAAGAGATGGATCTTTTTTTCAAGGAAGAGGATGATAATTTTGCTTGTTGCTAACAACAAATGATATCCTCTCAAAGGGTTTCCATCTTCTCACGTGGAGAGATGTTCCACAGATGGAACGTGGGAACTATTTTATCCTGCGTTTCAAGTGAAACATGAATGTGAAAGACTCTTTGTGACCCCATGGCCTATACAGTCCATGGGACTCTCCAGGCCAGAATACTGCAGAGGGTAGCCTTTCCCATCTCCAGGGGATCTTCCCAACCCAGGGATCGAACCCAGGTCTCCCACATTGCAGGTGGATTCTTTACCAGCTGAGTCACCAGGGAAGCCCATTTCAAGTGATTGGCAGCAAAAAATAACCACTGATTTGATGGAAAAGAATACCATTTTCATAGGGAGGTTCAAATGAGCCAATTACTAGTAAGAAAGACAACTTTTAAATTAAAATTTTCCTTCTCATTGAAGATAGGGCATTAGAATACAGAAACAGGCATTTGAATTACATATGAATCAAGAACCCACTTTTTATTCCTTGTTTAATGCTACAAATGACAAGAAATATCAGATGAAACATTAAATTGCCACTGTATAAACTTACACTTGAAACTAATTTCAGAACTACACAAAATTGATTTGTATAAAGTTAAATCTTTTTAGAAAAATTTCTCTGTAAGAATGGCCAACTATAGATGCTCTAAAATTTCTCAGTTCAGTTCAATTCAGCTGCTCAGTCATGTCTGACTTTTTGTGACCCCATGAATCACAGCACACCAGGCCTCCTTGTCTATCACCAACTCTCGGAGTTTACCCAAACTCATGTGCATTGAGTCGGTGATGCCATCCAACCATCTCATCCTCTGTCGTCCCCTTCTCCTCTCACCTTCAATCTTTCCCAGTGTCAGGGTCTTTTCCAATGAGTCAACTCTTTGCATGAGGTGGCCAAAGTATTGGAGTTTCAGCTTTAGCATCAGTCCTTCCAATGAACACCCGGGACTGATCTCCTTTAGGATGGACTGGTTGGATTTCCTGAAGCTAATTTATCAGAGATTTATCTCAATATTGTCATAGCCTATAAATAATTGTAACAGCTCCAGTAACTGTTACAGTAACAGAGAGATCCTTCACAGAAGTAAAAATTATCAAAAATTATTTGTAATCTTCCATTTGCCAAGAACAGCTGACATCATTTTCAGTTACACTGGTGAAAAATGAAGTTGCTGAAAGAATTGGTTTTGGTAACCTAATAAATACATTTGCAGTCAGAAAAGTAATTTTATGATTAATCAAGACATTATATTAATAAAGTGTCATTATTTATTACCCTACATAAACTTATGAATCCAAAATTCTAGTTTACAATCTGTAAGTTTTTCTTGTTAATTGTATGTCATTTTTATCCCTATTACACCTTGAAAAGTGAAAGTCACTCAGTTGTGTATGACTCTTTGTGACCCCATGGACTGTAGCTTGCCAGGCTCCTCTGTCCATGGGATTCTCCAGGCAAGAATGCTAGAGTGGGTTGCCATTTTCTTGTCCAGGGGGATCTTCCAGACCCAGGAATTGAACCTGGATCTCCTGCATTGCAGGCAGATTCTTTACTATCTGAGCCACAAGAAGTTACTTAGAGGTAATAAAATATTTTGAAGAAAAAAAAAGCTTTATATTTTAAGATTGTTATTGGCACTTGTTTCCTGCCTTTTGAAGGAGAGACACCAACGTCTGCATTTTTCCCTGGCCTGGCAGATTATGTAGCTGACCTTGATCATAAGGTCACCCTGGAGATGAGACTCTCCTCCACTGCCTGTCCCTCTGCACGTCTCCTGCCCTGACCCCTGCACCCGCCGTCTGGCCCTGGGGCCCCCTGCCTTCCCCAGCCAGCACTGCCCACAGAGCTGCCCCACCTGCCTGGCCTCCCCAGACTCCTTGCTGGAGGTCCCCGTAGGCCGTGCGCAGAGATGCTGCAGAGGGGCTCGGCGACTTGCCCAGGGTCTCCGTGGGGCTTGGCCTGGTTCTGCCCGCCCCCACCCCCAGCTTCAGGTCCAGGTCCTGCCCCTGCGGAGTTACGTGGCCCCGAGCAGGGTGGGTGTGGCCCCTATGCACCTGCCAATCCCAGTGGGAGTGACAGAGCCTCTGACCGTGTCAGCTGCCCTCTGGCCTGGGCAGCCCCTGTCATCATTCACAGCTGGGGAAGGGCTGTTGCCGTCAGCTGATCTTCACAGTTGGGCAGTGATTCAACGGGAATTCAAGTATGAACAGGCTTGGGAGCTGATTTCATAGAAGAGGGGTTTCCTCAAGGCCTCTCCCCAGGTGGCAAGAAGCTCAAAGACCATCCACAGTACCTCGGCAAAGAAGGAAAAAAGCCGGAACTCGGAGAAGCCCTTCTAAGAGTCTGTTCGGCTTCAACGACTGCAAAGAACTGTGTGTGTCTGCACTGCTGATGAGCGCCGTCTATTTCCACTCCTTACGTAAGTGCTGAAAGGATGGGGCAGAATCTGCTGAGTATATCAAAGACCCATTTTTAATTCATGGTGGGCTGGAGAAATAAAACTTACTTTTGGAGGAAGAGATCTACGAGGAGTTTTTGGAAGCCAACCAGCTTAATAAACACAGGCTCTAAGTAAATAGCATAAAGAATTTATGAAAATCGCTCTCTGCATTTATGTACAGCCGGTCGCATGGGGTCCAGCGTAGCACCACTTCCCGTTCTTTCCAGGACGCAGTCTGTTTCTCACCGGTGGGGCCCAAAGTGGCCCAGCTGTGAGAAGCCATTGTGAGGGATGGTGTTTGTTTAGGAGGGAGTGTGCCGCTTCGCCCTGTCTGAACCCCCGTGGGAGGAGCAGGGAGGAGCTGCTGATGACTCAGCCTAGGGCTTTAGAACCAGTTCTGGGTGGCGGCAGGTTTGTGGGGCTCCGGGCGCGTGGGAGCCGTGGGGCCTGCTTGGGACTCAGCAATTCTCCCGCGGCTGGATTCACCTTCTGCCGCCCCACTGCCCTCAGCTGGTTTGCAGCCTCGCCTGCTGCTGAGATGCTGGTGTCCCCCACTGGACATCCTCCCCAATCCGCCAGGTTTCGGGAGCAGGAGCTCTGTGTTCTGGGGTGCTGGGGATGGACCCAGGCACTGCTAAGCTGACCCATTCCTGCTAGAGCCAGGCAGGGACAGGGTGCCAGAGCAGCTGGGGTCCCTGTGGCCACTCTCGTGGGCCCACGGTCACTCGTGGTCACTTGTGGTCTGGGTGGTCTCCCTTGTCCTGCCTGGAAGTGGGGGGGGCTGGGTGGAGGTGGAGACATTGGAGTGGCCTTGGGAGGACTTGGGGGGGCTGCTATGTACAAAGAAAAGGGTCCTCCCCCCGCTGGACTGGCCAGTGCTACGCCCTGGACGTCCTCAGGGGCTGGAGAGAACTCGTGGGGCAGGACAGCCGGAGCCCCAGGACGCCACCAGCGCGTCTTCATAACACACAGACCCTACAGTTCACCATCTCACCAACACCAAGTGCCCAGCTCAGCGGCATCAAGCGCGCTCACAGTCGGGCCCCCAGCCCCACCAGCCATCATCGGCCCTGACGGAAACTGTCCCCAGAAACGCTGACGCCCCGTCCCCCTGCGCAGCAGCGGGGCTGAAGGGGCTGAGCAGGCCTGGGGTCCGGGCAGGGACTCCGGGCAGTGGAGGCGGGCGGGGCCTCTGGGAGGCTTCCCTGCCCCCCACCCTGGTCCCCAGCTGCCGGCGCCGTGGACGGTGCTGGGAACCAAAAGGAAAATAAATAACGAGCCTGTGTTCATTTCAAGCCCCATTACAAGCACATTAAGAACGAATCGATACTGGCCTTGTCACTTGGAGAAGAGAGAGCTGGGCCCAGGAGTCAGCTCATTTGGGCGCTTCCATGCCCAATAAACACGGCGAACAAGACGCTGGGGCCAGGGCTCAGCCCTCTGCTTCCTGCGCCTCTGGGCACCCTCTGCCAACTGCGCTTCCCCCAGCCTCCCCAGACCCTGGGCCGTGGGCGCAGGCCAGGGGCACCCCGAGGGGGCAAGGCCGCCTTCCGTACCGTCCACCGTGACCCTCATACAAAGGGCGCGTGCCTCCACCCGCAGGTGGGGGAGGGCGGCTGCGGAGGGCCCCACGGGCAGGTGGGCTGCTGTCCGGGGGCCATGGCAGGGCTCCCCCTGGGCCTCGGGCGCTGGAGTGGGGGGCTGGCAATGGGCTCCCCTCTGTGGACTCCTGGGGGCCACGCACCTGCACACCCTGGGTGGGCGGGCTCTGCCCCAGGGGAGCTGTGGTCCCGAAGCAGCCCCCACAGTCTTGGGGGAGGCCCCATCTCAGCTGCAGCCACAAGCAGACTGCAGGCTGGCCAGGCCTGGGGGCAGGAGAGGGGCCGACACGCTCAGATGACGGGGCGGCAGCAGCCAAGTGGGAACACCCTGCAATGACCCCAGAGGGCCCCAAAGAGACAGTCCAGCGGGCCAGGGGGAGAGAAGCCCCTGGCGTCAGGGGTGGGAGGGCACACACGGCCCCCTGGTGCCCTGGTGCTCCCCTCGCTGGAGGCCACCGGCGCAGGGCACAGAGGGCAGCAGGTGGCGTGATCGTGGCGGGGGCGGGGCACCCACCTGGACCCTGCGGGCCCAGCTAACCCTGAGCTCCAGCTGGAGCCCCGAGGGGCCAGGCGGGGGAAGACCCAGGCCTCCAGCAGGAAGAGTGGACACACCAGGAGCCGGGACGGGCCAGGAGGCTGCGGCTGGAGGTGTGGGCAGGACTGGAAGGCCACGCTCTGGGCAGCGAGGGCCAGTCCCGGGGGAGGACGGGGGCCCCTTCCTGTGGGCGGGAGGCCTGGGTCTGGAGGTGGCTGGGGCCGGGGCTGAGGACCTGTCAGCACCCAGGAAGCCGGGCTGGCCGGCTTTCCTCTGCGTCCGCGGGGATGTCTGTGCTTGTGTGACCGGCCACATCTCATCGGCCTGTCTGAGTTGGACTCCACCCCAGAGGCTTCTTCCCGCCGTAACGATGGGGCTGGTCTCACCAGCTGTCCCCACGCAGGGCTGGATTCAGCTGGCTTGTGCTCCAGTCACTGCTGCCGGACTGTGGAGCGACCGTCACCTGGGCTTTTACTCTGAGGTGGGAAGTGCCCTCAAAATAACCTCGAAAGGCCAATACTATCAAACCCCCAATTGTATAGATCAAAAGACCCAACACAAGAACCCCGTAAGGTGGTATGCCTGGAGCGCACATGCCCGAATCCAGGGTTACTCAGAGCCTGGGGGGTGGCCTGGGGGCACAGCCTCGCATCCCTGATGGGAGGCCGCGGGGCCGCCGCAAACCAAGCGGTCATGGCAGAAGGGCTTTCACACGGGACCGGCCCGGGCAGGGGCGCCCTGCAATGCCAAGGGTGGGGTGCAGTCTGCGTGGGGCACCGGGGCCCATCCAGGGGTGCAGAGAAGGCTCAGAGGACAGCTGGGGTGGCAGCCCAGCTCCACCCCCTTCTGTGGACGCTGGCTGACTCCAGCCCAGCCCCAGCCCCAAGGCCAGAGTGAGGCCTGGGCTGCTGGACGGTGGAGGTGGGCACAGAGCCAGGGGCTCTGAGCCGGACAGCTGCCCTGGACGGGGGCTGGCTTAGGTGACCTTCTGGCCCCTTCCAGCCTGGAATGTTCTAGGATGACACAGAGCTTCTCGGAGAGGGCCGAAGGGCCCTGAACAGGTGGCCCTGTCCAGGAGCCTGGGGACCAGCCCAGTCAGCGATGGACATGGCGGAACACAGAGTAGGGGGGCCTGGGGCCTGGACACAGAGGGGCCACGGCATCCAGCACCCCCTGCCCTCGGCCATCCGCCTGTTATCACTCCTCCGCCTGGTAGGGCTCCAGGCTTGGACCCCCAGCGGCGGCCCCACAAGCGAACGACAACCGCTCAGCGACATCAAGGCGGGGAGGCATCTGGTTAAACCAAAGGGAGAAAAAAAATCAATTTTCCAATACTGCCTCTTGAAGTGGTCTCTTGAAGCTGATTCAAAAATAATATTGTCTGACATTCCGAGGGGCAGTTCACATTTCCTGAGCACGTCTCCTTACCGCTCTCAAGCCCCAGGACAATCTCACTACAAAGTAGTCGCACTTGACGGAGGAAGAAATGAAAGCGCGAGAGATGTAGGAGCTCGTTGGGCACAGCCAGCCCTCCAGGCCGAGGAGGGCCAGGGCTCAGTCTGGCCTGGGCTGGGCGTGGCTCCGGGCCCCACCTGGTGGACACCCCCGCCCGCCGGCCCCTGCCCCAGCGCGGGACACACAGGGTCTGCTGGACGGTGGTCCTGCACCTGCCGCGGATGCTGCCGGGGCAGTGCTCGGCCAGGCCGGGGACGCTTTTCCTCCTGGGGACGGTGGTCTTTGTGCCATTCAGCCCTTCACCGGGCTGGATGAGGCCCACCCACATCGGAGGCAGGGGGTGATGGGGGTGAGGGAAGAGGCTTCTGCTTCATGAAAATCCAAACAAAATGTTAATCTTCTCTGAAAAAACATCCTCCCAGAAACACCCAGCAATGTCTGACCAAACGTCTGGGCCCTGGGACAGCGCTGAAGGGAGGCACAGAGGTGTCTGCTGGATGCCCCCACCGCCCGGACTTGTGCCAGGCCAACTTGCGTGTCAGGTCCCCACACGGAGGCTGGGCTCGGTGGGGGGCCATCCCCCCTGCTTGCCATCCGTGGCGCTTTGTCGCTCAAGGCTGTGTGCTGTGACCCCCACAAGGGGAGCCAGGGTCGTGGCTGCTGCCCCCACCACAGCCGCCCACCCCTCAGTCCATCCAGCCGCTCCCAGCTTCTCCTATGCCGAGATCGCCATTCCAGCCCCCATCTATTACTGGACAAGGTCCGGCGTGGAGTGGAGAGGCCACAGCACCTCCCAAAGCCCTTCTGAGTGGCCTTGAGCCAGGAGCACCCGTGTCCCCCCGTGCCTGCAGCGGGGGAAGGTCTCAGGTGAATGGCTGGCCCCCAGCGGCCACGTCCACTCTCAGGAGCTGGAGAGCTTTTGCCTCGCCGTCCTGAGTCCTCCTGGTCCTGCCTGACTGGCTGGTCACAGGAGCCCACTTTGGAGCATCAGTGATGAGAGTTGGGCCCAGGCTTCTGGCCCAGGGGGCCAGTCCTGGATGCCTACCCCTCCCAAAGCCCAGGTCTGTAAGACCAAGCATGGCCAGTTCACGGCCTCTTGTGATGTCTGAAGTGGGGGCGGGGACACAGGCCTGCCGAGGCCCTCCCAGGACCACCTCTGGGTCCCCCAAGCAGCCTGTCCCCAATGCTGGGGACCACCTGCCTCCCTCCCCTTCCGGGGCCCCCAGGATGCTTCACTGGAGAAGTTCTGGCTCAGCCACGTGGACCAGGAGCGCAGACAGCACAGACGCTGCCAGAACACAGGGCTCCAGAGCTTGGCAAGGCGGCAGAAGTGGTGGTACCCGAGGCTGCACCAGACTGGCTCCAGCAGCCCCACTCCCAGCCCGTCTGTTCCTGCCAATTAGTCAGTGAACTACAAGCTGCGGAACGCCGGGCACCGCCGGCCGCCGGCACCAGGGATGGATGTACCGGAAAAGAGAACATGTTCTGAGCGGCCCGGCAGCCATCGCGCCCGCTCAGATAAGCGGACCCTGTGGATGCACGTGTGGACGCTGAGCATCACGCTGGAGGCTCCGCGGAGGGCCATGGGCAGCCGGAAGGCCAGTGGGGCTCTGTGTCCACGCTGCTGGCTGCGCTGGGTGACCCTGCGCGCACTGCTGGGGAAGACCCCCACCCCTGACCCCTGCCCCCACCCCCCACAACTTCTCCAGCCAGACTCCAGGGAAGGATGGTGGACTCAGCAAAGGGCTTGGGGTGGAGCAAGGAAGTGCTGGTGAGGAGGGCGGGGCGGGGTGCAGGGAGAAGGCGAGGACACACCGGTGGCCCGTGGAATGAGTGGGCGGGGGCGTCCCCTTTGTGAAGCAGGGTCCGCCCGGTCACCAGCAGGCTGGCTGTCAGCTCTCCTCCCTGTGACCCAGCGCCGGGCGCTCCGCCGGCTTCTCAGAGTGGCCTGGGCCCGGTGCCTCCGGTGCTGCGTCCATCGCAGGTTCTTCTCTGCTCCCGGCTGGCGCTCAGCTGAGTCATAAGATTACACACCCGGGAGACTGGAACCCTGGCGCTCTGCTGGCAGGATTACAGGACGCTGCAGCCACTCTGGAAAGGTGTAAGCATAGCATGACCGTATCTGGCCTGCAGTCTCACTTCTGCGGAGACACCCTGAAGCGCTGAGAGCAGAAAGGCGGCAGATCCTTGTGCCCGGATGTTCAGTATTCATAGCCGCCGAAGATGACAAACCATCCAGTGTCCACTGATGGATGGTCGGACAGACAAAGTGTGGTCCACCCCTGCAAGCAAATGTTCTTCAGCTTCAAAAGGAAGGACATCCTGACGCCTGCTACACCGTGGATGGGCCCCAGCGACACAAACAAAATAAAATACAAATACCGCATGACTGCACTCCTACCAGGCCCCCGGAGGAGTCAGATCCATGGAAGCAGAGAGCAGATGGTGGGGCCACGGGCTGCTGGAGGGGCTGCGGACGGGTGCTGCTGGATAGGGACGGAGGCTCGCTCTGGGGAACTGAGAAAGTTCTGGAGATGATGGGGGGATGGTTGCACGGTGTGAATGTACTCAATGCCGGTGAACTATGCACTTAAAAATGGCTAAAATGGTGAGTTTCTATGGGGTTTCCCAGGTGGTGAAGTGGTTAAGAACTCGCCTGTCAAACCAGGAGACATAAGAGACTCGGGTTCGATCCCTGGGTCAGGAAGATCCTCTGGAGGAGGGCATAGCAACCCACTCCAGTATTCTTGCCTGGAGAATTCCATGGACTGAGGAGCCTGGCAGACTATACAGTCCATAGGGTTGCAAAGAGTGGGACACAGCTGAAGTAACTTAGCACACACACACACACACACACACACACACACACACACACACACAGACCGTACTGCAACAAAAAGGTGATAAAACAACGACAAAGTATCCCTGGATGCCCAGCCCCGAGTTCAGCCTGGGTTACTTCTTTCGGTTGCTTCATTCATCAGAGCTGGTGCCGGTCTGGAGCTGACCCCGAAGAAGACCTTTCCGTGTCTTTCAGTCCACCTAATCTCTCAGGTCTGGAACACCTGATGCCTCAGATAAACCACCCAGCAAAACCGCTCAACAGCACGTGTGTGCTGAGCCGCTCCAGTCGTGTCTGACTCTGCAAGCCTATGGGCTGTAGCCCACGGGGCTCCTCTGACCGTGGGATTCTCCAGGCAAGAGTACTGGAGGGGCTGCCATCTCCTCCTGCAGGGGGTCTTCCTGACCCGGGGTTGGAACTCACGTCTCCTGCATTGGCAGGGCTGCTTTACCTCTGAGGCCGCCCGGGAAGCCCCAGACAGCACGTCTCTGACTAAAATGGTGCATCTGAGAGACTGTTTATGTGTAATCCGCACTGTCTAAAATTATGTTTTCATCTCCAATCAGGGACAAAAATTTATATATTTTTCCCCCTTAAATAATTTTCTTAACCATCACACATTTCCTGTCTTTTCTCATATGAGCCCAATGGTTTTGCCTGTGAACAGATGGCTTGGAGAATTTCATGAATGCCTTCTCCCCTTTCTGACACACGCTCTTCTGTTTTTGGAAGCCCCCAGTGAAAATGGCCAACTGAAATCAGGACACAGTTTGTATTGTTGCCGACAGAGGTCTGATCCAGAAAGCCAAATATCTGTAAATGAAGAGACACTTTTCCCCACCCGATAAAATTTAAAGTAAGAAAGACAGGGATTAATTGGGCAGAAGCACTGTGAAGTGTAGCATGAACACTGGGATCTTTGGGAATTTTTCAGAGTTAAAAATGATGACCGAGGACCAACGGTGAAAGATGAGCCTGGGTTCATCACCAAGTCTCCAGAGCCAGTGCAGGAAGGCAGAGCCTAATTAACCAGCCTCCTGGATGGAGGGCGGAGTTGGCCAGAGACCCTGAGGATGGAGCCGAGGAGCTCAGGGGCTGCTGCTGAAAGCTAGGTCCCTGGAGAGAAAATCCCCAGAGTCTCCCAAGGTCTCGAGTCAAGCCCAGAAATGGCACAGGGAGATAAACAACACATCCTTAATGATGCTAAAAAAAAAAAAACACACAATAATAACCTGCCTTCAGATGGGCCATCAATTGTGTCCAGATGGTGGCTGGAACCCACGAATATTTCACGCCTCCATATGCTCCCTTCACAGCTTCCGCTTCGACGGGCACCAGGAAGGTGGGTTTGCTTCCAGATTTTGTCATTAGCCTCACGTCGAGTCGCTTGGTTTGATTCACAGCCGTTACCAGGCATCCGGCTGTGGATGGTGGCGGTTCCTGGCAGGGACGGCGGGAGGGGCCCCTTGGGCCAAGCCGTCTGTTCTCTGTCCCACTCGGCGCACCCCCCTGTACCCGCTTCGAGAGAGTCCTGCCTGTCTTACGCTCTTTGCCTTCCTCTGGATACGACAGAGGGGCAGACTCCACGTGCCCGTGTCTGAGAGCTCAGAGCTCCACCCTGGCTGCTGAAGGACCTGATTTTCTCTTGCCTTCTCTGCAGAGAAAGTGGGCCTCATCATTCATTCACCCGCTCAGTCATCCATGAGCTCACCAGCTCATTCACTGCCCACCAGCAGCCCCTGCACCCCCAGCTGACTCGGAGCCCAACGCTGCTGATGAAGCCGAGCTCTGCAGGGTCCTCCTCACACTGAGCCTACAAATTACCGCGTCATGTTTGTCTAATAACCTCATTAAAGACACCCCGCACCTGCTGCGTCTAAGACCCTGAGTCAGGGATGGTGAGGACGCCAGGCGGACGGGCTGCAGAGGGCATCCATCCCGAGGCAGGTGCAGGCTTGGCGAAGGGATCATGGAGACCGTGCGCCATGCTTCACGGAGTGGGCAGGAATTTCCGGGCTCACCACTGCGTTTCAGAGACTGGGCCCCAGGGGAGGCAAGGGACACACTCAAGATCTCTAAGCTTGGAGCAGTGGGGCCAGGGTGTGGACTCAGGGGCTCTGAGCATCCAAGGCTCCTGAGATTCATCCCCACCCCTCCCCGGCCCTGCACAGGCAGAAACTGCAGGAGCGGGAGCGGGTGGAGGGGTCTCTGGGTGGGAGGCCTGGGCAGGGCGCGTGTAGGTGGTGGTGGGGAAGGTGGTGGGGGCGGAGGTCGTTGTCCTACAAACAGTACTCTTCTGTAACTTCCCCCACCCCCCCACACACTGGCTTTCCAGAGACTCTGGAACTGCTGAGCCCCAAGAGCAAAGCCCTCAGTGTCCAGGCCCCCAGCCACTCCCACACAGACGAGCCCCTCTGTGTGCTTGTCTCTCTTTCCTCTCTGGGTAATCATCGGGGGCTGGGGGACACTGTTGGGGAGGGGGGCTGGCATGCTCTCGCGTCACCCTTTCGACAGCTTCCTGCCCCATCAAGGAAGCAGGAGGCGGGGTGGGGGCCCTGAGCCGGCCCTCCTCGCCAGGCATGCTGAGGGCCAGCTCAGCTCCCTACCTGCTCCAAGCCGCCTGTCCATCAAGTCCACCTGCGTTTCCCTGAAGCTGCCACTGGAGGGAAAAGTCTGGAAGACGCATTAATGAGCCTGGTTCTCCAGCCCTGGCCCTGAGGGAGCGCCTCTGCCCTGAACACCCTGCCTTCTGGCCATTGGCTGACCTGGGACGGTCCCTCTGGGGGTTTGGGAGGAGAGCGGCCTGGATTTCTCCCGGCTGATCTGCGAGTTCTGGGATTCTGGCACAATATGCTAATGTTTTATTTAAATCAGGAGGAGCTGATTTGCATGTGGCAGTGTCTCCATACTCCACGGAGACCTCCTGTGCCTTCCGGTCTCGCTTCCCCTCTCTGCTCCTCTCCAGTTCCAAGGCTTCAGCTCCTTCTGCAGAGTCTATTAGCTGCCCTTGGGGATGATAAAGAAATCAGTTTATTACACCGCCTTATCTAAGACAAACTTAACCTTTTCGGGCCTGGGGGCAGAAGAGGTGGGCCTGACCCGGTCTCACAGGACTGCTGGCCCCCTCCAGGAAGGCAGCTCCCAGGCCCCTCCCAGGGACCCTGGGGTGGAGCGGGGAGTGTGCAGAACAACCACCTGGCTGGCTGAAAGGGGCGGGGCTGTGGGCCCTGGGCCTGTGAGATCACCCCTTATCATCTACAGCGTCCTCCCAAATGTCAGAGTGGGGATTCTAGCTCTAAATGGCCCACGGTTAAAGGTCTTAACCCGGGTGGAGCCTCCAGGGCTTTCAGATTCTTCGCTGGCATCCTGAATCAGTACGAGGGCCTGAGGGAGACCTCGAAGAATACCAGGCAGCCTGTTCCCAGCCTTGTCTGGAGGCCAGTCAGGGAGGTGCCTGGGCAAGCAGAGACGAGGCAGCTGAGGACCAGCACGGCACACTGTCCCTCGGGAAGAACTTGTCCGAAGCCTCCAGAGTGTGGTTGGTGACGGCCTGGACTCCCGCTTCAGCACCTGCAGGATCCCACTCAGGCCGGAGCTGAAGCTGTGGGAAGCCAGCACTGAGTGGTGCTGGGCTCCATGGAGCCTGGAGCCAGGCCTCTTCCCAGTGCTGGCTGCACCCGGGGTGTCCCAGGGGTCTTTGCTCTGCAGCACCCTGGTGAGCTGGGACGACCCCCCCCCACCCCACCCCCTCCCCATGTCTTCATCCCAGTGCCAAGGCACTCCTGGTCAGTTCACCAGCATTGACCCCGCCGACTCTCAGCCCTCAGTACTCCCAAGTCTGCACCTCCTTTCCAGGGGCCCCCACCTCACCCAGCGCTGGAAGCAGCACTTGAAAGAAGACCCTGGGGATGCTCCACTGTTTGTCAGGTGTCTGCTCCCTCCAGGCACCGGGTTGGAGCAGTATACCTTCCCGGCTGAGTCTGCACCTGAATGGGAGACGACCCAGAGGACCTCATCACAGTGCAGGGGGTAGGGGCGTGGGAAAGACCTGTTGGGGGGGTGCACCCCCAGGAGGACAGAGAGATGAGACAGATGGGGTTTCTGTGTTGTATGTGGTGGTGGGGAAGGATTCTCTGATAAAATGGATTGTGGAAGTAGCTTTGCTTTAATGTTGGATTTATAAGGTGATGGTGGTGCATAGGGGGAGATGAGTCAGGGAGCAAGGGAATGTAGGCCTCTGTGCTCTGGCTGTAGACAGTGAGCTAGACCTGGGGGTGCCCCCAGGCATGGGAGGCTGTGCAGAGCCCCTGGGGTGACAGGGCCATGGAGAGCCCTGGACCAGCCCAGAAAACCAGGATGAATCAGTTCTTCCCAAAAGATGAATTGGCTTTAGATGAACTGGTCTATGACCCACGTGCCCATCCCCACCCAAGAACCATAGGCTAGAGAGGGAATTGAAGGAAAGACAGACTATGTCTCTTAAGGTGGGCAGGGAAGAACACAGTCCCTACCTGAGCAAGAGGAAGAAGGAGAAGGCATGGGAAATGAGCAAATTCATGGAACAAACTCCAGTCTGCAGCTCAGCTAACCCCACGAGCCAGACAATTCTCCAGAGCTCTCCTGCTCTGTGAAGACCTTATTAAGAGAGATATTTAATGGTAATTAAAAAAACATAGCCAAGAGCTAAAAGACCAAATGTTGGAGCAAATGTGAAGGATGGAAGGAAGAAGGCACAGCTGAGAAAAAAAACACAGAGGCACAATCACCACCAACAGAGAGCCGATAGTAAATTAGAAGCGACAGGAACAGAATGAACTTCGCTTTGCTGGAATTACTGACATTAGGGAAAGTGTGAGATAATCACAGCAACATGGAAGAAAAGTACAGAGAGGACAATTAAGCAGTCGATAATACAAGTGGAGGACAAGTGAGTACCTGTTGCCCCTGAAACAGAGACCCACTGATGGGAAGGGGGTTATTTAAAGAGAATAAAAGGGAGGGGGAAAAAAAGGAAACCTCCCCAGAACGAATAAACAGAAGATCTTATCAGAAAATCTGATACAGAAACAGTTCAAGATGTATCTTGGTTGGGTTACTGGACCTTAGAGATAATAAAATAATCTTTTGGATGTATAAGCTGAAAAAAATAAACGCAATCATCCAGGCGGACCTCAAACTTCTTTTCGACAGTAGACTTAGGTGTGGTGGGGGAAGCATTTCAGACTCAGAATTCATGGAGGCAAATGTGGGGTCTCTGTGCTTCTTGGGGTTTACCTATTCTCTCCATGGGCTCAAATCAGAGAACAGCTTCTGCAGCATTTTAAACGGAAAACATTTCGACCTAAGAGTTTTGTCATTTAAGTACAGAGCTTTATATTGAACTTTTGTCATTTAATTATAAATGTAAGAGTCCTACATTCTCAAGTATGAAAGATCACCAATAAACACTTCTTGAAGCAATGCATAAATAGATAATCTGGGCAAAATAAGGGATAAAAACCAGAAACAACAAATTAAACTTTAAATATCAACTCAGAAGAACAAAAGTCACTTATATTCCTGGGGGGAAAATGCATTGACTAAAAATTTTATACCCAGCTAAATCCACCTTTAAGTATTCACTCAACTTTGAGACCTTCTCCAGCCCGAAGAAGCTTAGGAGATAGGCTTTTTGAGTTTTTCTCAAAAATGAAACAGACCAAAAAAATACCTTTTTAGAGAATCAAAATAAATTCCTAGGCTGTGAAGGCACAGGATTCTAGGGCCCAGCAATGAGCGTTGACTCCTTTAAAAATCAGGACAAAATGAAAAATATTGTGTGAGCTACGGTATCAGAACAAAATGTGCCTTTATAAACCTCGACAATGTAAAACAGGAAATGAACAGAGTTGGGAAACATCTGGAAACCCGGAGATGAGGTGGGCTGGGCAGCAAGAATGTTTGAGTCCTCATCTTCCTCGGAGAGAAGTCACAAAATGAAATGAAAACACGTTGAAGAAAAAACAATATCAACCTAGAGTTTTCATGTCATCGTTTTCCTTTATCCCAGGAAAAATATAGAAAAATGATGCTGGAGGTCCAGAAACACACATTATATTTGCAAAATCTACCATGTCGTTCTACATAGAAACAGACGAAGACTGCTTTTGCTGCTCAGGGCCACTCATCTGGGCAGGGGGGCTGGAGCCTGGATCACACAGCGCCTTCAGCCCATCAGTCTGGGTCTGTCCATGGTAACTGCCCTCTGAGCCATTATCCATCCTATTCAGGGTGTTTTGGACGTGGGATGAAGGACGGCTATAGCTGAGTGCATTAACCATCTTCAGCTCAGCAAGCTAGAAGAATAGGGGGGCTTCGGTCCAGCCAGGTCCCCTGCCCTCCACCTGCTTGTCCATGCCTGGGATGCACAGCACCTATGCCTCCAGGTGAGCAAGAGAGGGACGGGGAGCTGGGGGCGTGGATGAAGAGGACAGGCAGACCCCCTTAACCGCAGGGTTTGTCACTTACCATCATCTCCCCACCTAGACTGCCAGCTCCCTGAGGCCAGGAGCTCCATCCTCTTCCGACAGCTTCACACCCCCACCTCGCACCCACGGCCAAGTGCAGAGCGAATGCTCAGCGCCTGGTCCTGGCAAGAATGGATGGATTTAATTTGGTTTTGTCTGCCAGGTACAGAGCGTGCCCCGCCCCCATTCCCCTTTCCAATATGCAAGCCTCCCGGGTCCTGAGCGCCTGTCGGAAAACTCAGTCCCTCACAATTAAACTGCTTTCATTTCCCTTTATGAACTGAAGACTGTTTAAATGACCTGAATTTCCATGCGTTCCAGAGGCAGTTTTTGGGGGGCTCTTTTCCCTCACATTTTCCTCCGTCCCCCCTCCTGTGTTAAAGAAAACATCAGGAAAATGACAGTGTAAGTGCTATCTGCCACTCAGAGCAGCTCAGGTTGCTTTCAGATGGGGTTGGGGGGCGGAGATGGGAGCTTCCAGAGCATTTGCTCCCAATAAAACTGCTGAAGCAAGGTCAAACATCTCCGCGAGGAGATAAAATGTTAATAAATGGCAGCCGTTGTCCCACATTTCTGAATTTATGCAGTACATCTATATGGCATCGTTCTCTCCTTGGTTAAATCCAGTGAGTAATTTCTGACTGTATTCATTGCCGGAGGATATATTTCTTTAGAGTTAAATATCACTAGCTGTGCATTTTGATATGAGAAATGCAGCCTGCAATTTATAACCAGCAAGATCGTCAGTGAATCTCAGGCTGTGCCGAGAAGCGGGGCACGGAGAGTGTACGCAGGCTCCGGCGTGTTTATTTTAGAATTCATTTGCGAGGAAACATCATTTCAAATTCTGCTGTCAGATCCTCACTCGGGAGGGCGTTTTCCACCCGCGAACGTCCAGGCTCTTCCAGACCTGGGGCTGGGGCTTCAGATGGCCCCTGCTTCCTTGCAGTTGCCCACCTGTTGTGGGCTTTGATTGGTGGGGACCAGCGTCCTGACCAGGTGAGGCGTGATGATGACGCAAAGCCCTGGAAGGGGACAGGTGAGGAGAGGCAGTGGCGAGCTGGGGGCAGGGCGGCCCTGAAGCTGGGCCCTGCACTCGCGAGGGAGCTAAGCCTCCTCCAGGACTCTCTCCGGAGGACCTGAGACTCTGGCGGAAAGAGGTGACGCCCCGGGCTGTGCTGAGGGCTGCGGAGGCTGAAGACCTGGCTCCGGAGGGGCACAGGGAGTCAGAGCGGCAAAAACTGGTCCTCGGAGCGGAGGAAGCCCCCTCTCTCCCTCCCCTCTCCCTTTTCTCTCCCACTCCCGTCCCTTCCCTCCAGGCCATGTCGGGGCTGGGGCCGGGCTCGGGCGGGGCTCATAGCAGTCCTTGCTGACCGGTCACAGACTTGGGGAACCCGACATGCCAGCAACCTCTTTCCATCCCTCCTTTGTTCCTTTGCTGTGAGTGTTTTCACCAGCTGGAATGCTCCGTAGAGGTCTAAGCTGGTCCATGAACTGTGAACCTGCCCTCCTGCAAGGCAGGAGCTCGCAGGGGAGCCAGGAAGCATGTGGAAGGTGCCGCTGCCTGGGGCCACCCGGCTGGCCTGGAAGTGCTTTGGTGCTGGAGCCTCTGCACCACCACTGATGCCCCACAGGACCCCGGGCAAGCATCCTAACCCTTCTGAGCCCTAGCACCCTCCAGTCGCACTGTGGAGGTGATACCCCCACCCCAGGAGGCTTGCTGCAGGAGTTGAGCCAATTGTCTGGGACCCAGCAGGGGCTGAGTGGTGGCCCTGGGAAGCTGTCTGGGCGCCAGGGACCCCTGGCAGTGACCCAGTCTGTTTGTCTGTCCCCGATCATCAGGGGACACTCCCAGCTGCCGCCCCTGGTAGGTCTGGGGTGCCCACCAGAGGGGTCAGGATGTCCTCAGTGCCCACGCCGCGGTGCTGGTGTGGTAGCTTCACTCATTCTGCGCTCCTGGTGTGACCTCCGTGTTACTATTTTAACACCTGTGAGGCGCAGGTCTCAGCCGCAGGGACACCAGGCTGGGTGGTCACAGTCGACTGTGAATCCCTCTGGGGTCAGCGTCTCTGTGGCCGGGGGAAAAGGGCAGCGGGCTGCCTGCCTTCGCGGTACGGTACGAGGTACCATCTGGCTCCAAGCTCACCCCAACGCTCACTGTTTGAAAATGGCCCAATTGCGAAGCCTCCTAACCCATTTTATGGGTTTTCCTCTCTTGTGAATTTATGGAAAAATAGCTCTTAGCCATTTATCCACAAAAGGCGGCCTGAGCCACGGCTGTGAAAATCCACCAGCCGGACAGCTTCTCCCCTGTCCGTAAATGACGGTCTATTAAACGTAGACACCCAGGCAAGAGGACTTTCCTTATTAAATTGCGCCAGGGAGGTCCCCTCCTTTCCGAGGGAGCTGGGAACATCCCAGAACCTGTGGGCAGAGACCACGCAGTGCTGGTCACTGCTCCCCGGTCTGGCTCCCTGAGGGCCCGTCATGCAGAGCCCCGACCCGGGGTGGCGCTGCCACAGCTCACCTGTGTGGACACCGCCTCCGAGCGTCCCCATCCAGCTGAGCGACGGCTCCTGCCTGGAGCTGGGAGACACGGGAGGACAGGGAGGCACCCCCAATACTCGCTGAGCCGTGGAAGATGCTTTGTGGCTCTCTGCCACCTCCTGCCCCTTCCATAAAGTGGGGGTGAAACGGGCAGACAGTGTGGGCTCTACTTTGCTACTATCTGGAGCAGGGGTGCGGGCACCTTGCTAGGTAAACACAAGGGTCAAGAGGGATCTGGCCCCCATCTTCCCCCTGGGCCCCCTGCCCACCCCGCCCCTTCTCCAGCTCATCCCCTGCGTCACCAGCCTGAGTGATAATTCAGGGGCTGCTCGGAGACAGTGCAGGTAGAAAGCCCTGGGAGTACGGCACGTAGACAGGACACTGGCTTGAGAACCCCTCGGAGAAGGCGGAGGGGCTGCTGTCCTCAGTGAGACCTGGATGGAGACTGTGTTCCCGGAGACCTTCCCAAGGTCACCCAGAGAGCAGCGGGCAGAGCTGAGCTGGGGCCGCTGGGCCTCAGGGCCCCTGGGCAGAGGGGTGGAGACAGGATGAGGGGCGGGGAGGGGACGGAGAGGGAGCTGGCTCCCCAGGTTCAGCCTCTCTCTCCCGTGACGCTCGGTCCAGTCTCTCTGCGGGACTCTCGGATAGCGGGATGGGCGGCCGCCCGAGCGGGGGTGAGGGACCGCCCTTGAAAGTGCTAGTTGCTCAGTCGTGTCCGACTCTGCGACCCCGTGGACTGTAGTTCTCCAGTCTCCCCTGCCTGTAGGACTCTCCAGGCAAGAATACTGGAGTGGGCTGCCGCTTCCTCCTCCAGAGATCCCCCTTAGGGTGGCGAGATCGGGGTTCCGAGATATTCCCAAGGTCAGAGTGTGCCTACTGCGTCTGGGCCCTGTGTTTTTGTGGGACACAAAGCCCACAAGATCACTCCTGTGAACTCCTCTTCTCCTGATGGAGCCCAGAGCCCAGGGTGGCCAGGACACCTGTCCACAGTGACCCAGCTGCAGGGCAGGGCAGGGGTCCACCCTGACACCCCTCTCATCTCCTTCACTGGCCCCTCTTCCTTTTACCTGAGCCAAACAGACTGGGCATCAGTGCCCAGGGAGAAAGAGCCAGACACCCCCCTGCCCGACAGGGTCTCAGCTTCCCCAGCTGTCCATGATCATGGAGCGCCCAGTCTGGGAAGGACTGGTTACATGATACGCGATCAGCCTGATTCCCCAGTGTTACTGAGAACCCTTCCTCTCTGCAGGTCTGCCCAAGGCCGTCAGCGCCGGCGGGGTGACAGAGCTGAATGGCTAAGGTCATCCCTGCAGGTCTCGGGGAGGGCAGTCAGGAAAGAAACCCTGCCAAGTGATGCAGAGAACCCTGACCCCAGGTGCCTCAGATCCTGCGGCAGCTGGAACCCAACTTCCCGTGTGCGGCCTGCATGGCCCACGGCCTCTCCCAGGCCCTTCTTCAGCCATGAGGGGCCCTGGTTGTGGGTGAGGGGACAGAGGGGTTTGTGAACTGGTCCCACCTGGACCCACGTCCCAGCCTGTCCAGCTCTTTCCCCACAAAGGGCGTGGAGATGGGCTGAAGTGATGAAGCTGGGCGATTTTACAAAGATGACATTCTGCTTTAATTTTTGGTTCCTCATCAAAATGTCTTCCTGTCAAAATAACTGTATCAAGAGATACCCAGAAATTCCAGGAATACCACACTGAGGTTGGGAGCAGCGGGTAGACAGAAAGCCCTCAGGAGCTTCCCCGGCTCCCCTCGGGCGTGGGCCGGGAGGGGGATGCCCTGTCCACCCTGTGTCCTCCAGGGCTGCCCATCGCTGAACCTCGGAAGCCTGGAGCGGGGCCTCAGATGCCCTCTCCTCCCTGCCATCCAATGTGAGGGGCTACTAGGGTCCCTGAATATTTCTGCGAGGTTGCAGAATGTGGAGAGGAAGATGGGAACCTCAGGTGACCCCCAAAGAGATTGTTTGCCCTACACCTGGAGAGACACAAGAACCCCACGGAGCACTGATGAGCGCCTTGTCTGGGGAGGGCAAACGTTTTAGGCTTAAAGAAACACAGAAACAGGAGCTCAGGGACACGAGGAGCTGGCCAGAGGCTTGCTGTCAGCCCCAGGCTGCTGAGCTGGGCGAGAGGAGCGTTCTGGAGCGGTGCGGGGGGCCCTGAGTGGCCTTGGGGCTGGGTCCCACCTGCCAGTCACTCTGGGATGAAGAGACGTGAGGTGGGTTTGTCTGAAGGGGACGAGGCTCACCCTCCCTCCGCCCCCC
>SJYQ01093272.1:1945722-1970780 GCA_006410935.1 Redunca redunca
TCTCCATCTTTTGCTGCAGAGAATATAATCAGTCTGATTTCGGTGTTGACAATCTGGTGATGTCCATGTGTAGAGTATTCTCTTGTGTTGTTGGAAGAGGGTATTTGCTATGACCAGTGCATTTTCTTGGCAAAACTGTATTACTCTTTGCCCTGCTTCATTCTGCATTCCAAGGCCAAATTTGCCTGTTACTCCAGGTGTTTCTTGACTTCCTACTTTTGCTTTCCAGTCCCCTATCATGAAAAGGACATCTTTTTTGGGTGTTAGTTCTAAAAGATCTTGTAGGTCTTCATAGAACCGTTCAACTTCAGCTTCTTCAGCGTTACTAATTGGGGCATAGACTTGGGTTACTGTGATATTGAATGGTTTGCCTTGGAGATGAACAGAGATCATTCTTTCGTTTTTGAGACTGCATCCAAGTACTGCATTTTGGACTCTTCTGTTGACCATGATGGCTACTCCATTTCTTCTGAGGGATTCCTGCCCACAGTAGTAGATATAATGGTCATCTGAGTTAAATTCACCCATCCCAGTCCATTTTAGTTCGCTGATTCCTAGAATGTCGACGTTCACTCTTGCCATCTCCTGTTTGACCGCTTCCAATTTGCCTTGATTCGTGGACCTGACATTCCAGGTTCCTATGCAATATTGTTCTTTACAGCATCGGACCTTGCTTCTATCACCAGTCACATCCACAGCTGGGTGTTGTTTTTGCTTTGGCTCCATCCCTTCATTCTTTCTGGAGTTATTTCTCCACTGACCTCCAGTAGCATATTGGGCACCTACTGACCTGGGGAATGCCTCTTTCAGTATCCTATCATTTTGCCTTTTCATACTGTTCATGGGGTTCTGAAGGCAAGCATACTGAAGAGGTTTGCCGTTCCCTTCTCCAGTGGACCACACTCTGTCAGATTGTGATGATAGTGGTGCCGATGTTCGTGAGAGACACTGCTCTGTAGTTTTTGCTTTTTTAAATAATGACTTCAACTGGCATTGATGGTAAGGAATTGCTGACCTCATAGAATGAGACAGGAAGTGTTTCCGGCTTCTGGTGTCTGCAGGGGATGTAAGGGTTGGTGTTGTCTCCTTTTTAAGTGTTCAGTAGGATTTGCTAGTGAGCCCCCTGAACCTGGCGCCTTTTTCTGTTTCTTTTGGAACATTATCAATTATTTGCTTCAGTTTCCTCAGTAAGTATGAGCCACTCATGATGTCTGAAGGAATTGGTTCGTTTCATTTAAGCTATCAAATTTGGGGTATAGAGTGGTTCATAGGATTCCTTTATCTTCCTTACAATGTCTGTGAGATCAGACGTGATGGCTTGTCTTCATTTCTGACAGCAGTAATTTACGTCTTCTTTATTTTCTTGATTTAGCCTAGCTTGTTGTTCAGTCACTCAGCTGTGTCCGACTCTTTGTGACCCCATGGATGGCAGTTTGCCAGGCCTCCCTGTCCATCACCAACTCCCGGAGCTTGCTCAAACTCATGTCCATTGAGTCGGTGATGCCATCCAACCGTCTCATCCTCTGTCGTCCCCTTCTCCTCCTGCCTTCAATCATTCCCAGCATCAGGGTCGTTTCCAATGAGTTGGCTCTTTACATCAGGCGGCCAAAGTATTGGAGCTTCAGCTTCAGCATTAGTCTTTGCAGTGAATATTCAGGGCTGATCTTTTTTAGGATGGACTGGTTTGATCTCCTTGCTGGCTAAGGGGCTCTCGAGAGTTTTCTCCAGCACCACAGTTTGAAAGCATCGGTTCTTCAGTGCTCAACCATGGTTTTGACTCTACGGACCTTTGTCGGCAAAGTGGTGTCTCTGCTTTTTAGTACACTGTCTAGGTTTGTTATAGCTTTTCTCCCAGCTAGACCAGCTAGAGGTTTTCAATTTTATTAACCTTTTTCAGGAAGCTGTTTTTGCTTTCACTGGTTTTCTTTTGCCTTCCAGTTTTCAGCTTCCATTGATTTCTGCTCTATTTTCATTTACATTTCTGCTTGCTTTAGGGTTCGATTGATCTTTATTTCTTCCAGTTTTCTAAGTTTGAAGCATAGATTACTAGATTTAGGTTTTTCTTCTTTTTTAATGTGTTCATTAAAGCTATAAATTTCCCTTTAAGCACTGTTTTCACTGCATTCCACAAATTTTAATGTTTTGTTTTTATTAAATAAACTTTAAAAAATCTTAGCACAGTGTTAGGTTTACAAGAATATTGCAGAGATACAGAGAGTTCCCCTATATCCCGTTTCCTTTATATTTGCATCTCACATTGATGTGGTGCCTTTATACCACGAATAAAGCCATATTGATAGAGTATTATTATCTAAAATCCATACTGCTTTCAGATTTTCTTAGTTGTTAAGCAATGTCCTTTTTCTGTTCTTGGAACAGAAAAGTGGGTTATCAGGCCCTCCTAGGCTCCTCCTGGGTGTGGCAGTCATTCACACCTCCCTGTTTTTCATGATCTGGACAGTTTTGAAGCGCACCATCAGGCTTTTTATAGAATGTCCTTTGACTTGTTGTATTTTCGTTTTCATCTAGTTCACTTTAGCTTCTCTTGAGATTTCTATTTCTGTCTTGTGTTATTTAGACACTGTGTTGTTTAATATGAAATAATATGGGATTTCCAGATACTTTTCTGCTATTTCTTTCTGGTTTAGTTTTGTTGCGACCTGAGGACCTACTCAGCCTCATTTCTATTTTTAAAAGTGTATCAGGTTGTGTTTTGTGGCCCAGAATGTGGTCTGTTTTGGCGAATGTTTGATGAAAACTTGGGAAGAAACATGTGTGGGGCTCTTGTTGCGTAAAATAGTCTGTAAACGTCCATCAAGTCACAGCTGATGGATAGGCTGCTCAGTTCAGCTACAGTCTCTCACTGACTGGGTCTCCCTGTTCCTAGCAGAAGAGTGTCCAGGTCTCCAGCTACCATAGAGAATTTATCCAGTTCTCCTTGACGTTCTATCAGTTTTTGCCTCATGTATCGTGATGCTCTGTTCTTAGGTATGTATGGATTTAGGATTGTTGTGTGTCTGTGGAAAATTGAACCCTTTATCAGTGTATCATCCCCGTTCTTGCCCCTGATAATTTTCCTTGTTTTGACATTACTTCTGTCTGAAAATGCATGCTTATTTCAGCTTTCTTTTGATTAGTGTTGACATATCTTTATCAACACTTTACTTTTTTTCTGGTTAAGGCAATTTTTTGGATATTTTTAGTATTATTTTATTTTATACAGTATCCTTATTGGTCACCTGTCTTAGATATAGAAGTGTGTACATGTCACCTCTCTGTGCCTTTATATTTAAAATGAGTTTCTCATAAACAACGTATAGCTGGATCGTTTCTTTAAAACCCACTATGACTCTCTCTTTAAATTGGGGTGTTTAGACCAACCAATTTAAAGAGATTACTGATGTAGTTAGACTCCTGTCTGCCGTGTTTGTAACTATTTTCTGCCTGTTGCATTTATTTTTAGTTTCCCTTTTCACTCTACTTTTTCTGCCTTTTCAGGTTTTACTGAGCATTTTATATGATTAAGCTTTCTGTCCTCTCAGCATATCGATAGTCCTCTTTTTAGTAGCTGTCCTAGATTTCTCAGTATAGAGGTAAACATTTGAAGTCTCCCTTCATCAACGACACCGCTTCACACACACTGTGGTTATATTCCTAATTCCTCCTGCCCATCACTTATGATATTGCTATCATTTATATTAATTATCTAAATGCTTCCCTGGTGGCCCAGCGGTGAAGAGTCTGCCTGCCAGTGCAGGAGACGCGGGTTCGGTTCCTGGGTGGGGAAGATCCCCTGGCGGAGGAAATGGCAGCCCATTCCAGTATTCTTGCCTGGAGAATTCCAGGGACAGAGGAGCCTGGCGGGCTACGGTCCACGGGGTCTCAGAAGAGTCCAGACAACATGAGTTAGTGACCAAGCAACAAGGTATCACCCAATACATCGTTATTATTCAAGCAAGTTATCTTTTAGATATGCGAAGAGTACAGCATAAGAGACCTTTGCCTTCACTCCTTTCTCTGATACGCTTCTTTATGTGAATTAAGTTTTGACCTATGTCACACTCCTGCTTGCAGAGCAGGCTGGCTGGCTATGAGTTCCTGCCTGTTTTTATCTGAGAAGGAAGAGGAGTTCCTCAGGAACAATAACAACCGCCACAGTAATAACTGGTTTGTATTTTTATGACAATTTATGGTCTATAGGTGTCTTTCCCTGACCTCCTTTCCCACAGGGAGCTAATTGCTTTATCCCCGCCCCCCCACCATCTCCTGTATTTTGTTTGGCATCTGCCGAGACCCTGTAATTGCTGACTTATTCTGCTGTCTCTTCTACCAGACAGTGAGTCATTAAAGGCAGAGACTGTGTCTGTTTAATTGTTTCATCTTCATAAACCTGACACAGTTTCTCAGTATATGTATTTTTAATTAATAGGCAATTTTTAGAGCAGTTTCAGAGTTACAGAAAAATGGAACAGATAGCACACAGAGTTCCCATATACCTCCATCCCCACATACTTCTCACTCTTACTCACATCTTGCTTGAGGGCAGTACATTTATTATACCTAATGAACCCATATTAATATGGTATTATTAACTAAGGTTCATAGTTTATTTTATCGGTCACTGTTTAGGTTGTAAATCCCTCTGGGTTTTAACAAATGCTCCACACCATGCACCCACTATTGCGGTCTCATTCAGAGTAAGACTGTCTCACCATCCTCCAAGTCCCCTCTGCTTCACCTGGCAATCACGCCCCCGCCCTTACAACTTCCCATCACATCCAAACCATGTTTCCATGGTTTTCTCAGAATGCCATACAACTGGAATTATGCAAGAGGTAGCCTTTTCAGAGTGGCTTCTTTTACCTAAAAATGTACATTTAGGGTTCGTCGACGTCTTTTCATGGCTTGGTAGCTTATTCGTTTCTCATTGCTGGATAGCAGTTTAATACATGACTATATTACAATTTGTTTATCCATTCACCCATCGAAGGAGTTCTTCGTTGCTTCTGGGTTTTGGCGATTGGCAGTTGTGAATAAAGCCACTATACACAGTTGTGTGAGGATTTTTGTTGCTGTAGACATGTTTTTAACTACTTTGGGTAAATATCAGAGGGCATTATGACTGATCATATGGTAAGATTATGCTTATCTTTCTAAGAAAGTGCCAACTGTCTTCCAGAGTGGCTGCGCCATTTGCATTCCAACCAGCAGTGAATGGCAGTTTCCACTGTTTCACACCCTTGTTGGCCTTTAATGCTGTTGATGGTGTGCATTTCGGTCATTTTAATGGGTATGTAGTGGGGGTATCACACTGTTTCAATCTGAATTTCGCTAAAGACAAGTGATGCTAAAAATCTCATTTACAAGCTTATTTTGCCATCTGTATATCTTTTAAAGTGATATTTAG
This sequence comes from Redunca redunca, assembly GCA_006410935.1. Taxonomy (NCBI): domain Eukaryota; kingdom Metazoa; phylum Chordata; class Mammalia; order Artiodactyla; family Bovidae; genus Redunca; species Redunca redunca. The sequence continues at coordinate 1,951,130 of SJYQ01093272.1, forward strand.
GTTCAAATATTCAGTTCTTTTTTTAAAACTTGAATTGTTTTCTTATTGTTGAGTTTTAATAATTTCAGGAAACGGAGTGACACAATTCCTTCCATGTTTCACCTCCAAAGATACAGGTCTTTTTTATCAGATGTGCGTTTTGAAACAACCATCTCCCAGTGTGAGATCTGTCTTTTCATTCTTTTAATGATATTTTTGCAAAGTTGAATTATTTCAGTTTCAGTGAAATTCAACATACCAATTCTTTCATGGATCATGCTTCTATCTGAAAAGGCACCTACAAACCCAAGGTCAAGTAGAGCTCCTTTGGTGCTATCATCTAGAAGTTTTACAGTTTTGATTTTCGCTTAGGTCTGTGATACATTTCGAATTAGTTCCTTTGTTAATGAATGTATCTAATTTTTTGCACATGAATGTCCAGTCGGTCAACACTATTTGTTAAAAAGACAGTTTGTCATTGAATTGTCTCTGTTCATTTTCAAAGACCAGTTGCCTGCGTTGTGCTGGTCTGTTTCTGGGATCTCTGTTGTGCTCTATCGGTCCCTTTATCTATTCTTCCATTAAAATCCTGCCCTCCTGATTACTGCAGCTTCATAGTGTGTCTTGAAGTCAGGTGATATCAGTCATTCAACTCTCTTCTTTTTCAGCACTGTGTTGACTATTCTGGGTCTTTGCTTTCCCATATAAAAATTAAAACCAGTTTGTATCACCAAATAACACTATAAAATTTTGATTGGGGTTATATAGGTCAAGTTAAAAAGAATTGACATCTTAATCCTACCACGAAGATGAAATATGGCTCCGCTTATGTTTATATTTGTGGATTTCTTTCATCAGTTTTGCTGTTCTCCTCACATCATACAAATCCTGTATAAAGTTTGTTAGTTTTATATGTGATATTTCATTTTATGGTGACAACGTAAACGATACCATATTTTTAATTTTAAAATCAACTGTCCCTGGCTCTTATATAGGAAAGCAATTGACTTTTGCATAATAACTTTGTACTGTGTAACCTTTCTTTATTGCTTTATTGTTGATTAATTCCAAAATGTGCTCATGTGTGTGTTTCTTTACCATTTTCTCCATGGGCCATCATTTCATCTGTAAGCAAGGGCCATTTATTTCTTCTTTCCCAGTCTGTAAATCTTTTATTTCTTTCTCTTGTCTTATTGCATTAGCTGGGGCTCAGGGTACAATGTTGAGTAAAAGTGATGGGAAACCAGACTTGGCAACTAATAATAGTGATGGAATTGTTCCTAACGGTCCCTTGCTAACATTTTACATCTGTGGAATCTCTAGTGGCTATTCTTCTTTCCCTTCAGGTGCCAGTGATTTGTGTCTGTCTTTATCTCTTGCTTAGCCTGACTAGAGGTCTATCACTTTTATTCATCTTTTCCAAGAACCAGCTTTTAGTTTCACTGATTTTCTCTAGTTCCTCTTTTCAATTTTATTGATTTCTGCTCTAATTTTTATTTCTTTTCTAATGCTTTTTGTTAGGTTCGATTCTCTCTTCTTTTAAGAGTTTCCTAAGGCAGTAGCTTAGAAGACTGATTTTCCATCTTTTAAAAATTTTCCAATGTATGCATTCAATACCATGAATTTTCCTCTAAGTGGTTAGAAATATTTTACATTTTTTTCATCAGACTTGCTTGATCAGTTTATGATTTAGCAGTGTCTTGTTTACTCCAAATACTTTTGAGATTTCCCAGCTAGCATTAGGTCAATGACTTCAAGCTTCGTTTAATCGTAGTGTGTGAGAAGGCTTCCTATGGTTCATAGTCTTCTACATTTGGTAAGGTGAGCTTTATGGTCCAGAGTGTCTCTCTTGGTTAATGTCCCATGGGAGCTTGAGCAGAATATGTGCTCTGCCGTTGTTGCTTGACGCATCCTATAAACGTCAGTTAGGCCCAGTCGATGGATAGTGCTGTTCAGACCAACTACATCCTTTCTGATTTTGTACCTGCTGCTGCTGCTGCTGCTAAGTCGCTTCAGTCGTGTCCGACTCTGTGCGACCCCATAGACGGCAGCCCACCAGGCCGCCCCATCCCTGGGATTCTCCAGGCAAGAACACTGGAGTGGGTTGCCATTTCCTTCTCCACTGTGAGGCCTATCAGTTACAATAGAGGGGTGCTGAAGTCTTCAACTCTAGTGAAGCTGTCTATTTCTCCTTGTAGTTCTATCAGTTTTTGCCTCGGTTTTGACATATTTTGACACAGTTGTTGTATATTTGACATAAACACATTAACGACTCAAGTGTTTGTGAAGAATTGAATCTTTTTATTGTTATGTAAACCTCTCTTTTCTCCTGACACTTTTTCCTATTCTGAAGTCTGTTTTGTCTAAAATTAATATAGGTACCTAAACTGTTTTTTGATTAGTATTATCCTGGTGTATCTTTCTCCATTCCTTGACTTTTACTTTATCTGTCTTTATATTTAAAATGGATTTCTTGTATATAGTATGTAGTTGAATATTTTTCTAAAATCTGCTCTGATAGTATCTGCCTTTTAATTTGTTTATTCACATTTACAGTGATTATTGATCCAGCTGGATTAATAGCTACCATGTTTAAAATGTTCTGTTTATCACATTTGTCAGCTGTTTCCAGTTTATTAAATTTTCTCCTCTTCTTCTGCCTTCTCTGGTTTCAATTGAGTATTTGATTATTCCATTCTCTGTCCTCTGTTAGCATATCAATTACATTACTTAAAAAAAACTAGTGGTTTTCCTAGAGTTTGTAATATACATTTATAGCTAATCTAAAGCCACCTTTAGACTACATTACATTAATGTTTCAAAGATCATGTAGGTTTCTTATAACAGAGGGTTCTGAATTCTTCCTATTTTCCATGACACTGCTGTCATTCATTTCATTTATTCATATGCTATAATCATTCAATGAGTGTGTGTGTGTGTGTGTGTGTTGCTCAGTCCTGTCCAACCCTTTGTGGCCCCGTGGATTGTCCCCGACAGGCTCCTCTGCTCATGGAGTCCTCCAGACCTGAATACTGAAGTGGGTAGTCATTCCCTTCTCCAGGGCATCTTTGTAACTCAGGGAGTGAACCTGCCTCTCCTGCCTTGCAGGCAGATTCCTTACTGGCTGAGTCACTGGAGAAGCCCCATGACTCAATACATTGTTGCTATTTTGACTTTGAACAATTATTTCTGAAATTAAGAGTAAGAAAAGAAAATATTTTGTTTTATCTTCATTCTTTCTCTAATACTCTTCATTTATGTAGGTCTGAGTTTCTGACTTATGTAACTCTTTTCTTTGGAAAATGTCTTTTGTACTTCTTGAAGGGCAGATCTTCTGTTGAAAAGTTCCCTCTTTTTTTTTTAAATGTTGTCTAAGGAAGTATTTCTCCTTCACATTTGAAAGCTAATTGTGCTGAATGCCAAAATCTGCTTTGAACACCTTGAATATTTGACTTTAATCTCTTCTTTACATGCATGGCTNGCTCCTGATGAGAAATTTGATGTTATGTCTTATCCTTGTTCCTCAAAAGGGTAAGTTTTTCCCTCTCGTTTCTTTCAAGATTTTGTCTTTAGTGTCCTGCAGTTTGAGTTTAATATGCTTATGTGTAGATGTTTGGTATTCATCCTACTCGGTGTACTCAAAGCTTCCTTGATCTGTGGTTTGATGTCTGTTATTAATTTTGGAAAATGCTTAGCCATCTTTACTTCAAATATTTCATATTCTCTATCTTCTCTCTTTCTTGTCTTCCTGCTATTCCCATTATACGTATCCAACTCCTTTTGTAATTATTTCACATTTCTTGGACGTTCTGTTCCCTATTTTCCCATTCATTTTTCTCTTTCTAGTTCAGTTCTCAAGTTTTTATTGACACATTTTTTCAAGAACATCTATTCTTTCTTTGGCCGAGTCTACTCTATTGTGATAGCCCACCAAACACGTTTCTTTCTTTCCGTTAAAATATGTCTGTTTCATATCACTTCTCTAGATTCTTTCTCAGACTCTCCATCCCTTCCATTAAATTGGCCCATCTGTTCTTGAATGTTGTCTCCTTTTTCCATTAGAACCTTTAGCATATTAATCACAGATCTTTAAAATTCCCAGTCTCATAATCCCAACATACATGTTGTGTCTAAGTCTAGTTTTTATGCTTAACTTCGTTTCTTCAGACTGTTTCCCCTTGGCTTTTAGCAAGATGTTCTTTTCTTTTCTTTTTCTCTTGAAAGCTGGAAATGATGTATCTGGTAATAGCGACTGAGGACGTTGTTAGGGTTTAGTCTGTGCAGCTCTGCCTAGGAGCTGGGCTGTGTGCAGTGCCTTCTGACTCAGCAGATCTTCCTGTTTTCCTTTTTGTTTGCTGTTTTCTCTCCTGTTGTCTTGGGTTTACCTGAGAACTCCTTGTTAAACAGAGTCTGTATTTTGTAGCTCTTCCTATTGTGAAAGAAAGTGAGTGAGAGTTGCTCAGCCGTGTCCAACTCTTTGCAACCCCATGGGCTGTAGCCCACCAGGCTCCTTATCCTTGGGATTCTCCAGGCAAGAGTACCAGAGTGCATTGCCATTTCCTTCTCCAGGGGATCTTCCCAACCCAGGGATCGAACCTGGGTCTCCCAAGTCTCAAGCAGATTCTTTAGCATTGGAGCCGCCAGGGAAGCCCCAGCTGCTATAACGGGAGCCCTGTTGGTGGTAAGGCATCAGGTAGGGGACGTGTTCTATGGTCTTGTGACTATGTTTTAGGTTTGATTATTGGGCCTGAGTTCTTGCGCTTTGACCCTTAGAAGGGCTTTTAGTCTTTTTTATTTTCACTTGAGTGAGACAAGAGGGCTGGAGGTCAGAATAAGGCTCTGACAAAGTGTTTCCCTCGGGGACGGGGTTTGTTACAGCAACAAAACCTACTGGGTATTATATTCAGTTGCTTTTCCCCTGTTCCTCCCTGATGCAGAGTATATCTTTGATCTTCAGATCTTCACTCTGAGACCCAGCTGGAATTCCTAGAGGTAAAGTCTACAAAAGACCAGTTCCCCCCAGCAAGTCCACACTCCGCCTCCAGAGATTCATCAATCACTGTTTAAGTGTCCTGCCAGTTCCTAGCTCAGCTGGCTTCTGCTCCCAAGCAAGCTGATCTCAGCTCTGATTCTTTGCACATCTGTCTTTCCAGTTTGCCCTGGGACCTCAATTCTCTGATGGAGCTAAGTTGTTGATTTTCAGCTTGCTCTGGTTTTTTTTTTTTTTTTTTCATGTTGTGAAGAGAGGAGGGATGACCTCCAACTTCTTTTCATGCTGAAGATGAAGCTGGAAGTCTCTCTGTGTGTTTACAAAGGCACAACGTGTAGTCACACCGGCCCAGCAGGTGCTTCCCTGGAGGGAAGAGAGAGATGCTCATGACTGGTCCCAGGTTCCTTGCTGAAGAAATGCCCTCCTCCCTCCTTCCTTCCTGGCCTGGCAGAGGAACGGGGACAGAGTGCCATGAATGCTGCAGCAAATGGTACAGGTCGCAGGCCGATCACAGCACTGCTGCTGTTAATAAATCTTCCTCTGGGCGTGATTCTATCCCACTGATGTTCCTCAGCTGAGCAAGTGTCAGCCCTGATTAAAAGGCTGCGGGATCTGTCTGGACCGTGTCTACACGTGACCCAAGTGTGACAGGGAGTGGTAGGGGTCAGAACCCCTCCCGAAGGTCAGCCAGACCCGTTCAGCAGGAATATCACGTGCAGGTTGGGGGGTGGGGTGGGAAGCCAACGTGGCGGAATGCTGTGACTCTGTCTGAGTGGCCAGCCTGAGGTGGGGGCTACCCTTTGGGAGGGTCTCCCGTGGGGACCACCCCGCCCCAGCCCTTCTCCTCCCTGCTCTCAGGGAGGAGTCATAGCCCCTGACCGGTAGCATCCCTCTGTATAGGATGCCCACCCTCCACCCTAGTGCTTGCCCCCCAGCCAGGGTGATCTCTAAGGGGAAAGAAGGGCTGCTGCTACTCATCCTATTGAAAGCTGCAAGGGCTGCCCACATTCCCGAACCGCACCCCTGCTCCTCCCCAGGCCTGAGGCCTCGCCCATTTTGCCTGTCCTCCTGTGTTCTGACCACACAGCCTCCCTGCCTCTGCTCAAACCCTCTAAGCTCCCTGCCCTGACCTTTTCTTGGCCTGGCTGTCTGCCCTGCAGGCCCCCTCACCCCAGCCTCTGGGTTCCTGGCCCCGGTCTGGGCTGCTCTCTGTTCCCACATCCCTCCCACATGCCCTCCTGGCCTACCCCACACCAACGCCTCCGTCCTTGTGAACTTGGGTGCTCCCCAGCCTTCCCCCTGCCCAGCGCTGTGTGGAAGGAAAGCTTACACATTCCAAGTCACAGAGCAGCAAAGCCAACCCCGGGCCCTCAGGTCAGCGCCCAGAGCCACACCCGTGCCGGTATGAATGCTTTCTTGTTTTCTTTATTTTCTTTCTCTTTTCCTTCAGCAAATAAGGGTCTGTCTTGCTGGCCTCTGTGTTCTCAGCACCTAAAGCGTCTCTGACCCACTGCGGAGCTTCAGAACCAATTCACTGACCCAAAGAAGGAAGCTGAGTGACGCTGCTGTGCTTGAACAAGGGCCAGGACCCCATGGGTTGGGCTGGATCTGGGGACCGCGGCACCCACACTCCCCGGGCCCTACCATCCGCCCCTCCGGAGGGCACGGTGGATGCTGTCTCTAGACCCCCACGTGGAGGAGGCAGGAGAAAAAGGCTCGATTCTGGGAGAGGGCACAAGAGTGGGGGAGAATGTGAAGCCGATCAAAACCCCTTTTACAGTTGTGGCTGTAAAACTTTATAGAGACTTCTCAACACACGACGTGAATAATAACCACACTTTCTTTTCAGTAATCGCCAAGCCCACAACGCCCGTGAGGCCCTTTGCGGGCAGTATAATCGCCGGCGCCGACCGCGGGCAGGAGGCCTCTGCAGAAGGTGCTTGGTGCCCAGGCAGGCCTGGGAATTGGGCAGCCACTTTCAGAGGGAGCCAGCTGGCATCTGCCCGCCGCCCCCCTCGGTAGGGCTCAGGCTGCGGGGCCGGGTCCACAGCAACCTCCAGTGGCCGGGATGGGACTGCTCTGGCCTGTTCCACAACCTTCTCTTCCCCAGATTGAGAGGGAGTGGGTCCGAGATGACATCACTCCCGTTGGGGGCTCGATTCTCCCACCATTGATGGGCAGGGGGTGGCTCTCCCCTCCCAGCTCTGGGTCTTACTCTCTCAGTTGTTACCAGGGGAGAAGGCCAAGCAGCTCACTCAGGGAACTGAGTCCATGCCTGGAACCCGAGCCTGGGGCGGGTGAGGCACACTGACCAGGAAGCTGGGGGCCCGGCCTGCGTGGCCAGGGGCCAGGGTGTAGGAGCAGAGCCAGGAGAAGACACCCCCTGTCCCCTGCTCCGCCCCTCGCCTCCCCTGCGCAGCCCGTCCCCATCGCCCACAATAAGCCCGCTTCCTTAGAATGTCTCCAGATCGGCTCACTACACCCCGACAGCCTGAAGCTCAGCTGGCGTGTGTGTGTGGGGGGGTTGTGCATGCATGCATGTGAAAGTATATGTGTGTGTCTGTGCGTAAGTAGGTGTGTGTGTATGGATAACTGAATGTCTGTGTATGCGTGGGTGTATATTTGCACGTGCACATGGAGGTGAGTGTATCTGTCTGCATGTGTGCAGGTATGCATGTGCGCATGTTTGTGTACTTGTACACATATGTGAGCCTGTGCACCACACACGCTTGTGTGCATGTGCATAGACCCGAGTGGGCATGATTTCACATGTGTAGTGTGTGTGCATTCGCACGTTTATACACATGTATATGTGTGTGCATATAAGCACGTGTCGGTGTGTTCACATGTGTGGGTGTACACATCTGCTGCACACCTGTTTGTGTGTGTGTGTATATATGAGAGCACATATGCGTGTGTTTGTGTGCGTGTACGTATGCAAGTGCTTGCACATATCATGAATTTGTGTGTGTGAGCATGTATGTGAGCGTTTGTACATATGCGTGTGTTTGTGTGCGTGTACATATGTGAGTGCTTGCACATATCGTGCATTTGTGTGTGTGAGCATGTATGTGAGCGTTTGTACATATGCGTATGTTTGTGTGCGTGTACATATGTGAGTGCTTGCACATATTGTGCATTTGTGTGTGTGTACATGTATGTGAGCGTTTGTACATATGCGTGTGTTTGTGTGCGTGTACATATGTGAGTGCTTGCACATATCGTGCATTTGTGTGTGTGAGCATGTATGTGAGTGTTTGTACATATGCGTGTGTTTGTGTGCGTGTACATATGTGAGTGCTTGCACATATCATGCATTTGTGTGTGTGAGCATGTATGTGAGCGTTTGTACATATGCGTATGTTTGTGTGCGTGTACATATGTGAGTGCTTGCACATATCGTGCATTTGTGTGTGTGAGCATGTATGTGAGCGTTTGTACATATGCGTGTGTTTGTGTGCGTGTACATATGTGAGTGCTTGCACATATCGTGCATTTGTGTGTGTGAGCATGTATGTGAGCGTTTGTACATATGCGTGTGTTTGTGTGCGTGTACATATGTGAGTGCTTGCACATATCGTGCATTTGTGTGTGTGAGCATGTATGTGAGCGTTTGTACATATGCGTGTGTTTGTGTGCGTGTACATATGCGAGTGCTTGCACATATCGTGCATTTGTGTGTGTGCATGTGTGTGAGTGCACATGTGCATTTGTACATGGATGTGACTGTGTGTGCGCACCTCTCAGAGAAGAAAGGAAGTGCTGCCTCACCCGGGAGGCACATCCCTATAGTTACCTTGCAGGTAAGCCCCCCCCCCCCCGAGCACTTTCCCTAACGAAGCCTCCCCTTGGCACGGTCCCCAGGGCCTCTCTCCTGGCACCATCCCTGTCCAGTGACAGCTCTCCCTGCCCGGGGCGGGTCCTTGGAGTGGCCCGCCTGCCTTCTGAGCTGACTTCTGCAGCCACGCTCTCACCTCTCCTTTCTGCTGCCTGAGATATCCAGGGCCTGGAGAGCCTGGAACCCCCCTCCTGGAGCCCGGACCTCCTTGGGTCACTGTTGCAGAGACACTGACTGGCAGTGGTCATCTCACCATCCCAGCTGGGCTGTGAGCTCCCTGATGACAAAGGCGGCATCATGCTTCTTGCCCCGCTCCCCTCCCCACTTCATCCATGGGGAGAACCCTTCGAAAACAGAGACTCACTTGCCCGGCTGCAGACTCGGGCAAAGCTGGATGCAGGACCTGTCTCCAGGCGCTGCCCGTTTGTGTTCCGTGTAGCTCCAAATGGAGCAGATCCTTTGGTCAGAGGAGAGTCATCCATGCCTCCTCCCCCCGTCCCCAGCAAGGGAATGCACACCCACTCCCCGTCTGGCCCTTCCAGGATGCGAGTCCTGCCTTCCTGGATGGGACCCTGAGTGGGACCCCAGCTCCCCAGGCCAAGCCTCAGACCTGAATCCACAGCGAGGCCCAGCCCAGACCCAGAAATTTCCTGGGGAACCAACACCCAGCTCCGGAGCATGTCTGCGCTGGGCTCATTTCACTGCCTGGGGTATTTTCAAGGCCCCTCTGTATGGCCTGTGTGGGTCCTTCCTCCCTTCATGTGGCTCAGTATGCTTCCATCATCTCGATCCTACACATCCCCCAACCCCTGGATGGACACGTGGGCTGTTTCACCTTCTGGCAGCAGTGAACCGGTGTGTGCAGTTCAGTTCGGTTTAGTTCAGTCACTCAGTCATGTCCAACTGTTTGCGCCCCCGTGGACTGCAGCACACCAGGCTTCACTGCCCATCACCAACTCCCAGAGCTTACTCAGACTCATGTCCATGGAGTCAGTGATGCCATCCAACCAGAGGTCTCATCCTCTGCCGTCCCCTTCTTCTCCTTCCTTCAATCTTTCCCAGCATCAGGGTCTTTTCCAATGAACTGGATCTTTGCATCAGGTGGCCAAAGTATTTGAGTTTCAGCTTCAGCATCAGGCCTTCCAATGAATATTCAGGACTGATTTCCTTTAGGATGGACTGGTTGGATCTTCCTGCAGACCAAGGGACTCTCAAGAGTCTTCTCTAACACCACAGTTCAAAAGCATCAATTCTTCAGCACTCAGGTCTCTTTTATACTCCAACTCTCACATCCATACATGACTACTGGAAAACCATAGCTTTGACTAGATGGACCTTTGTTGGCAAAGTGATGTCTCTGCTTTTTAATTTGCTGTCCAGGTTGGTCAAAACTTTCCTTCCAAGGAGCAAGTATCTTTTAATTTCATGGCTGCAGTCACCATCTGCAGTGATTTTGGAGCCCAAGAAAATAAAGTTTCTCACTATTTCCACTGTTTCCCCATCTATTTTCCATGAAGTGATGGGACCGGATGCCATGATCTTAGTTTTCTGAATGTTGAGCTTTAAGCCAACGTTTTCACTCTCCTCTTTCACTTTCATCAAGAGGCTCTTTAGTTCTTATCTTTCTGCCATAAGGGTGGTGTCATCTGCATATCTGAGGTTATTGGTATTTCTCCCGGCAGTCTTGATTCCAGCTTGTGCTTCCTCCAGCCCAGTGTTTCTCATGATGTACTCTGCATAGAAGTTAAATAAGCAGGGTGACAACATACAGCCTTGACATACTCCTTTTCCTATTTGGAACCAGTCTGTTCTTCCATGTCCTGTTCTAACTGTTGCTTCTTGACCTGCATACAGATTTCTCAGGAAGCAGGTCAGGTGGTCTATTATTTCCATCTCTTGAAGAATTTTCCGCAGTTTGTTGTGATCCACACAGTCAAAAGCTTTGGGGGTAGCCAATAAAGCAGAAGTAGATGTTCTTCTGGAACTCTTGGTTTTTCGATGCAGGTTTGTGTTTTGCTATCGATACAAGTCACAAGGAACACACGTGTCCAGGGGCCTCGGGAACAGCCCTGACCTCTCAGAGACCCACTCACTCTGTATCCATCAGCTTCAAAGCTGCTGAGCATGGCAGTGGATCTGCAGTTTTTCTCCCACAGCGAGCTCCCCAGGGAGGCAGCGGGGCTGTGCTTGGTCCCTGTGATGTCCGAAGCAGAGGAATTTCCTGCCCGCCTCCCCCCCTTCTCCTTTCTGTGTTCTGGCCGCAGGCTTTCGGGGGAACACGGTTAAGGCAGGCTCATCACAGAGCAGGCTCATTCCAGGGCATCACACAGGAGGCTGGGGGAGGTCCTCCATCATCGCCGTGGCAGATGGAGAGGACCTAATTTCCTTCCCTGTGTTCTAACAAAGTGCCAGGCTCCATGCCATCTCTCTTATTTGTCAAGGGGAAGAACAATGGGCTGTGAGTCGCCTGCCTCGTGTGGGATCCAGTCTACTTTGTCAGCTTCTGCACCAGCCTTGTTTTTGTTACCCACGCATGCACCCCAATAAAATATTCATGTGGTGTCACCTCCCTGGCTTGCGGCAGACTCCGGCGGCGCTGCACGGAGCAGAAAGGGGGGCCTGCAAGATACATAAACACTGCATGGGCACGACATAAATAAGACACCACCGAGACACAGGCAACCAAGACCAGAATTCAGTCTTCACGCCGCTTAAAGGCACAAGCCACGTAGAGCGTCGCCTTTCATCGCCACGGGCGGGGGCCTGTTCTAGACATTACCGTTTGCAATTACCATGATGTTTGGAGTCCCCTGGTGTGTCCCCAGCCCGCTCAAGGACTGGGGTCACAGGAAAGGCAGGTTGCATGTCAGCTGTGTTACTGAGCAAGACAGTGATCAGCTCCAGGAGGCTGGAGGAGGGGCTGCTCCTCCTTGTTTCAGGCCTGTGCTGTGTGCCCGGGACCCCGACCTCCAGCGCCAGGCACACCGAGATGCTTCCTCCTACACAGAGACCTAGAGTGGCTACAAGGCCACTGGCTGGCAGCTCTGGGGGGCTCTCTCCCTGGGCCCTCCCCCTGACTCCTCCCTCTCTGTGCCCTCCGCACTGGCCACCCCCCTGCCCCCAGGCAAAGTCCAGGGCTAGTCCAGGGCTGGCCCAGGTCAGGACGGAGCATCTGCACTGAGGCTTTTTTCCTCCATCCTTCTCTTGCGCGTGGACCTCACAAACACATCTCTGCTCTCATCGCCTCCGAGCTTGGACTCCTCCCCAGCAAGCTTTGCAAGCAAGACTTTTCAAATAAACGAAGCTGGCATGTGAGAGCTGTCCACTTGGTACTCGTGGCTCAGAGCATATTCTCTACACAGGCGCCTGGGAGAGCAGAGCGCCACACGGCCATCCATCAGGGAGCTCCTGAGCACTTGGCTCTGGGAAGGCACTGAGCTTGCCATCCCAGGCAGCTAACAACAAATTATATACCATCCCAGTCACAGAGGGGCTTGTGGTCCAACGGGAGGGGGTTCACTGTGGCTGGGACATGATGGAAAAGGCGAAAACGTGAAGGAAAGAGGCATAAACTCCAAAGAAAGGAGAAAGAAAGCAACTGTGTTGGGGATATTTCAACTGGGTTGTGAGGGATGAATAGGAATTTGTCAGGTAAAAGCCAAAGCATCTTCAAAGGCTCAGAGGCACAGAGCAGGACAGGAAGTTCGGTGCTTTGAAGCGGTGGCTGGGAAGCTGCAGGCAAATGTATCTGGAGGGGCGCTGCATGAGAGATAGGGTTTGAGAGATGGACAGAGAGTATGGATAATTAAGGGGTTTTCAAATGATGGAAAATCAGCTAACTTGTCTAAACAGGATGTGACATAGTCCTGTTAATGTTTTAGAAAAGTCAGTTTGGTTGAGAACTCGGGCTTCTCCAGGGCAATGCAGTGGACCACTAGAGACCTCAGAAAGGGGTCTCCCTGATCAGTTCTCTCGGGTCCTGTCCCAGACTCACCACCTCTGGGAACATGTAAACCCACAGTGGCCGTTTGCCCAACGTGCTCCTGCAGGCCGCACGCTGGGCCGAGGGTCTGGACTGCATGGAGACCCTGTAGGCAGCCCCACCCTCATGAACCCCTCAGCCCCCTGAGCTGTGATCAGAGAGCAGGGGCTCTGGGTGACTCCTACCTGGCCGAGGGCGCCCGGGGGTGGCCGCTGATGCCCTTTCCCCCTCCTTGCATCCTTCTCTCGAGCTCTCCTGCCTCTGTGTCTGGATTTCCTCAGGGTCACGGAAGAGAAAAGTGACTTGTGCCAGGTTAAACCAGACCTTCAAGTCTCAAGGTGAGCAATCCGGGTGCTCAAAGCCGCTCCCTTTCTCTGCCCGCCTCTCTCCTGTCTCCTCCTCTTTGCACACGCCCGTGCTTCTCCCAGGAGAGAGCTGGGCTCCTCCAAGCTAGACGGCAGGGCAGCAAGCAGAGCTGAGCTTTCACTTCAACTTCTTGCAGCCAGAGCGGACAGACAACCCTCTCTGAGGTCCAGTTTGGAAAAACCCTAGAGAAGATCTCAGGTTTGTCTGGTCTGCATCATGGGCCCCCCATCTGGGCTCGGGGTTTTGGGACTGAGGTGCTGGAAGGTCCTGTCTGGACAGTTGACAGAGAATAGAGTCAGAGTCTCTGAGGGCGCTTGTGTGTATGCATGTCTGTGTATAAGTACACAGGCACATGTGCATGTGCACGCACGTGGATGTGTGTACCCGTGTCTGTGTATATGTGTGCGTGTGTCTCTGTGTACATATGTGTATACGTATGTCTGCGTCTCTATATGTGTATGCCTGTTTATTTGTATGTATGCTTGTGTATACGTATGTGTTTATATGTGTGCGTGTCTCTGTGTACATATGTGTATACGCGTGTCTGCGTCTCTATATGTGTATGCCTGTTTATATGTATGTATGCTTGTGTATACGTGTGTATGTGTTTATATGTGTGCGTGTGTCTCTGTGTATATATGTGTATACGTGTGTCTGTGTCTCTATATGTGTATGCCTGCTTATATGTATGTATGCTTGTGTATACGTGTGTATGTGTTTATATGTGTGCGTGTGTCTCTGTGTGTATATATCTGTATGCATGTGTATATGTATATGTGCTGTTTCTGTGTGCAGGGGACAAAACCTAGCCATCCTCACGGGGAACCAGGCATCCAAATGTCTGTACCTCATGTTAATTTCATTCATCCACCTTTGAGTGTGATTGCTGCTGCTGCTAAGTCGCTTCAGTCGTGTCTGACTCTGCGCAACCCCATAGACAGCAGCCCACCAGGCCCCCCAGTCCCTGGGATTCTCTAGGCAAGAACACGGGAGTGGGTTGCCATTTCCTTCTCCAATGCATGAAAATGAAAAGTGAAAGTGAAGTTGCTCAGTTGTGTCCGACTCTTCGTGACCCCATGGACTGCAGCCCACCAGGCTCCTCCGTCCCTGGGATCTTCTAGGCAAGAGTACTGGAGTGGGGTGCCATTGCCTTCTCCATAGAGTGTGATTACATGCAGTTAAAACAGGTCACTGGGGACTTTGGAAAAGAGTTGGACTCTGGGCAGCAGGTCAGGAGAGCTGGGTCCTGCCAGATTGTGGATCAGAGCCTGGATTCTTACTTGAGAAGTGTGCAGGCCCCTGGGGCCCTGGAGTACCTGGCACCTCTGGGGTCTTAAAGAAAGTTCACAGACTTTCTCCAGCCCACTCTGGTCATACTGGTCTTGTCATAAAGTTAATGAAAACAGGGAGAGGATGAAAAGAACTTTGATTTATTTTATTTTATTTTTTTCCAGTTTGTAAAATCATGCCCTCTGAGAGCACATAGCCTGCGGGCTCGAGCACAGAATTTAAAAACATTCAGTTAAAAAATTCTCAGCAGGCTTTCCTGGGGCTGGGTGAGCAGAGCTGCCCCAGAGGCAGCCCCGTCGGGGCCGGGGGAAACCAGGGCTGGTAAGGCTGCGGGCCTGCCCATCTGCACGGGGGCCGTGGGGCTGGAGGCACAAGCGTTCAGGTGCCAGAGCTGCGATGCTCAGCCGGGCAAGGCGGCTGCCTTGGGTCAGAGCTGATTGGAGGCACGTGGATGGTCAGTCCACGTGCCTCCACAGTCAGAGGTTTGTAAGCAGACGGGCAGACGAGGTTTGCTGCGAGTTGTGTGAAGGTCTGGGCATGCCTCCTCCTCCAGGAAGGCCTCCTGGCAACTTCCTCTGTCTTGTCCACTCTCCTGGCACTGGTTGGGTCAGGAATAGCACCCAGGTAGCCTTGGTCGCAGTCCCGATGGGCATGTCTCCCTGGAGACAAGGCTCTGCTGCAGAGGAGTTCTTCTTCTTGGGCCTCATTTGAGTTCTTTTTGACAGCTGGCTTCCTTCACTCTGGTGACGTCCTTGCTGTGGTTGAAAGAGGACCCCACCCCACATTCAAACATCCAGTCCTGAACCCAGAACCTCCAAATGTAGCCTCACTAGGGTGCAGGGTCCTTGTGGATGTCAGTGGAGGCGAGGTCAGCAGGCAGGCCCCAAACCAGTGTGAGCAGTGTCTTCTGAAAAGAGGGAATTCAGACGCAGAGACAAGCGCCCGGGGAGAAGGCCACAGGCAGAGGCTACGATGCCAGTGGAGATTCGAGAGGCGCTTCTACCAGCCGAGGAGCCAGGGACGGCCAGCCACCCACCTGAAGCTTGGGTTGGGGCCCGGGGCTGGTTCTCCTGGCCTCAGAGGGCACCGGTCCTGACGATGCCTTGGTCTCAGGCCTCCAGCACAGTGAGAGTCGAGTCAAGTGGTTGAAGCCATCCAGTCTAGTAAAACGAACACAGCCCTGTCGTCATCAAAAGAGCAGGCCACCCCCATGCACCAGGAGGTTTCCAGCAGAAAAGACATTAATCACATCCCTCAGGGGGCACGGAGGCCCGCACCTGCCACACATCCCGCAGGGGGCACGGAGGCCCACACGTGCCCCACATCCCGCAGGGGGCACGGAGGCCCGCAGGTGCCCCACATTCCGCAGGAGACACGGAGGCCCGCAGGTGCCGCACATCCCGCAGGGGGCACGGAGGCCCGCAGGTGCCGCACATCCCGCAGGGGGCACGGAGGCCCGCAGGTGCCGCACATCCCGCAGGGGGCACGGAGGCGCGCAGGTGCCGCACATCCCACAGGGGGCACGGAGGCGCGCAGGTGCCGCACATCCCGCAGGGGGCACGGAGGCCCCCACGTGCCGCACATCCCGCAGGGGACACGGAGGCCCGCAGGTGCCAGAAGAGAACCCAGGCTCTTCTGTCCTTTGCTATCTCCTGGGTTTGCTTGGATTCATTTTCATTAATTCGGTGACGCTATCTAACCATCTTATCCTGTCTCCATCTTCTCCCTTTGCCTTCAGACTTTCCCAGAAACAGGTCTTTTCCAATGAGGTGGCTCTTCGCATCAGGTGGCCAGAGAATTGGAGCTTCAGCTTCAGCATCAGTACTTCCAGCGAGTGTTCAGGGTTGATTTCCTTTAGAATTGACTGGTTTGATCCCCTTGCTGTCCAAGGGGCTCTCACGAGTCTTCTCCAACACCACAATTCAAAAGCATCCATTCATCGGCACTCAGCCTTCTTTATGGTCCAACTCTCACATCCATACATGACTACTGGGAAAACCATAGCTTTGACTAGATGGACCTTTGTTGGCAAAGTGATGTCTCTCTGCTCTTTAATATGCTGTCTAGTCCTTGAAAGTTCCTGGTTCCAGAACGTTGACTCCACAGTCCTCGTGGACAGCAGGGTGATCTTCCCACCTGGACGTGACTCTGTCCTGCTGCGAACCCTTTGGAAGCTCTCAGGACAATCTGGTGGAGTGCCAGCTCCTGAGCCTGGAATTCATACTCTCAGGACCCAGCTCCCGCTTTCTCCTCCACCTCCTTCTG
The DNA here is from genome assembly GCA_006410935.1 of Redunca redunca. Lineage (NCBI taxonomy): Eukaryota > Metazoa > Chordata > Mammalia > Artiodactyla > Bovidae > Redunca > Redunca redunca. The sequence goes on from SJYQ01093272.1 coordinate 1,967,840, forward strand.
TACTCCGCGTCTGGCCTGCTGGGGTGCAGGAAGGCCTTCCCCTAGACTCGTGACAAGTCCTGCAGGCGAGAGGGAGTCGGTGGTCAACCCGGCAGCCTTATTTCGGCTACAGCAGCTGGAGGGTGTGTTTGAGTTTTAGTCAGAACCAAGATCCCTATTCCTTTGCCCTTGACTTGATTCACCCTCTCAGAACCATAGGCCTGAGGCTGATGCCCTCATAAGGAAAGAGAAGAGAGAGAGGACCCAGGTCTGTCACACCCGAGCCTCACCCAAAGGTGGGGGGCACTGCAAAAGTTGCTCCAGCAGCTCCTGGACACATAAGGATGAGAAAGAAGGCCCCCTGATGTGGACTCAGTGTCTTATTTTCTTGGTCCTTTGGGCTAATTGTGGTCAACCTGGGAGTGCGTGTCCTTTCATTTGGGGAGACCACAGTCTCCTCGGGGGTTTTGCTCATGCTTTCAGGGGTCTCTCCCCTAACATCTCGCTCTGTCAAGAACCCTCGCAAGGTCCCTGGAAGGATGTGTGATTTCTGCATCCAGAAGGCTTCGATGGACCAGAATCCCATTTTGATTGAAGTGCGTCTCTTCCTCTGAGGTTTACAGCCCATTCTGTTTGCCTTCATTCTATTGATGAGTTAGAAGCTTAAACCATCAGTGTAAGTTAGCAGCAGTTATGCGGTGGCTCAGACTTCCCTGGTGGCTCAGCAGTAAAGAATTTGCCTGCCATGCAGGAGACATGAGTTCTATCCCTGGGTTGAGAAAATCCCCTTGAGAAGGAAATGGCAACCCACTCCAGTATTCTTGCCTGGAAAATCCCATGGACTGAGAAGCCTGGTGGGCTATAGTCCATGGGGTCACAAAAAAGTGGGGCAAGACTTAGTGACCAGACATCAGTGGCTCAAATGCCATAAATTATAGAGTGTCGATGACTTAAAAATGTGCCCAAGTAGAACACTATCTCCCGCTGCTCAAGACTGAGGAGAAAATTCCAGCACAAATATGAAATAGCCTTTTAACGTTAAGCCCAGACTTTGCATGTTCAAATACACACGGAAAATGAATGACTGAGCCCCTTCACCTTCTAGTTCTCATCTTGCTGAGAGCACTCTCATGCCATGTTCCAGCAGTTTGCCTTCCTCATCCGCCAAGCCTGCCCCGACTCTCTCTGCAAACACAGGCTCCCCAGGACCATTTGATCAGAGCTAATCCCAGCCAGATGACACCACCCTTATGGCAGAAAGTGAAGAGGAACTAAAGTGTCTCTTGATGAAGGTGAAAGAGGAGAGTGAAAAAGCTCAACATTCAAAAAACTAAGATCATGGCATCCAGTCTCATCACTTCGTGGCATACAGACAGGGGAAAATGGAAACAGTGACAGACTTTATTTTCCTGAGCTCCAAAATCACTGTGGAAGGTGACTGCAGCCATGAAAAGAAGCTCTCTCCTTGGAAGAAAAGCTATGGCAAACCTAGACAGCATATTAAAAAGCAGAGACGTTATTTTGCAAACAAAGGTCCATATAGTCAAAGCTACAGTTTTTCTAGTTCTTGCATAAGGATGTGAGAGTTGGACCATAACGAGGGCTGAGTGCAGAAGAACTGATGCTTTTGAATTGTGGTGTTGGAGAAGATTCTTGAGAGTTTCTTTGACACCAAGGTGATCCAACCAGTCTATCCTAAAGGAAATCAACCCTGAATATTCACTGGAAGGACTGATGCTGGAGCTGAAGCTCCAAAACTTTGGCTGCCTGATGTGAAGAGCCAACTCATTAGGAAAGACCCTGATGCTGGGAAAGACTGAAGGCAGGAGGAGAAGGGGGTGACAGAGGATGAGATGTTTGGATGGTATCACCGACTTCATGGACATGAGTTTGAATAAACTCTGGGAGTTGGTGATGGACAGGGAGGCCTGGCGTGCTGCAGTCCATGGGGTCACCAAGAGCTGGACACGACCGAGAGACTGAACAACAACCCCAGCCACCAGTCCCAAGCCTTCATCTTCAAGCATGCAGTGCTAGCCCCGCACTCACAGAGTTGATAAACCTCTACACAGGTCACTAGTCTCTAGGGAAGCTTCCTCTGGAAAGTGGTGACCCTAGAACCGGGTGTTTGGGACAGCTGAGGGCCAGGCTATTGTGGCTAAGTGGTCAGTGTCTCATGAGAGCTGGGGGTACACAGGGGACACAGAGAGAGAGTGATTCGGCCCTCAGCCTGGTCAGATGCCACCCAGTGGGTCCTGTTATCTGGGGCCCATGGCCCTGGAATAATCTTCCTGCAGGAAAGTAATGTGGACTAAAAAAACAAAAATGCACCACCTACAAGTGGAAAATTATTATCCAGCAGAATTTCTGAGGACGTAGGCTTGTGACACAGCCTCTCAGATCACTCTGAGGATCTGCTGTGAACAAGTGACGGAGGGGCTGGGATACATAGGGGGGTTTTACAGCAAAAACCAGGTAGTTAAAGGCAAAAGATTACTGCTGGGGACTGCCCTGGTGGTCCAGCAGTTAAGACTCTGTGCCCTCAAAGCAGAGGGCACAGGTTTGATTCCAGGTCAGGGAAGTAAGATCTCACATGCCGCAATGCACAGCCTTAAAAAGTTTCAGTTCAGTTCAGTCGCTCAGTCGTGTCCGACTCTTTGTGACCCCATGAATCACAGCATGCCAGGCCTCCCTGTCCATCACCAACTCCTGGAGTTCGCTCAGACTCACGTCCATCCAGTAAGTGATGCCATCCAGCCATCTCATCCTCTGTCATCCCCTTCTTCTCCTGCCCCCAATCTCTCCCAGTATCAGGGTCTTTTCCAATGAGTCACCTCTTCGCATGAGGTGGCCAAAGTACTGGAGTTTCAGCTTTAGCATCATTCCCTCCAAAGGAATCCCAGGGCTGATCTTCAGAATGGACTGGTTGGATCTCCTTGCAGTCCAAGGGACTCTCAAGTGT
>SJYQ01093272.1:1976299-2033934 GCA_006410935.1 Redunca redunca
TGGTGGTGGTGATGGCGGTGGTGGTGGTGATGGTGGTGATGGTGATGATGGTGGTGGTGATGGTGATAATGGTGGTGGTGATGGTGATATTGGTGGTGGTGATGGCGGTGGTGGCGGTGATGGTGATGATGGGGGTGATGGTGATGATGGTGGTGATGGTGATGATGGTGGTGGTGATGGCGGTGGTGGCGGTTATGGTGGTGGTGGTGGTGGTGGTGATGGTGATGATGGTGGTGATGGTGGTGGTGGTGGTGGTGGTGATGGTGGCGGCGGTGGTGGTTGTGATGGTGGTGGTGATGGCGATGATGGTGGTGATGGTGATGATGGTGGTGATGGTGGTGGTGATGGTGATGGTGGTGATGTTGGTGATGGTGATGATAGTGGTGGTGGTGGTGGTGGTGATGATGGTGGTGATTATGGTGATGGTGATGACGATGATGGTGGTGGTGATGATGACTGCATTGTGTGCTCACCATACACCAAGCACTAGGCTCACTCAACTCTTGTCCTGAAGACTCAGGGCTCACACAGACAGGGGCACCAGGCAGTGGTCAGGGATAAACAGCAGCAAGGCTGGCACTGGAGTCTTGTCCATGCAGCCCTAATGCAGGACTCCACATCGCACCCCCAAGGATGAGGATTTTTGAGACAGGCTGTCAGGATTCCTCCCCAGTTTGCATCCAGGAGTTCCTTGCTTGCCTTTTTGTGAATCACTTATGAATAACCAGCGGGGTGCCTCGCTACAAACTCTCTGGCACTTTGGGCTCTTCCCAGGGCTGTAGGTGCTGCCTCCCAAGGTGCTACAAACAAACAATTATCACAGCCTTAGCACATACTGCACTCAAAATTGCTTGTCAGACTTGGGAATTTCACTTCTCTCCTTTGCAAGATCATTTCAGTATGCACTGAAATTGGGTTCTTCTCTGGTTTATAGCATCACTGAGATGTAATAAGGTTAGCAATGATTGCTGAAAACATTTGTCATTGAGACTTTTGAAAGAAGCACTGCATTTAGGGGAAATAAAAAGGTTGAAATGCGTATCATAGATTTGCAGTCAGCTGGCCAAGGGCTGAGTGTTGAGCTGCAGGCCTGGAGGTCAAACATTCTCCACGTCCAGTCTCTCCAGGACCCATCACTTGGGGAGAGCACTCAGCTGCTTCTTGGGGACAGGTCTTGAGATCATCAGGGAGCCTGACCTGGAGATGCAGGGCTGAGTGGAAGGTGTGGGCTGGAAGAAAGGATGTTGGCTTTTAGGGAACAAATCTCACCTGTCTTGTTGGCTAAAAGTATGACCTTGGACCTTGGCTTCATCTCATAAAATGAGGAAATGGAACACAACCCCTGGGTTATTGAGAGCATTTGAAGAGACGGGGATCTAAGAGTTTTGGCTGTTCTGAAATGAGGATCCCCTTGTCGGGGTGACTCAGACCCTCTCCAGGTCAGGACCTCCCCAGAGCCTCAGTCCTCACTCAGACCATGCTCAGGTTAACCCCACACCTGACACCCCAAAGAGGGGTTAGTGAGGCTCCAGCAACCCAATGTCTCTGAAAGATGCTAGGGGGCTCATGCAAGAAGAGAAAAATCACCATTTCCCCCTAAAGATTCATTGACTCATTAATAGCTACATTTTATATTCAGAAAACCTAAGCTTGCATCTTGGCTCATTGCTTTCTTATTGGTTTGAACTCTATGAAATTGTTATTTGTATAGGTCCAAAAATAGATGAATATTGGCAGTTTCAGACAGTTCAAGTTAACAGCCCTCTGGTTTTAGCCAAATCAGCCAGCTTTTCAATGGTCCAATGTCTGTTCAGCAGACATTCCCGAGGACCAGAGCAGATGGTTGTGGAAACCAGCCCCAAGGGTGGGCTCCATGCCTGCCTCAAGATGGGTGCACACTTGTTGAATCTGAGCCCTCGTGATCACATGTGAGGCCATGTGCTGAGCGGACCAGAGCGGAAGGAGTTTCCTTCCATGGGAAAGAATAGGTAGAAACTGTCAACAAGCCGACATCACCCTTTTGATTGAAAATTGAAAAAAAGAAAAAAGGCAAAGAACTTGGTTTTCCAACTTGGCAGATGGTTTTCCTTCTCTCACGGGACAGTGTACCTGAACAGGTATGAGCCTACGGCCTGCGGCGGAGAAGAGGCTGGCTCTTGCTGGTCTCTGGTCCGGATGGTGCAGGGTGAAACTGCTTCCGTTTCGAAAGACAAAGAAAAATACCTCGTGGGGGTGGGTTTTCCCCTGGCTGGCCTCCACCTGCAGGTAAGGAAATCTCCTTGAGTCCATGACCCCTGCCAGAGCAGACCGGTGTGGATGCTTGCCTCAGGTTCACCTAGCATGGGTGGTCAGATCGTGGGCTCCCATTAAACTGGACATCAGTGAAATCTCCTGGGCCACCAACACCAGATCTTCTGAAGAGATAAGGCCCCACGTCACGTGGGAGGTTACCTTCAGTTGCTGTTTCCAGACTTAAGCTTCGTACTTTACATCCATTGCTGCTTAGGGTCAGCTTCTCCAAACTGGCCCTTTGTTCCAGCTGTTTGAGGTCAAGTTCGATCCCGTCTGTTGCCTGACCATGCGCCTTCACACTTTCCCTGGCATGTTGGATCAGAATGCAATACATGAGCCATGGACTCTTCATCCATTTAACTCTCTGTTCATGTAAAAATATTTAGTAAGCACAATTTCAGACGTTATTAAGAGCTTTCCACCCCAGATTTGGGCTCTGTTTACCTCTCTGTGCCTTTGGATGAGATTGCGTTGTTGGGTTGCATTTGCCCAGTTGCCCACTTTCCGCATCTGCACAGAGGAAATGTCGGTGGTGCCGGTGGTTGATATTACTCATCCCAGAGTTAGAACATTCCAGGATTTAATGAAGAATCAGGTGTCACTTTATTTCCCCCCGTTTTATGACAATACTCAAACATGCTTCAGTGTTCCATAAACATAAAGGTCTGTTATTATTAAAAACACTTTAATTATAGCAACAATTGCCTGTTTATTCCACTGTGACTGCATAGGAGCCACCATCACACCTCCCCTGGTGTGTCTCAGAATCCGCTCTCTGACTGCATGGCTGTTTGGTTCTGTTTGAATTCAGCTTTCCAAGGAAGCCAGTCTTCCTGAGTCTCGTTTCCCTCCGGGTGAAGACTGACTGTTTCACACACCATCAGGGGACCAGGCACCTGTGAGCATCCTCGGATGAGGGGATGCCTTCGAGCTGCAGCCTGGACCACTTCTGTCTGCAGATGTGACTTCCGTTCCTCCCCTATGAAGCACATGGGCTTCCCGCCGCTCCTGGCTGATGCTGCCCACTGAGCCACCTGCCCCTCCAGCGTCTGAGCAGAAAACGACGTGACGTCCAGCACAGAGGCGCTCCCTCCGGATGAAACAGTGCCAAAGCCGGGCTTCCGAGCCCCGCTCTAGAGGGTGCAGCGCCATCTGCACCTGCCCTCGGTGCCGGGTCTGGCTTGACCATCGCGTGCCGTCATGTCTGCGGAAGCCGAGGTTGGCCAGGCTGGACACACATGCCCCATGGGAGGGCACACAGCACGCGGGACCTACCGCCTTCCACGCACAGGAAGGCGGGAGGGCTGTTCCCAGAAAGAGGGGGCAGAGCCAGGAGCGGGACGGGAGCACGGTGGAGCCCACGCCAGTGAGAGGACATCCAGGTGTCTGAGCCGGACTGCAGGGGAAGGTGCTGAGGAGGCAATGCTGGCAGAGAGCGGGTGCTGGGCCCGGAGCCCAGACCTGTCTCCCCGTCCATCACTGAGTGCGGGGTCCCACCTGAAGCCAGCGCCTGTCGTTCCAGAAACTCCAAGCTTCCTCCAGCCTCTCAGCTCTCTTGACCCACCCACAGGAGATCTCCCCTCCTCAGCCTCCCCGCGAGGGAGTCCAGAGTGTTGTCAGCTGCCCTGTGGCTGGCTGACCTGGGCAGGGCTGTGGACGTTTGAGCTGCGCAGGGCATCTGCAGCTCTAAGCACAGCGGCTCCCGGGCTGGAGCAGGGCCCGTGGGACCAGGGGCTCGGACCAAGCTGCAGCTCTCTGGCGGGTCCCCGTTCTGTCCTTCCTGCGCCCTCCGCCACAGCCTCTCTCTCACCATCCTTGGTTGGGAGCAGAGAAGCCACACGCTCCCGGAGGCCTGTCCGGTACTCTGCTGGCCCCTCCTCCCAGCTTCACGGCCCTGCAGCCCTGGTCCCAACCCTTCTGAGCGGCTGTGATCACACTTCCTGGCCCGTAAGCCCCTCAAACTCCCTGCAGAAATGAGGGGCAGAAATGAGGCTGCATCTTTACTGAACTAATCATTCCGTCTCACTCCTGCCATTGGAAGGGCAGAGGGCAGGCTGTCAGAGAGCCTGGACTGAGTCCTGGCTGGAACCTCGGCGAGACCCAGCACCTGTGGGTATGAGAGCCCTCCTCTGTCATCCGTGGTGACCAGCAACACCTTCGATGTCAACTGGCGCAGCTGTGGGTGTCCATGAGCCAGCGTGTGAGAGCTCCTTGTGTGAAGAGCTGATGGCATCTGATTTCCCATCCCCGCTTGAGCCCACAAGCCACAGTCTTCTGTGTGAGATGTCTCGTCCTTGCCCTGCAGTCCTGGAGGCCAGGCCCAGGCCTACAGGCCCCTCTTCCAGGAGGAAGCTGTCCCTAGCAATGCTGTCGGTGTGCCCTGAGGATGGGTGTGCCCTGGTCTTTGTGGAGCTGCCCCCCACACAGGCCGGTGGGATGTCCCCACAGCCCCCAGGTAGCACTGCCTGGGACAGCCTAGTGTGGACAGAGAGAGCGCAGGCCCTCAGGCTACATGCAGGGGTTGAATCCAGCGAGCCCACATGGGCCATGGGGCTGTGAGGTCACTGAGCCTCAATGCCCATCAGTAGGAAACAGACAAACCTGGAGGAGGGTTGCCACTGCAGCCTGGCGGGATTCTGGATGTGTCCGCATAGACCCTGCACATTCTAGGCATCGCTGTGTGAGAACGTCCATCCCCACCTGGGGAATCCGCTTCCTGGATAAGATATCCACCTGCATTCACCCAGGACGGGCAGGCCAGGTGCTCTGGGCTGTCACCCACTGACACCCTCTCCCAGCCCCAGGCAGGAATGATCCCACTCTCTATCTGCCCTCCCAGAACCCTGGGTGTGTCTGCGCTCACCCCTGACATACTTGCCTGGAATGTCAGAACCAGAGCTGGAGCTGTGTTTATGGGATGTTGCTATCGACACATGTGACTCATGGGGCCCCTAAGTCAGAGGCTTCAGCCTGAGCCTGTTCCTGCATTTTAAGTGGGAACTGAAGCCTCGGGGGTGTGGGCCGAAGTGGCACAGCCAGGGGCTGATGGGAATGGCCCTGGACTCAGGGACTGCGTGAGTTCAGACCCAACAGTCTCAGCTCCTGGACCCACCCAAGCACAGTGTGTCCCAGAACAATCATCTGCCAGAGGCCCTCATCAGCTCCAGGACCCCTCGCTCCACAGCCAAACACCCCAGGACACACCTCTGTCTGCAGTAAGCCAACGTTAGCCTCAGGGACCCCTGGTGCTCTGCAGCCAGTGACCCTGTGACCTAGTCATATTCATCAGTAGCCAGGCGCCTCTGCACAAGGCAGGGCTTGGCAACCAACTGGACTGGGGGTCAGCTGCATCTACCACGGGCCCCACAGTAGTCAGCCCACCGTGACAGAAGGACTCGCACAGCCCACCTAGAGAGCACCTCCAAAGCCCTCTGGTGACCATAGGCAAGTGTGTCTGCTATGTAAAGCCACTCCTCTGAGACTGAGAGATCTAATCAGCTGACCAAATACACAGAAATGAAAATGGTGAGCTAGGCAAAAAGCGGCAACAGGGGAACAGACGCAGGAACAAGATAAGACTCGAGAAGAGAACTGAGTGGAGACAAGCAATCTACCTGATCGCGTGTTCAAGGTCATGATCGTAAAGATGCTTACAGAGCTCAAAGAACGGAGAATGCAGCAAGAAGGTTGATAAAGAGTTAGAATAGAGAGAGAAGAATCAAACAGAGCTGAAGAATCCAACATAAAATAAATGAAATAAAAATACCCTAGAGGGAGTCAGCAGTCGGTCAGATGATACAGAGAAATGAGTTGGGGGCCTGAGAGACAGAGCTGTGGAGATAGCTTCAGAAGAATAGACAAAGAAATTTTAAAAATGAGGACACTTTCAGCAACTTCTGAAATGACATCAAGTTGCACAGACATTCACAAAACAAGAGTCCCAGAAGAAGAAGAGAGAGAGAGAGACAGGGGCAGAGAACACATGTGAAGATGTCAAGGTGAAAACTTCCCTAACCTGGGAAAGGAAACAGACATCCGGGTCTAGGGAGGACAGAGTCCAAACCAGATGAGCCCAAAGAGGCCACTGTGAAGACACAGTGTAATTAAATGGCAAAAATCAAAGACAAAGAGGAAATATGGAAACCAAGCAGTTACATACAGGGCTATTCCCATAAAGCCATGGGCTGACTTCTCAGCAGAAACTCTGCAAGCCATGAGGGGGTGGCACACTCTGTCCCAAATGATGAAAGGAGAATCTGACACCAGGAACACTCTGTCCAGCAAGGCACACGCTCACATTCGGAGGAGAGATCAAAAGCTTTGCAGAGAAGCAAAGGCTAAGAGTTGAGCTCCAGTTTTACAGGAAATAAGTCAGCAGTGGCCACAGGACTGGAAAAGGTCAGTTTTCATTCCAATCCCAAAGAAAGGCAATGCCAAAGAATGCTCAAACTACCGCACAATTGCACTCATCTCACATGCTAGTAAAGTAATGCTCAAAATTCTCCAAGCCAGGCTNCTTAAAGCTCAACATTCAGAAAACGAAGATCATGGCATCCGGTCCCATCACTTCATGGGAAATAGATGGGGAAACAGTTAAAACAGTGTCAGACTTTATTTTGGGGGGCTCCAAAATCCCTGCAGATGGTGACTGCAGCCATGAAATTAAAAGACGCTTACTCCTTGGAAGAAAAGTTATGTCCAACCTAGATAGCATATTCAAAAGCAGAGACATTACTTTGCCAACTAAGATCCATCTAGTCAAGGCTAAGGTTTTTCCTGTGGTCATGTATGGATGTGAGAGTTGGACTGTGAAGAAGGCTGAGTGCTGAAGAATTGATGCGTTTGAACTGTGGTGTTGGAGAAGACTCTTGAGAGTCCCTTGGACTGCAAGGAGATCCAACCAGTCCATTCTGAAGGAGGTCAGCCCTGGGATTTCTTTGGAAGGAATGATGCTAAAGCTGAAACTCCAGGACTTTGGCCACCTCATGCGAAGAGTTGACTCATTGGAAAAGACTCTGATGCTGGGAGGGATTGGGGGCAGGAGGAGAAGGGGACGGCCGAGGATGAGATGGCTGGATGGCATCACGAACTCAATGGCCGTGAGTCTGAGTAAACTCCGGGAGTTGGTGATGAACAGGGAGGCCCGGCATGCTGAGATTCATGGGGTCGCAAAGACTGAGTGACTGAACTGAACTGTTAAAAGATCTTCTCTTAGAAAAAAAGAAGAGGCCACAATTAGAGAAATGAAAAGGACAAAATCTCATTGGTAAAGGCAAGTATAACAGTAACGGTAGCAGATAAGTTACTTATTAAACTAGTAGAAAGGCTAAAAGACAGTAGTTAAATTGGCTACATCAGCAACAAGTAGTTAGGGATACAGAAAATAGAAAAGCGTAACACAGGATGTCAGCAAGAGCACAGGTGAGCAGGGGTTTACTATGGCAGATTGTTAAAATGCCTACTTTTCAATAATGTTTCTTTAATGACCCACTGAATTCATAATGATTAATGATAATGATAACAGTAATATTAACACCTACCACCTAAGAGGTACTTTAACCGTATTCCAAGCACATAGGTGAAGAGAATATATTCAATATTCACAATAATCTTATAAGATAAATATTTCTATAACCGTTTCAGAGATGAACAAACTAAACTAAGAATGGCAAGCAATTTGCCCAAGACCATATTGGTATTACAGGGTACAGCTAGGAGTTAAACTCAGGTCTTTTAACACTCTTTTTAATACATTCCATCACCTGCCATGCAAAGTAATTTCATTCTCAGCCTGAACCTGGCATTTCTAGGAAAAATTAATGCTCTGCAGAGAAAGTTGTTCATTCTAAGGCCAAAATATTGATTTAAATCATTTTGTTTATGTGACGCTATCTTTACTTAGCTCCAGATAGATAATCACAATTGTAAAAGTTCAAAATGCATTTGAACTTAAGAGATCAGCAACTTGAAATCATCAGGGACTTTGGCCAGCACGCCGCGCCTCCCAGGAAGGCCTCAGTCAGTGTCCCCGGCCCTGAGGCAAGCCACTGCTGAGGCAGGCCTCTCCGGAGCCTCCCAGACCCTCCCGGACCCTCCTGTAAAGCCTGGCTCAGTCTCCTGTGGGGTCACTGCTCCTCTCTCCAGGGCCTGCTGTGCACCAGGTTTTGTTCATGCCCTCCATAGTCCCTGCTTCCCCAGTCCTGTGCCAGTTCTGTGACCACATCCCACCGGCCTTCAGAGTCAGATTCGCTGGGGATGCTCAGTCCCTTGGCCAGATCCCCCAGGTTGGAAAGTCTGTTGAGGGGCCTAGAACTTTTGCAGCAGTGCGAGAACATCTTTAGTATAATTGTTCTCGAGATAAGGCAAACGAGAGCAAAAATAAACAAATGGTGTTCTATCAAACCAACAAGCTTTTGCTCAGCTAAGGAAGCTATCAACAAAACAGAAGGACCGCTGACTGGGAGAATATCTTCTCAAATGAAACATCCATCAAGGGGTTAATATCTAAAATGAACAAAGAACTGAAACAACATGAAAAACACCAACCCAATCAGAGAGTGGGCAGAGGGTCTGAACAGACATTTCTCCAAAGAAGACACACAGATGGCCAACGGGCACATCTGATGCTCGACACTGCTAATCGTCAGAGAAATGCAAATCAAAAGCACAGTGAGATCTCACCTCACACCCGTCAGCACGACTATCGTCAAACGGACTGTAAATAGCAAGCGTGGTGAGGATTGGAGAGAAGGGAATCCTTGTGTCCTGCAAAATGATGCAGACACTATGGAAAGCATATGGGGATATCTCAAAGCATTAAAAACAGAACTACCAACTGGACTCAGCAATTCCACTTCTGGGTATTTATCCAAAGCAAATAGAAGCACTAAGTTGAAAAGATGCATGCACCTCCGTGTGCATTGCAGCATTATCTAGAATAGCCAAGACGCGGAAGCAATGTGAGTGCCCATGGACAGACGAACAGATAAAGAAGGCATGGCATATGTGTGTATATATACAGTACAATTTTGCTCAGCCTCAAGCCCTGCCATTTGTGACAACATGGATGAACCTAGAGGGTATTATGCTAAGTGGAATAAATCAGACAGATACAAATACTGTAGGATTTCACTGATATGTGGAATCTAAAAACCCAAACAAACCGAGGAGACTGAACAGAAATGGAGCCTGATACAGAGGAAGAGCATGCAGGTGGTTGCCAGTGGGAAGGGGGGAAGGGGAGGAGGGGAAGAGTGGAGGGACACCGTGAAGTACAGCTTTCAGTTACAAAACGAATGAGTCACAGACACGAAATGTACAGTGTGGGGAATATAGCCAATAATTATGTAAAATCTTTTTATGGTGACAGATGACAGCTAGACTTATGGTGATAATTTTGAAATGTATAGAAATATGAAATCACTATGTTGTGTCCCAGGAATTCACATCGTGTTGTAGGCCAATTACACCTTATAAAGAGGCAAACTCATAGCAAAAAAGCAACCAGGTTTGTGGTTCCTATAGGCACAGAGCAGGGCTAAGGGACTTTAGACGAAGGTGGTCAAAAGGTACAGGCTTCTAGTTTTAAGATAAGTGTTCAGGGGTCATGAACAGCATGACAAATGTAACTGGCACAGCTGTACCTTAGCTAGGAGAGTTGGTAGAGAGTAAATCCTTCGAGTTCTCTTTGCAAGGAAGAACATTTTCTATTTCTTTAATGTTGTATCTATATGGGATGATGGGAGTTCCCTCAACCTATTGTGGCAATTATTGCACAATATTCTTAAGTCAAATCCTGGCACTGTTCACTGTTAAGTTTATACGGTGCTGTATGTCAATGATATTTCTTTTTCTCATTTTTAATTAAAAAGTAGCTGATTTACAGTGTTGTGTTAGTTTCCGTTGTACAGCAGAGTGATTTAGTCTCTGTGTCTAAATGATATTTCCATAGAACTGTAAAGCAGACAGCTGGCCGCACAGTGGAGAGTGGACTTTGCAGGCATAGATCTTTGCTGGGGCCGCTGGTGGGCAGGTCCTGTGAGTCCTGGTGCCTGGTTCCTGGAGGCAGGGTCTCAAGAAACCAGGGTACAAGCTGCATGGCATTGCTGAAGCAGAGTGGGATCCCCAAAGGTCACTTCCTCTGATTCCAGTCGTCCGGTCCCAGCCTCCCATGGAGGCTAGCCCAGTTTCAAGGAGACGGGGTCAGTCTCCCTTGCTGATTGACCAGCATGTCAGCAGGGGAGGAACCAAGGCCAGTCAGCTCTGGAGACCACCTATGGTGCCTGGAGGTGACGAGGATGCTGCTGAGGCAGGTGAGGGGCTGCTGTTCTCAGCGCATCGCTTGTATTGACTTACTTCATCCTCGGAACACCACCCTTAAGACCAAGCAGATGGTCCTTTACTCAGTGATGACTCACCATGAAATCTGAAATCACACTGTGCTAAATTCTCACTTCAGGATGGCCTCACCCTCCTTCGGGTTGCCTTCCTGTCTCTGCATCACCTGGGTAGGATGGTATTCCCCAGGATCCCAGCAGATGCAAGGGTATGGGCTTTGTAAGCATCTCTACAAACTGTCTAAAGGCTTGGATCAGTCTCTCAGTTGTGTCCAACTCTTTCTAACCCCATGGACTGTAGCCCACAAGGCTCCTCTGCCCATGAAATTTCCCAGGCAAGAATACTGGAGTAGGGTGCCATTTCCTACTCCAGGGAATCTTCCCGACCCAGGGATCCAGGCTGTGTCTCCTGTGTCTCTGGCCCTGGCAGGCAGATTCTTTACCATCAGCGCCACTTGGGAAGTCCTAGGCTGCGGGCGCTGGAGGTCCAACGGTGGTAACATTTCCTATGGCAGACACACAGGAGGTTCACAGCCACTAAGCAAACTGGACAGGAGGGCGTCCTGCTTTTTTCTGGAGCCAGCCTACTTCCAGAGCAGGTGCAATGGGATGCTTCTTGGAATTAAACATAGAATTAGCAAGATGTTACTCCTGCCTTAATGACAAAGGCAGGCAACTCAACCGAGTGGTAATTAGTGCTGACTGTTCTACCACTTGGTAATAATATCTAAGACTTATAAAAATAACAGAAATGGGGGAGTCGCCCTCATGAACTAAACATGCTCTGGCGTGCTCCCTGGAAGCTGGTGAGAAACACACTGCAGCGTTTCGGTGGCCAGTGCCGAAATGCACGAGGTAGGGGTGACGCTGTGGGGCTCCTTGGGGAGGCCTTCCTGCCATGGAACTGGCGGTCATGTGGGGGGTGTGTGCTGGCACCATTCCCTTGTGGCAGATGGTCGATAGCTGCCCGTGAACACGCGCCCAGTGCACTCATCCTGATGAAGCTTCCTGGAGGTTCATGAACGCGCTTTACCAAATTATTTTGAGATGCCTGTTTGGATCCTGCGTACTTTGTGCAACCCCAAATGGTTGTTTTTCAGGAAACATGCAAATGGGCCATGTTTGCTCTCCGCTGGAGTCGTCTGGGTAAGTTGGGAAAGGTGCCAAGGGACAGGCTCCTGGGAACAGGAGCTGCTCGACAGCAAGCCAGCATCAGCCTGGGCGCCGACACCGCCTCTTCCTCTGAGCTTCCATCCTCGCCTTTGACCTTGGCAAGGACTTGTCCTCCTTGAGCCCCTGCATCTGACCTTTGAAACAGGATCATGCCATCTGCCTTGAAGGGTTGTTGGAGAGATGAGAATTGCCTGATGCTTTCAATATTTGAAAACGGTAAAAATCATTAAAACAGGAGCCAAATTGTCCATCTAAGACTCTGAGCATTTCTCAGGGACAAGAACACACAGGAGCAGATGCCAGCTCTTTGCTTTTTCCTACATTTCCAAGGGAAAGACAGAAAATATGACAAGTGACGTGGAGTGAGATGAGGGAGGGCTTTGTGAAATTCAGCGTGCAAAGACCACCCTGTGGGAATGTTTATGAGCCCTGGGCTCATTCCAGTCCTGAATCTGAAAGTTATCAAAGTGGTAACGACTCTTGTCACCATTTAACAACGTCGTCTGTGCATCCAGCGACGTTCATTAAGTGCTTACGATGACCCCACAGAAAAGGCACTGCAGGACCACCATCCTGCTTTACAGGTGCTCAGGAACTCAAGCCCAGACCAGCCTCTTGGGGGTCATCATCAGCAGACCTCCACTCGAGGCTTTAGGACCCTGGGCTGTGCTCCCCCTGCTCGAGTTCCACACAACACCAGAGCTGAGGCACTGCCGTTTCCTCACCCAGCAGACAGGAGCTCTTACCACGTCTGCAAGCACGGACAGACGTCCACTCAGCTGTCTCCTGGGCTCTGCTCAGCACTGTTTGGACTGTCAGGCTCATGATCATAGCAGCCTGGACCAAAAGATCCATATTGTTCTATGAGGATCATTCCCAAACCCCACCTGTGGTCCATTTCCACTCAGTGTCCTGATCAGCAGGGGGACTGGGCAGCAGCTTGGAGCCCCTGGAACTTGGCCACCATGAGGCTTGGCTTAGAGGAACAACCTGTCCACTTGTGTGGAGACAGCAAGAGGAGCAGGCCAGGACACAGATTATATGATCCCAACTTCATGGGATTTCCATGAAGCTAAGCTCTTGTTCCCAAGAAGGCAATGGCAACCCACTCCAGTACTCTTGCCTGGAACCTCCCATGGAAGGAGGATCCTGGTAGGCTGCAGTCCATGGGGTCACTGAGACTCAGACATGACTGAGCGACGTCACTTTCACTTTCCACTTTCATGCACTGGAGAAGGAAATGGCAACCCACTCCAGTGTTCTTGCCTGGAGAATCCCAGGGATGGGGGAGCCTGGTGGGCTGCCTTCTATGAGGTCGCACAGAGTCAGACATGACTGAAGCAACTTAGCAGCAGCAGCAAGCTCTTGTTCACCAATCATTCAATGCCCTCCACTATGGAGGGAAGTTGTTGTTGGAAGTAGCAGGCTTTTTTTATTTTCTCCCTACTTCCTTTAACAAAGGTAACCTAACACTTTATTGTTGGACCTTGTTGCAGTTAGCTTTTTTTTTTGCATAACAAAGCACCTCAAAACTCAACATCTTAAGACAAGAATCATGTATATGCTCCTAGGTCTGAGGTGTCACAGTGTGGATTGGATTTAGCAGGCAGGGAGCGTCCCTGGTGGCTTACTGGTAAAGAGTATGCCTGCGGTGCAGGAGGTGGAGGTTCCCTCCCTGGGTTGGGAAGCTCCCCTGGAGAAGGAAATGGAAACCCACCCCAGTATTCTTGCCTGGGAAATCCCATGGACCGAGGAGCCTGGCGGGCTACAGTCCATGAGGGCGTAGAGTCGGAAATGACTTAGCCACTAAACAACAGCAACAGTGGGCAGGTCTTCTGGTCCTGGCTGGTGGACGATGTGTCTGTGGTCAGCCAGCGGCCAGCAGCCTCGCTCACGGGGCTGTGGGCCTGAGAACTGGATGACTGGGCCGCGTGCCGCGTGCCACTGTCCCCCGGCAGGCCAGCTGGGGCTTTCTCACGTGGGTTTCCAGTCTCTCGCAGGTTTCCAGTGTGAGTGGCTTCAGAAGACCAAGGTCAGGATCTGCACGTCCCTTCTTGTCCCGAGGCCAACTCACATTTCAGGGCCAAGAGGAAGGGAAAAAGTCGCAGCCTCTGGGTACTCTACTGCAAACTGACCCAGAAAATGAGTTATGCAAGCAGAGCTCAGCGTCTCTGCTTAGAAAGAAAAACAAAAGCACTGATTTTCCCCTTAGAGACATCTTAGCGCACGTGTTTACGAAACACCCAACGCTAAGGCTAAATCGAGCATTATCTGACATCGAGGAGAGTGTCTGGTGTGGCCCAAACTCGCCGTCTCAGTTTTCTCCCACCTTCCAGAACATTATCAGATTTTATTCGTTTCTTGCACTATGAATTCAAACACAGCTTCAACACCAACTTAATCCAATCTCTATATTTAAATCTGAAAGCTCCTGCCAGCTGAATTGCATGTTTTTACAGAATTAAGCTTAAAACCAGAGAGCGGTGGTGGGGGGCGGGTGGGGGAGAATGTTTCCATGGAAACGGCACACAACACCCCTCACAGGAGTCAGATTTGCACAGCGCTGGCTTTGGAGCAAGCGGATGTACATGTTTCGGGGAGAACCCTAACGCAGACCGGCAGCACCCGTCCGGTTCCTCCGACATTTTAGGGAGCACCAGGCTGCGGGGTCCCCGCGTGCTGTAAGGGGAGAGAAGCTGGGTGCTGAGTGCCCGGGGTGATTCTTTTCTGGGCCAGCTCTGTACGTGAGCAGCGGGTTCTGAAAGGCAGTCCTTGGAGGCCTGGAGGAGCTGGGGCTAAGCTGTCTCTTCCCCGAGAGACAGGAGACTCACCGAGGGGCCTGGTGGGCCCATGCCTGGCAGGAATGCAGACTCAGCCCAGGCAGGAGTGTTCGGGGACATCTGTTTTGCCTCTCACTGGCCCCCAGGACCCCAGTCCACCTGGGAGACACTTTGCAAGTTGACGACTCAGCGCCACAGATTTGCTCTCTTATACCAACACCTTCTCCAAGAGGCGTCTCACCACTGGCTCAGAGTCCAGCATCTGGTTCCTTAGAAGCTCTTCACTTGGGAACTTTCCCCCTGGCCTGTCGGAGGGTGCTGAGGGGCTGAGGGAGGTGAAGGCAGGTGCGAACTTGCCCTTGCCCTTGGGGTCCCTCAGCCCAGCCCCCTGGGGATTGAGTCCCCTGGCCGCCCCTCCCTGTGGACTCGCCACTGCTGTGTCCTGTCCCTCTGAGGCTCTCCCCGGTTCCTCGGGGACGCCTTCTCCTACACGTGGTCCTCAGGCCTGTCCCTGGACCCTGCCCTCAGGAAATGTGGCCTGGACATTTCTTGAAGGAGTAAAGGGCCTCTCTGTTAGTGGCACTGAGCATCCATCCCAAGGGGCCAGAAGGTGTCATGTGACTCGTGTGTTGGGCCGGGTGTTGGGCTGACTTCACACCGGATCCCACACTCCCTAACTCCACGTTCGGCGTCCTTCCCAGCTTTTAAGTTAATGTCTGTCGTGTTTCAGCCTTTCAGGGAAAGGCCTAGAATTTGGATGAAGTGTCTGCCTTTCTTCCTGCCTCCAGTTTCTGCAGGGGTCCGGCAACGCCTTGGCTCCCCCGAGAGTACATTTGTGGTCCTCTGGTGGGCAGTCTACCGGGAAGGGCAAAGCCGTGCCAGGCAGAGGCCCAGGCTGGGCACAATGCAGCGGGAGCTGGCATGCGAAGCTGGGCGGAACTCACAGCTGCTGTGAGAAAGCGCGGTGTCGCTTGGCGCTACCTTGCACGTTTGTCTCCGGGTTTCCCCAATCTGCTGCTGTCGGAAAGCAGAGTGGAGAAACCCGGGAGAAAACGGGCTTCTGTTTACCCAGGCAGGTGAGGGGCCAGGGTCAAAGACAGACCTGATGCCCGGTCCCCAGCCTCCGTGGGGCTGCCACGGGTCCTCACTCCCAGGGTGGAGAAACAGCGAAGGTTTGCCGCCTGTGAGAAAAGTCAGCAGATCCCGGGGTTAAGTTGGTGGTAAAGCTTCTTTGTAAGTTCAGCTTGTTTGTTTATTTTGAGAGGCTTTGCCTTCAGCAAAGCGACTGCTGCGGAGTGGCTGATGAGGAGGTCGGTGTGGGATGCACCTCGGAGCGGAACGTGTGTTCCCAGCGCCCCCCACACTACCCTATCCCCACGGCCCAGGCGGGCACCAGGCTGGCTGGCCCTGTGGCGTGGTGTCCTCCACCAGGAAGGCAGCAGGTGCCCACCCGTGAGGTCGCCAGTGTCCCCTTGGTCTCCGTGGGTGACTGGGGTGGGGGCGTGTCTGCCCTTGACCTTCGTGGGTGTCCTGCGGCCTCTGAAACAAACAGCCCATCACTTGCACAGGACAAGCCCCACGCGATTCCAGACCAGCTTCTGCCATCTCCTGGGAGAAGCTTTTACTTCCACAAGAACACCCGCGTCCCTTGGACAACATCAGGAACTGAAAAAGTGAAAGTGAAGTCGCTCAGTCATGTCGACTTTGTGACCCCAGGGACTGTAGCCCACCAGGCTCCTCTGTCCGTGGGATTCTCCAGGCAAGAATACTGGAGTGGGTTGCCATTCCCTTCTCCAGGGGATCTTCCTGACCCAGGGATCGAAGCCAGGTCTCCCTCACTGCAGGCAGACACTTTACTGTCTGAGCCAGCAGGGAAGCCCACGTCAGGAGGTGGGAAGTACTTTCTGGATGATTCAGTGAGCCAAGTGAGACTTGTGTGCCAGCGTGCCTGACTCATAGCCACCCCATGGACTACATGCAGCCCGCCAGGCTCCCCTGCTGGTGGGATTTCCCAGGCAGGCATCCTGGAGCGGGTAGCCATCCCCTTCTGCAGGGGATCTTCCTGACCTGGGGATTGGACCAGCATCCCCTGCACTGGCGGATTCCTGACCACTGCGCCACCTGGGAAGCCCCCGTGAGGCTGGAGGGCATTGTCAGGAGGGCGGTCTGTCCTGTGTTCAGCACGTTAGAGCCAGGCTTTCTCTGCAGCTGTGAGAGACAGGGATGGTGTTTATCAGCTTTATTTCCCTGATGTGTGTATTTTGATTTATAGATCTATTCATTGTGTACTTATTTTCATGTTCAGTTCAGTCACTCAGTCGTGTCCAACTCTTTGCTACCCCACGGACTGCAGCACGCCAAGCCTCCCTGTCCATCACCGACTCCTGGAGTCTCCTCAAACTCGTGTCCATTGAGTCGATGATGCCATCCAACCATCTCATCTTATTTTCGCGTAGACTTACTTACAAATAGATGTTTATTTTCTGAACCCACATTAAAACGGACTCACTGGTGACTTAGGAGTGTGTCTCGTGCCCCCATCCCTGATTGCTCACTGGGATCTGGGGGCCAGGCCCCCTCCCCTGGCTGACCCAGAAGCTTCTGCTGAGCAAGATCTTTTATTCCTAAGTGGCCACCCTGAAGACTGCTTCTCACGGCAGGCTCCCAGACTCACACCCTTTTTTATGAGAGGAGCAGGGGACGCTGAGCCCTCCCAGGGCTCACAGGCGACAGCAGTTTCAGGAGCTCACAGCACAGTGGGTTTTAAATGGGGCTACTCTGGGGCAGGGCTCTGAAGTCACACCACCTCTGGCTGAGAGCCACGGCCGTGATCCCTAGGGGAGAGGAGCTTACAGAAGGGAGACTGCAGCCCTTGGGTTAGAGGCCCGCTCGTCCCAGGAGACGGTGAGGCTGGACATGAACAGATGGTGCAGCGAGTGGTCCAGACAGAGTCGGGATCCAGTGACGACAGAGGGCGGCTCCCTCCCTCCCTCTCCCCTACTCCCTTGGCCCTCTCCTTTCCTCCCCGCTCCCTTGTCCAACGTCTGTCTAGCCGTCCTCCTGCTGCTGAGACGCTGGGGCCACTTCAGGAAGGACTCACACCCCTGCTCTCTCAAGGCCAACAGGCAGGTGGGACGGAGGGAGGGAGGGAGGGAGGAGTTTGCTGAATGTGGTGTGGGGTCTGCACGCCGAGTGGGGTCTGGACACGGTGTGGGGCCCCGGATGCTGGTGTGGGGTATGGACGCTGTGTGGGGTCTGGACGCTGGTGTGGGGTCTGGACACTGGTGTGGTCCCGGACGCTGGTGTAGGGTCTGGACGCTGGTGTGGGGTCTGGACGCTGGTGTGGCCCTGGACGCTGGTGTGGCCCTGGACGCGGTGTGGGGCTCTGGACGCGGTGTGGCAGCCCTGCTCCTTGCTCCTGGATCAGAGACGAGGTATGAGAAGCAGAGGCGTTGAGGCCCTCCCAGGACTCGGGCCTGAGACCGGAAGAGCCTTTTCCCCATACCAGGGGCGGGGCGGGTGGGGGAAGCGGGCTTGCGGGAGAAACCCAGACGGTGGGGTCCCGGGTGTCCCAGCTCGGGTATCACTGAACGTCCACGTCCGAGGGGCTTGGTTGGCCGTGAGCTTAAAGCTGGAAGGAGGCGGGAAGGACGGCGAGGGCGAGGGCCTGAAGAAGCAGAGGCGTCTCTGCAGACAAACGGCTCCGGGGACCCCTCGCGCGGGGAGGCGGCCGGGCGCGGCCACGGAAGGGGCGGGGAGGCTGATCCAACGCGCACACTTCCGGTCACGTGCTGAGCCCGGAAGCGGAAGGAGGGGGCTGAGGAGGAAGCGGAGGAAGAAGCCGCGGAGGAAGCCGGGAGAGCACGCTGAGGAGGCGCCGGGGCTGGAGGGGCGCCTGCTGGGAGGCGGTGATGGAGGCCGGGCACACGGATGGCGGGGAAGTCATGCGTGGGCAGGCCTTTCCACTGCTGGAGGGGCAAGCTGTGGCCTGTGGGCACTTGACAAGGTTATCTCACAAAATGAAGGAGAACGCCCTTGGCCAAGGGGGAGGGAAGCCGGGCCACGTCCTGCAGAGCGGGGAGCCCTGGGGTGTGGAGGGCCTTCCTGTCCCTGGAGCCCCGGGAGCAGCAGGTGGAAGGGGTGGAGGCGGGGCTTGGGCCGAGGAGAGCCGGGCAGGGGTGGGGGCTGCAGCTGCTGGGACTGGGGGATCAGCCCTCCAAGGAGATGGGGGTCCCCTCATCCCACAGACCCTCACAGGGCCAGGACCTCCCCCAGAGGAGCCCAGGGGGGGCCCTGCCTGCCCTGCAGGCGGTAGTGACCGCGTGGGGGACTCACAGCCAGCTCTCTGACCCCAGAGCCCTGCCGGCAGCTGTCGTTAAACTTTGCATTTAAAGCAATGAGCCAGTTTCCCCAGCCTGTGTGCATCCGTGATGGGAGGACCAGTGGACAAAGGGTGGTTTTACACACTCTTGAAAGCCCCTGGCCCAACAGGTGTGCTGACAGGCCCAGGCAGCCCCGTGCAGCCTGGGAGGATCCAGGGACACCCCCAGCCCTTCCTGCCCGCCCTGCAGGAGCGCGGAGCCTCTCACGTCCCCTCGGGGCCCCTGAGTGTCAGTCACATTGAGGGGGCCATTGAGCAGGGTCCCTTTCGGCCTCGGGAGCCTGGCTGAGGGTGAGTGAGAGAGTCGGCTGAATTGAGAATTTTTGCTTTAGGCATTTTCTCTCTTTGAAAACTATTCTAAGAGCAAGACTGTGCAAAGTGACGCCAAAATATAACTCCAGGGAAGAATTTGCAAACTGCAGACTGAAATCCATTTGCTTAAGTCAGAAGCAAGCTTTTGAGTCACGCTCCTTTAGGTAGTTTTATTCTGTGTGATACATTTTTTGAATATAAGCACGATTCCTGGAAAAGTTTATGCTGCTGAAAGGCACAACGTCATGGAACTTGGTAATCACTCTGTCCTACAGGAAGACAGGCCTGGTCCTGACGGCCAGTCCCCCACCTGCGAAAGTCATGGGACCCCTCCTTCCTGGGGATGGGACTTTGTAGCCAGGTGCCCCTTCCTGTGTCGTGTGGGAAACAGTGAAGTGACTGTCCTGGGATTCTCCTACCTGTGCTGGGAGCTTCCTGGGTGCTCCCATCACCCCCACCAGCTGTGCGGGCATGAGTCATCAGCTCCCTCCTCCCACCCAGGAGGAGACAGTTTCAGAGAAGGGCATCCACGAAGGCCATGCACTGGGCGGCCCCGAGCCAGCGTCAGCCTGTGATGTCTGTCCACCTCGGCTCCTCCGTCTCTTACTCAGTTGTGTTCAGCTGCTCGGTCGTGTCCGACTCTGCGACCCCGTGGGCTGCAGCACAGCAGGCCTCCCTGTCCTTCACCACCTCCCGGAGCTTGCCCAAACTCATGTCCATTGAGTTGATGATGCCACCCAACCACCTCATCCTCTGTAAAGAAAAGGAAAATGTGCACTCACTCTGGTTTTGGTCTTCCTCCTGATTATTTTGACTTTTTTACTTGCATGTGAAGGGCATGTAGGTCCCACAAGTGTCTCCCAGGAGGGGCTGAGGGGCAGAGGCCAAGCTGGGAGGGAGCCCACAGAATCTGCATCAACCTGACCTGTTTCCATAGCCTCTTGGCCCCTGGGAGTGGTGTGGGGTTGACTTCCTGACCTCCCAGCCTCCCCAAGACCCACCTTCAGGGATGCTCCCTCCAGGGCAGGGAGAGTGTTCCAGTGGGAATAGCCCACCCAACCAGGGTGGAGCGGGGAGTGAGCTCTGGTTTTCAGTCTCTCTCTCTTTAAATGATTTGTTTTGAAATAATTTCAAACTTAGAGAAATGGAAAACTCAGTTTTTTTTTTAAAAAGGCCCTTTTATGCGGTTTCCCTGATGTGCAATATCACGTCTTATCCCTTTATCTCTGGCACTCGGTCTTCATCATTGTTATTGTTGCTGTTGCTGTGTGAACTTTTGAGGGTGAGTCACATTTCCACTTAATTTGGTGTGGATTTCCAAAAAATTAGGATATGCTCTTAAATAATCACAGGATGGGTGTCACATTGATCAATGGATCAGTGGTTAAGTAATCTAACGTGCAGCCTGCACTCTGATTTCACAGCTTGTCCCAGCAGTGTGTTCTGCAGCATTTCTTTGGTTCTGAATCCAGCTGAGGCCCCACAATGCATTTAGCTGTCGCATGTCTTTAGCCTCTTTTCATTCAGAACATTCGTCAACTGAAAAAAAAAAAAAAAGATGATGTAAGAGTTGTGAGTTACATTCTATTGGGGGCAAAATGAGGACTCTAGCCTAGGAGTGTGTGTGTGTGTTGCTCGGTCCTGTCTGACTCTTTGCGACCCCATGGACTATAGCCTGCCAGGCTCCTCTGTCCATGGAGTTTCTTCAGGGAAGAATACTGGAGTGGGTTGCCATGCCCTCCTCCAGGGACATGATTCAGAGATTGAACCCGGGTCTCCTGCCTTGCAGGTGGACCCTTTACCATCTGAGCCACCCAGGGAAGCCCCTAGCCCAGGAGATAGCACCTCAGATAGCTCTGAAGGGCTGCTCCAAAGAGGCAGGGAGGAAGCTCAGTACACGTGTGACTTTGGTGAAAGAGGAGCACTCAACATGCAATCAAACACATATTTTTTATGAAAGGTCATTGCTGGCCACGAGGAACAGACCTCAGATTGAAGGATCTTAGTGTTTTTCTAGATATGAAGAAATAAAAGAATTGGGGTCATAAAATCTGAAATTATCTAATGATCCCGAAGACCTGTTCTGTCTGTTTTCCCCAGAGCACAGAGCACCCCATTCCTGACATCCACCCTGAGCTGCCTTCGGGGGATGTTAAAGGTCACCAGCTGCAGCAGCTCATGATTTAATCTTTGTAGAGGTAGATGGCAAGTGCCAGTTTGTGGTTGGCACATTCCCCAGCTTTGTTTTCTTCCTAAAGGAGCTGAGGCTCCTTGGAGAAAGAAGACTCAGGAGCTGAGGCTGGAAGGCGCGCACTGAGCTGTAAGCATCTTGTGCCAGAAACTACAGATGCGCTCACAGGCATGACGGGGGCGGGCAAAGGAAAGAGTGCCGCTCGGAGGGGCGTCCGCTGGCCAAATCGGGGACGATCTGGACAACAAGACGTGGAAGAGTCATGGATTAATGCCCATTACATAAAGCAAGACCAGTGAGTCCGTACTTACTCTAGATAAATTAATGTGTGTATGTTCTCAAGTGCAAAGTCAAGTCCGACTCTATGAGACCCAGTGGACTGCAGCCCACCAGGCTCCTCTGTCCATGGGATTCTCTCAGCCAGAATACTGAAGTGGGTTGCCCTTTTCCGTTCCAGGGACTCTTCCTGACCCAAGGATTAAACCTACGTCTCTTAGGCCTCCTGCATTGTCAGGCGGATCCTGTATTAGGCCCCTAGGCCCCACAATGCATTTAGCTGTCGCATGTCTTTAGCCTCTTTTCATTCAGAACATTCGTCAACTGAAAAAAAAAAGATGATGTAAGAGTTGTGAGTTACATTCTATTGGGGGCAAAATGAGGACTCTAGCCTAGGAGTGTATGTGTGTGTGTGTACCACCTAGGAAGCCCTAGGTGTGTAAACACACACATGCAGTCCACAGATAAATGAATGGCTGACTAGACAGAGGAGGACAGGGCTCTCCTGAGTGGAACGTCCACTGGTAAACACCCAGGAAGGAGGAACCTAGAAAATGTCACTTGTAATCATTTTAGGGTTCCCAGATGCTAGTGGTAAAGAACCCACCTGCCAATGCAGGAGATGTAAGGGAACACGGATTCGATCCCTGGGTTGGGACGATCCCCTGGAGGAGGGCATGGCAGCCCACTCCAGTATTCTTGCCTGGAGAATCCCATGGGCAGAGGAGCCTGGCGGCCTACAGTCCGTGGGGTTGCAGAGAGTTAGAGAGGACTGAAGTGACTTGGCGAGCATGCATGCAGTCATCTTGGTAACAATTTGTTCAGCAAACTCTTGGTGGTTCCTATGTCTGGGAGACAGGATGATGTGTGTTGAGGAGCAGAGTATTTGTATCATCTCAAAAATAATAATCTCCTTATAGAGTAATTGCTAGTTCTAAAATAAAAAAACTAGTAACTATACAGTGGAGAAACCAGGTCACACTTGAACCAAGTGTTCAAAATTAGTTTTGAGATTAGGGGCAAACACACAGTGAGTCCTTTGTGGCTTCCTAGAAAGACCAACATCACTTCTGTAGTATTTCAACCAAGAGGGTAAACCACATCTAATCACTGGGAAATATAAGACAAGCCAAAATTCAGGGATGTTTTATAAAGTAACTGATGTGCACTCTTAAAAAATAGGTGTAAAATCACCTCTGAGTCATCCGGTTCAAAAAGCAACAGATGGATGGATAAAGGAGACATGCAATGGGATACTTTGCTGTTCAATAGCAAAGAAGTGTCTGACTCTGAAACCCCATGGACTGCAGCACGCCAGGCTCCTCTGTCCTCCACTGTCTCCCAGAGCTTGCTCAGATCCATGTCCACTGAGCCAGTGATGCTATCTAACCACCCCATCCTCTGGCTCTCCTTCCTCCTTTTGCCTTTAGTCTTTCCCAGCATCAGGGTTTTTCCCAATGAGTCCGCTCTTTGCATCATATGGCCCAAGTCCTGGAGCTTCAGCTTCAGCATCAGTCCTTCCAGTGAACATTCAAAGTTGACTTCCTTTAGGGTGGACTTGCCTTATCTCCCTGCTATCCAAGGGACTCTCAAGAATCTTCTCTAGCGCCACAATCCAAAATCACCAGTTCATAGGTGCTCAGCCTTCTTTATGGTCCAGCTCTTACATCCGTACATAACTACTGGAAAAACCATGGTTTAATGCCTACATTGTGTCTGACCCTTGCGACCCCATGGACTGTAGCCTGCCGGGCTCCTCTGTCTGTGGGATTCTCCAGGCAAGAATACTGGAGTGGGTTGCCATTTCTTTCTCCAGGGGATCTTCCCGACCCAGGGGAAAACCATAGTTTTGACTATATGGACCTTAGTTGGCAAAGTGATGTCTCTGCTTTTGAATATGTCTGGGTTTGTTACAACTTTTCTCCAAGAAGAGTGTCTTTGAATTTCCTGACTGTACTCACTATGAGCAGTGATTTTAGAGCCCAAGAAGATAAAATCTGTCACTGCTTCTACTTTTTCCTCTTCTATTTGCCATAAGTGGTGGGACCAGATAGTTTTAAGCCAGACTTTTCACTTTACTCTTTCACTTTCTTTAACAGGCTCTAGTTCCTCTCTGCTTTCCGCCATTAGAGTGGTATCATCTGCATATCTGAGGTTGTTGATATTTTTCCCTAATTCCGAATATCAGGCCACCTGACCTGCCTCCTGAGAAATCTGTATGCAGGTCAAGAAGCAAGTTAGAACAGGACATGAAACAACAGACTGGTTCCAAATTGGGAAAGAAGTATGTCAAGGCTGTATATTGTCACCCTGTTATTTAACTTATATGCAGAGTACATCCTGAGAAGTGCTGGGCTGGATGAAGCACAAGCTGGAATCAAGACTGCTGGGAGAAATATCAATAACCTCAGATATCCAGATGATATCATCCTTATGGCAGAAAATGAAGAAGAACTAAAGAGCCTCTTGATGAAAGTTAAAGAGGAGAGTGAAAAAGTTGGCTTAAAACTCAACATTTAGAAAACTAAGATGGCATCCAGTCCCATCACTCCATGGCAAATAGATGGGGAAACAGTGGAAACAGTGTCAGACTTTATTTTTCTGGGCTCCAAAATCACTGCAGATAGTGACAGCAGCCATGAAATTAAAAGACACTTGCTCCTTGGAAGAAAAGTTATGAGCAACCTAGGGAGATTGTTAAAAAGCAGAGACCAACAAAGGTCCATCTAGTCAAAGCTATGGTTTTTCCAGTGGTCATGTATGGATGTGAGAGTTGGACTACAAAGAAAGCTGAGCTGAAGAATTGATGCTTTTGAACTGTGGTGTTGAAGAAGACTCTTGACAGTCCCTTGGGCTGCAAAGAGATCCAACCAGTCCATCCTAAAGGAGATCAGTCCTGAGTATTCATTGGAAAGACTGATGCTGAAGCTGAAACTCCAACTCTTTGGCTGCCTGATGCGAAGAACCGACTCATTGAAAAAGACCCTGATGCTGGGAAAGACTGAAGGCGGGAGGAGAAGGGGACGACAGAGGATGAGATGGCTGGATGGCATCACCGATGCAATGGACATGCGTTTGAGCAGGCTCTGGGGGTTGGTGATGGACAGGGGGGCCTGGCGTGCTGCAGTCCATGGGGTCACAGAGTCGGACACGACTGAGTGACTGAACGGAACTGAACTATGCTTCATCCAGCCCAGTACTTCACATGATGTGCTCTGTGTATGAGTTAAATAAGCAGGGTAACAATACACAGCCTTGACCTACCCCTTTCCCGATTTTGAACCAATCCGTTGTCCCACGTCTGGTTCTAACTGTTGCTTCCTGACCAGCATGCAGGTTTCTCAGGGCCATGGTTTGTTGTGATCCACACAGTCAAAGGCTTTAGCGTATTCAGTGAAACAGAAGTAGCTGTTTTTCGGAATTCCTTTGCTTTCTTCATGATCCTACAAATGCTGTCAATTTGATCTCTGATTCCTCTGCCTTTTCTAAATCCAGCTTGACCATCTGGAACTTCTTGGTTCACGTACTGCTAAAGCCTAGCTTGAAGCATTTTGAGCATTACCTCGCTAGCGTGTGAGATGAGTGCAATTGTATGGCAGTTTGAGCTTTCTTTGGCATTGCTCTTCTTTGGGATTGGGATGAAAACTGACCTTTTCCAGTCCTGTGACCACTCCTAAGTTTTCCAAATTTGCTGACATACTGAGTGTGGCTCTTTAACAGCTTCATCTTTTAGGATTTGAAATAGTTTAGCTGGAATTCCATCACCTCTACTAGCTTTGTCCATAGTAATGCTTTCTAAGGTTCACTTGACTTCACACTCCAAGATGTTTTGCTCTAGCTGGGTGACCACACCATTGTGGTTATCCAGGCCACTAAGACCTTTATTATATAGTTCTTCTACTCAACCGTAAGAAGGAATTAAATAATGCCATTTGCAGCAACATGGACGGACCTACAGATTATCATACTAAATGAAGTAAGCCAGACAAAGAAAGACAAATATTACATGACATCGTTTATATGTAAAGTCTAAAACATGGCACAGATGAACGTATCTGTGAAACAGACTCACAGACGGAGAAAACAAAGGCCTGGTCACCAAAGGGAAAAGGCGGGGAAGGATGAATTAGAACTTGGGATTGACACATATTCACAACTATATGTAATATGAGCTTCTCAGTGGTAAAGAACCCACCTGCCGATGCAGGTAGATGTAAGAGACGTGGGTTTGATCTCTCGGTTGGGAAGATCCCCTGGAGGAGGGCATGGCAACCCACTCCAGTATTCTTGCCTGCAGAATCCCATGAACAGAGGAGCCTGATGGGCTACGGTCCATAGAGTCACAAAGAGTTGGACACATTCTACATATGTAAAATCAGCCTACAACAAGGACCTGCTGTTCAGCACAGGGAACTATTTTCAATATGCTGTGATAAACCGTAATTGAAAAGAATATGTATATATGTGTAACCGAGTCACTTTGCTGTACACCAGAAGCTAACACAACACTTAAACTCAACTCTATTTCCAAGAAACAGACAGACAAAGCAGCATGTCCAGCTCCTGTGGTGTAAGACGGGTGCTTCATGCACTCTCCAGACAGCATCCATTTGTCTTTCCTCAAGAATATTCTACAACTGGATTAACCAAATTCCACATCTTTCTATGGACAATGCCGTATATAATCATCACAAGCTCAGTTGTGTCCGACTCTTTGCAGCCCCATGGACTGTAGCCTGCCAGGCTCCTCTGTCCATAGGACTCTCCAGGCAAGAACACTGGAGTGGGTTGCCATTTCCTTCTCCAGGGGGTCTTCTGAACCCAGGGATGGCACCCGAGTCTCCTGCATTGGCAGGTGGATTCTATCAGTGGTGCCAGGGAGAATGTCTTGGACACTCAATTAAAACAAACCCAAACTCCAAGCTCACCCCCAGGTTCTTCTGGGTCCATATGTTAGAGCTCCCTGCAGCAGCAAGCTCTGGAGAATGGATTTCCAGGGACAGATCAGCTGGGGTGAGTTAAGCTGTGCCTCAGTAACAAGTAACGGTGGAATCCCAGGACTGCTCACCTCCTGGTTCTGCACGGTTTGGCAGGAACTCTTCTCCATACCGTCTCTCAGGGCCCCAGGAAGACGGAGGCTCTGCTTTCTTGAGTCTGACTCGTGTGCACTCAGCCTCCTCTGCTGCCCCCATGCGGGGTGGTGAGAATTTAGAGAGCAGACCGTCCACAGCAAGTGAGCCTGTCACCTCCAGGCACAGCCTGCTGGCCCCACTCAGACCCCGTGGCACTTCACTGCGGGGGAAGAGGGCACGGTCTGTCCTGGGTCTGGGCAGGGAAGGAAGACTGGACATGGGTGAGCAGAGTCAGGCCTGCCCCAGGGCTAAGGAAAGGAGGTGAGGACGCTCCACAGAGTCGGGGGCCCCCGGGACCTCCTCCTCTGGGGACCCTCGGGGTCAAGGCACAGGTCAGCAGCACGGCCGTCTCATGGAAAGTAAACGCCTTCTGCAGAATTAGCCACAGGCACTCATGGCCGAGAGACAGGAGGGGCGGCTTCCGTCCTTCACGAGAAGAGCTTCGACTGGAACGCACATTGCCTGTGTCTGTCCTGGGTCCATTGTTGCCCTCAAGCCCGCCCTCCCCACGCTTCCAGGTTGCTATCTTTAAAAAAAAATACCTTTCTCAGAGTTGATTGGACCCATAGTAGATACATGATAAATATGTGTTAAATTGCAATATTTAAGCTTTGCCACTCACAGCGTGAGACTTGCCGACGTTTTAGAGGAAAACTGTAGGTGATATTTCGTTGTGTTTGCCTGTGATTGCAGTTTAGAAAAAGTAAACACACTGTAGGGGAGTTATTTTCATTTTTTAATAGGAAAAAATTATCTTCTTATCATTCACCTGGACCATCATTCTGAACTCTGCAGAAGCTGAGGCCTTGTATCTCATGCAGGGTAGTCGTGGCCCCAGCTAAGCACTGGGGATGGCCCTTGTTTGCTACGGCTACCCTCATAGCTCACTTGGTAAAGAATCCGCCTGCCGAGCAGGAGACTCAGGTTCAGTCCCTGGGTCAGGAAGATCTCCTGGAGAAGGAAATGGCAACCCACTCCAGTATTCTTGGCTGGAGAATCCCAAGGACAGAGGAGCCTGGCGGGCCACAGTCCGTGGAGTCTCAAGAGTCAGTGACGACTTAGTGACTAAACCGTCACCCGCACCACCTGGTTGGCTTAGAACTTGAGCATTTTGATAAATCTCAGTCACACTTGGGGATTGTTCAGCCACAAACAATGGGAGAATGTAAGAGGCACATGGGGCCCTGGTATGGGGCCGTCTTCCCTCCTGCCTCTGGTGGGTCAAGGTCACTGCTGAGGTCCTGTGAAAACAGAAGTGCCCAGTTAGCAGGAGGGGATGGTGGGGACAGGCAGAGGTTCCCAGGCTCCAGCTCTGAGTCGGTGCACGCGCTTCCTCCTGATTGAGTGTGGGAACAACCAGTTCTCACCAGGGACCTGGGGACTCTGCAGAGTGTGGGATCTGACCACATGGGGTCCTGGATCCGAGGTGCCCAGTGAGGGGCCAGCACAGAGGGGCCTGGGAACAGCGAGGTGTCCTGCCAACTGAGGTTGCCCTCCCCAAATTGCCAATGGCCACGTCACTTGTGGGCATAGATACCAGAGAGGTGGGGATATGGTCCCCCTCCTCGTGGCCACTTCTGCATTTGAGAAGATTTAGATTAAGCCCAAGTAGACAAGAGCACAGGGAGACACCTGAGGAACCATCCAGTAAGAGACGGCAGTCTGGGCCAGGCTGCGCGGAGGGCGGACAGAGGCAGGGATGCCAAGCCTCTGTTCATTCACTAAGTAAATACCCACTCAGCGCCAGCCACGGGCGCAACCCTTGTCCTGTTCTCTGATGCCCACGTGAAGAGAAATTAAGCAGAAAGACAGAGCCCTGAGGATGCGTGATGTGGGGTGGTGGGTCTCCGCAAGTGACATTCAGGAGGTGGTCCAGGCAGAGGGCAGGGAGGTGGTAGGCGTGGTGGCCTGGACAGGGACCAGAGCCACGAGGAGGTCCAGGAACAGGGGTCAGGCCACCTGTCCCCGTGGCAGTGCAGACTCTCCAACCTGGGGCTCCAGGCAGCAGCAAGCCGGAGGGGGCGACCTGAGCAGGCAGTCTTCTGGTGAGACCAGAGCCCACCAAGCCCTCCTGCAGGACATCACCCCGAAACAGGAGCCGGGCAGGCACAGCGAGGCCACCATGTACCCTGATGGGCATGAGGCAGCCTCCCCAGAGACCAGCAGAGACGAGGCCCCTCTGTGACATAGTGACCACAAAAAGGCCACACCCAGGTGGAATCTGAGCACAGACATGAGGCAGGCCACACCCAGGTGGAATCTGAGCACAGACACGAGGCAGGCCACACCCAGGTGGAATCTGAGCACAGACACGAGGCCACTGGTGGAGCAGGGACGCGACACCCCTCCTCCCATCTGGGCTGTCCCAGGGGGCCTCTGCCGACCCCGCTTCAGCCTGTACTAGGCAGCCCTCCCCCTTGTCCTGGACGACACGTGTTAAGAGACTCAGTCACAGGCCCAGACCTGCCATGTGACCCAGCGGTGCTGCCCCTGGCCAAACAGAAATGGAAACGTGTCCACACACAGACGTCCACGAGTTCATAGCACTTATTTGTTCATAACAGCCCCAAAGGTGGAAAGGACCCAAACGCCCATCAGCTGGATAAAGAAAATGTGGTCCATTCATGCACTAGAGTATTATTCAGACAGAAACAAGAGCAAAGCACAGATGCAGCTATGGCAGCGATGGACTTTGAAAACGCGATGCTCAGTGAGGGAAGCCAGTCCCTAAACACCAGCTAGCATGAGAGTCTGGCCATACATAGGAAATGCCCAGAACAGGCGAAAGACAGTGACACACAGTGGAGGCGTGGTGGCCAGGGGCTGGAGTGGGGCTGAGAAGGGCAGAAATGCGAGTTCCCTGCGATTAGGTGGGTGACGTTCGCACAATCGTGTGAAGATGCTAGAAAACAGAACTGTATTTAAAAGGGCAATTTTTATAGTATGGGATTTACATCCCCTTTAAAAACAAAGACACTGAACATAGAATTACTTTCCTTCCAGAAAGAGTCCTGCCCAGAGCACAGAAGGAACGCAGCCTTGACCCCTCCCCCAGGGTCCCCACGAAGCCCAAAACCCATCGGATCACGTGGACACCCTCTGAGGCCCCGCGGTCCTCACGCCTCCTCCCACAACCAGCGAGGAACCTGCCTGCTCCCCTGGGTGGGGGGCTGTGGCCGGGGAGGGGGCAGCATAGACAACTCAACGTTCGTTTTGAGCACGTCCTCATCCACGAGGACTGGGATTACCCTGGAGGAACCGGGTCATTTCCCAGCCTGCCAAGGCGGCAGCTGGCTTGCTGAAAATGCTGACCGGGCTGGGTGGTCAGAGCACGCGGCCACTCCCGCCAGGCCTCCTCCTTCCCCTTGGCCCTGTGTGGGGAGTGGGCTCTGCAGGCCTCTCCCCCAACCCGGCTCCTACCTGTGCCGCACAAAGCCTGCTGGCTCTCCCGCGCCCAGGCTGGAGCGGGTGCAGTGAGGTCGGCGTGTCTGAGCCGCCCTCTCTGAGTGGCAGATGGCCCTGCCTGGTGACGGCAGGTCTGCCTGAGGTACTCGGCTGTGGCGGGTGTCCTTCTGCACAGACCCCAGTGGAGCTAGCTCTCGGCTTTCCTGGCCTCTCCTGCCCTTGGACAGCGGCAGGAGATGCAGCTGTGATGGAGACGCAGTCAGGCCGGGTATCCTGGCACCGGTGAGAGATAACATCCGTCTCGGCTTCCCAGGTGAAGCAGTGGTCGAAAATCCGCCTGCCAAAGCAGGGGATGTAAGAGATGTGGGTTCAATCCCTGGGTCAGGAAGTTCCCCTGGAGAAGGGAATGACCACCCACTCCAGTATTCTTGTCTGAGAAATCCCATGGACAGAGGAGCCTGGGGGCTATAGTCCATGGGGTTGCAAATAGCTGGACACGACTGAATGCTGGCTTGAAACTCAACATTCAGAAAACTAACATCATGGCATCCAGTCCCATCACTTCATGGCAAATAGATGGGGAAAGATTTTGAGCTCCAAAATCACTGCAGATGGTGACTGCAGCCATGAAATTAAAAGGCACCTGCTCCTGGGAAGAAAAGCTATGACCAAGCTGCTGCTGCTGCTAAGTTGCTTCAATCGTGTCTGCCTCTGTGCGACCCCATAGACGGCAGCCCTCTGTCTCTGGGATTCTCCAGACAAGAATACTGGAGTGAGTTGCCATTTCCTTCTCCAATGCATGAAAGTGAAAAGCGAAAGTGAAGTCACTCAGTCGTGCCCAACTCTTAGCGACCCCATGAACTGCAGCCTACCAGGCTCCTCTGTCCATGGGATTTTCCAGGCAAGAGTACTGGAGTGGGGTGCCATTGCCTTCTCTGATGACCAAGCTAGACAGGATATTAAATGTCATATTAAAAGGCAGAGGTATTACTTTACCGACAAAGGTCCGTCTAGTCAAGGCTATGGCTTTTCCAGTGGTCGTGTATGGATGTGAGAGTTGGACTTTAAAGAAAGCTGAACGCTGAAGAATTGATGCTTTTGTACTGTGGTGTTGAAGAACACTAGTGAGAGTCCCTTGGACTGCAAGGAGATCTAGCCAGTCCATCCTAAAGGAGACCAGTCCTGGGTGTTCACTGGAAGGACTGATGCTGAAGCGGAAACTCCAATACTTTGGCCACCTGATGCAAAGAGCTGAGTCATTTGAAAAGACCCTGATGTTGGGAAAGATTGAAGGCAGGAGGAGAAGGGGATGACAGAGGATGAGATGGTTGGATGGCATCACCGACTCAATGGACATGAGTTTGAGCAAGCTCCGGGAGTTGGTGATGGACAGGGAGGCCTGGCTTGCTGTGATTCATGGGGTCACAAAGAGTCAGACACAACTGAGCAACTGAACTGAATTGAACTGAGTGTGCACGCCCACACGCAGCCTGTGATAGGTGTGTGCTGGAGGTGGGAAGTGCACACCTTGCAAAGACGCCGGTGTTTTTAGATTCTTCCTGCTGCACAATGAAGCCCGTTCTGAGCGGTGCAGCTGCCTTAGCGTCTACTGCCAGCCCAGTCCTGCCTTAAACAGGAAGGTGGCCAGACAAGGGCTGGGCTTGGGGAGCGTCACGTGGGCGCCAGCGCCTCATCCAGGTGAGGGTCGGGAGAGTAGCAGCGGTGGTGAGGAGTGCAGGCTGGAGAGCCGGTGGGCCTGCATCTGATAGGCCAGAAATGAGTGCTCCCCTGGGGTGAAGGGGCAGCACTGGGGGAGCCAAGGGGTGGTCCCCTGGCTCTTGGGTGGGCAGTTCGATGGGGAGTGAGTGGTCAAGGCCGGTGCCAGGAGGGGTCACTTCTGTGTGTGTGGACTGTGAGCCATGAGCACAGGCTGGTGCAAACAGTGAGCTGTGAAGGGAATAAAGAATAAAACACTCATTCTCCTGCCTTGCTCTGAAGGTCGGGGCGAGAGACAGCCTGGAGGGAACGTCCGTGCAGACACAGCGCAGACCCGGCTTCTGTGCCACGGGGTCCAGCCGGCCTGGTCTGCATCTGCAAGGCAGGCCCTCAAGAAGGGCAGCCTGGGCCCCTCGGCACAGGTGGGGTTTCCTCCCCGTCCGGGAATCCTCTGCTCCGCTACTAAGACCTTCCCACTGACTGGGCCAGGCCCCTCGTTATTTGGGGCAACTGTGCCAGCAGACGTGGATTTTAGCCATGTCTGTGGAGCCCTTGCTGTGTGGCTCCACCTCCCAGGCCAAGTCTGGAAATCCAGGAGGAACGTGGCACTCACCATGTTTCATCCCCAGGGTCACGGCCAAACCCCGGCTCCCAGAACCTGACCCTATACAGTTATGTACATAAGCAAAGCAGCTGATGTGCACCTATACTTATGACGGGAGAATAAGGCAGAGATCTGCTGAACTTTTGATTAATTCACAAATGGTTCCTGCTATACAGTGTGAGATGAGGATCACTAGCTTTTTCAAAAATTGCTTCCCTTTTGGAGTCTCCACTTCACCCAGGTCCTGAAAGCGTGCAGGTATGCAGACATGGCTTCTCCACTGCAGAGTGGCATCCCGGCCCCGGTGGGAGACTGAAATGGACCACCAATGCACCAGCTTCCTCTGACCGAGGCCCCCTCTGTGAGCGTCAGACCAAGGGCCCAGTGAGACACGGCGCCTCCGTGGCCGGATAGGCCGGCAGGGCCTGCCGCGCGGCTGGCCTGCTCAACGGCCCGGGACTTCAGACGCCCGCGCTTCCGGGCAGCCGTCCATGGATTCCTTCTCTCAGGTCACTCTTGTCTTCTCTCAGGTCACTCTTGTCTCCGGAGGGGGGAAGGTTTTGACCAGTGGGCCGTAACAGACACCGCAGGGTGCCAGCCTCCCGGCTAAGGTGTGTCTGTGGTTCCCCGGGTGACGGTCGGGGCCTGAATCTGATTTTGTATCACCTGGAGGTTCATGCCTGGCTTCTCCTCCCGGAGTCGGGCCTTTACTGACTCAGAGGGGTCACTAAGGGAGTGCTGTGCTAAAATTAGGGACTCGGCTACAATTAGCTGAGGGTCTTTGCTTAGCCACTAAAAAACGTATCACAGCTCGCCCCTTCCTGGCCAGCAGGCCCGGGGCACAGAGCCTGAGGGTAACGAGGACCCGGTCTCGAGGAGCCTGGACTCCTCTCAGCCTGCCTGGGGCCGGGAGCAGCCGTCCGCACGCCTCTGCTGGATCACCTGATGGGAGGTGGGGAGCCCTGCCCCCCAGCGCCTGTGACCGGCCATCAGTCTACTCGGGACACTGCCGAGATGCTTGGTCTCCAGCCTCCATCTCGTCTTCTTTTAGGTGAAGAAGCTGAAACGCTAACGCCGACACTGGGAGTGGAAGGAAGGGGGGTCGTTTTTCCGTTTCGCTGCTGACCTGGGAGGGCCCGTGATAGAAGGGCTGGGGAGGCCTCACCGTCAGACTCGGCCTTCCTGCATGCCCCCCAGCCTCCCGGGCGCAGGACAGCCTGGTGTGGCCAGCGGTGCGTGCTCCCACCTACTGTCCCCTCCACCCACACCACAGCTTGGAGCCCACAGTCGCCACCCCGCCAGATCTCCCTGCAGACAGAATGGAGCGCACTGCCCCTCCACGCACACCCTCTGAAAACTGCTCAACTGAGACACCTGGGAAGAGGGTGCCTGGATTTTCAGCCCGGGGCCCTCAGGGTGGCCGCCCAGGGCAGACCACAGCCTGGAACGCTCGGAGCAGAGCGCAGTCTCCACTGTCCAGGACCACAGAAGCGGAGGACCTGCCTCCAAGCGAGGTCTCGATTACCGACGGTTGTTCCAGAAGCGAGGCCCTGTTCCCCCAGCACGCGCTCCACAATGAATGGAAAGCCCGCTCATTCAGGCACAGGCCCCGCAGGGCTGCTGCGATGATTAGATAAGGATCTGCTGTAATCGGCCCTGTCACTCCTGGTTCTCGAGAATGATTTTAAAGCCTTGCTTCTCAGTCCGTGAGCTCTTCTCCCCTCATCCCTCTGCCCACAGTCAACCAGTCCACTGCATGAAAGCTTTCCTTTGCCAGTGGTATGGGGACCCCAGGCCATATCCCCCAGTCGGGAAGATGGGGAATTTCCCAGCCCAGAACTCTGGAGGTGCAGGGAACACAGCCCGGAAGCCTGGCTCCCAAATCTTCATCTAGACTACAGTTGTGTGTACACACGTCCCTGGGAAACACTGAACTCTAAAAACCGCCTAAGGGCTGCTAAAATATTCCGGTCAAAGAACTGACGTGCTCTCGGCCGATGCAATTCAGTGAGGGCATCCGGGATTTGGTACCAAGACTGAGAGATTAGAGGGGCAAAGACGAGCAGGGAGGCTGCTCCCAGAGGGGGGACGGCAGAGGGGGACACATGTACTTCCCTCCAGTGTCTGGCAGGTGCAGGGGGCCTGGACGGCCCTGGTGGGGTCTTCACACTCTGAGTTAAGCCCCATGAACTGCCCGCACGCCGGGTGCCGCCTCCCAGATGACCAGGGCGTGCTGAGCTCCTCCGGACCGAGGTGTGAGCACAGACTCTGTGCCCCTCCTGCTGACCAGCTGTCCCTGCTGCGAGAGGAGCCCTGTTCCCGATGGAGGAGACCCCACCCTGCACAGGAGGTCCGCTGAGCTCCCAGAGACATCAGGACTCTACAGCTGCGATGGCATCCCAGGAGGAAAGCAAGCGGCTGGAGGCGGGGCAGAGACCCCACCTGTGGGTGGAGGCCACCAGGATGCTCCTGCTTGCGGCCCCTTGCCCTCTGAACCCTGGAGGCCAAGCTGCAGGTCTGTGCCTTCCCGCACAGACACCCACAACCGGAAGGCCCCCCAGGACCCCTCTGGGGAGGAATAGAAGCGTGGAGACAGGAGGCGAGGGCATTTAGCACCCCCGGGGGCTGAGAGAGTAACGGTGTGTCAAGGCCGTGGAAGGGGCTGCAAGCCAGGGCCTTGGAGACAAGCCTCCCACACCAGCGGCCTCTCCACCCACACACTCCGCCCCCAGGCAGCACGCCCAGCTTAGGGGCAGAGCCCAGGGGTCCCCAAACCTGGCTGTGCCTCCGAATCCCTGGAGACACTTTGTAAAAACCCGGGTTCCTAGGTCCCACTATGAGTGAACTTCCTAGAATTCATGTATCGAAGGCCTACCTCCCAGCACCCCGGACTGTGACCTTATTCGGAAACAGGCCACTGCAGACACAGTACGTTAAGATAAGGTCATCCTGGCAGAGGGTGGGCCCTTTGTCCAACTAGACCGATGTCTTTCTAAAACGGGAGTGTTTGGACACAGGCAGGCACAGAAGGAAGTCCAGTGGGCACACAGGCAGAAGACGGCCGTCCACAAGCCCCAGGGGGGCGCTCAGAAGGAATCAGCCCTGCCAGGATGAGATAGCAGGAGTCCTGGGCTTGTCTCTTCAACGGCCATGGACTGACTCTTACAGGACTTTTGGCAAGCCCCGCAGACGGGGTCGGGTTTGCAGGTGGCTCAGTGGCAGAGAGTCTGCCCGCAGTGCCAGAGGTGCGGGATTTACCCCTGGGCTGGGGAGATTCCCTGGAGGAGGCCATGGCTCTTGCCTGGAGAATCCCAGGGACAGAGGAGCCTGGTGGGATACAGCCCATGGGGTCACTGGGTGACCGAGTGGGCCCACAGCACGCACATGGACCGGACGCAGGGCTCTTGGAACTTGACTGTGGATGCGGCTGACCTGGGGATGTTGGTCACACACAGGTGGGGCCCAGCAGGTCTGGGGACTGAGACTCTGTTCACCTACAGACTCTCACACGCCACCGATGCTGCTGGTCCACGCGTCTCACTTTGCACGAGGAGCAAATGTTTAAAGGTGATTGGTCCCTCCAGGCGCCTGGTCCAAGGGTGTGGCCCATCCACGTCTGTGGCCCATCCAAGTGTGTGTGTGCTCAGTAGGTCAGTCGTGTCTGACTCTTTGTGACCCCATGGGCTGTAGCCCACCAGGCACTTCTGTCTGTTGAACTTTCCAGGCAAGAATACTGGCGTGGGTTGCCATTTCCTCCTCCAGGGGCTCTTACTGACCCAGGGATTGAACCTGTGTCTCTGGCATCTCCTGCATTGGCAGGTGGCTTCTTTGGCAGGTGCCACCTGGGAAGCCTCCATCCAAGTGCGTGATCCATCCAGGTGCACGGGACTGCCCGGCTCACATGTGCTAAGGCTGAGCGGGTCCTCCAGGGGTGCGTGCCCCCGGCCCTCACTCTGCAGACTTGGAATGAGGCGCAGAAAGTCAGGGGCTGTCTACACGCACACCTCCAGCTCCTAGTGGACTCGAACCTGGAAACCTTTCTCTCCATTCCTGGCCCCACATCCTCAGGCGCACCCTGTGTTTCGGACCTTGGCTGAATGGTGTGTGGATTAAGAAGAAGCACTGCTCTCTCCTCGAGAGTTCACAATTGGAAGCCGCAAAGCTGGTTAAAGAGAAGGGGCTGATAGAGGCAATTAAGCCCTAAACTGACCTCAGTTATCATGATGCTCATTCATTGACCCAGCCTTTCTGGGGCTGGCCCAGACCCCCCAGCCTCCCCCATCAGCGGACCTCCCGTGTAGCAGAACTGGGCTGCCTCGCTCCCGTCCCCTTCTCGGGGCCACCTCTGGCTTCCTCCGGAGGGGGCTGTCACACTTTCTGTGGCCCCCCAGGGCTGGCACAAGACTGGCTGGTTTCCCCACTTCCAGGAACTCGCATATCTTCTCAGGGGGCTTTGGCGCCATCCCCTTTAATTATCTTTTTTAAAATTAACTTTTATGGAAGTATAGTTGGTTACGCTGCTGGGCATTCTCTGCTGTACAGCAAAGGAATCAGCCTTACGTATACATATAGCCCTCTTCTTCAGTATTCTCTTCCAATTTAGGTCATCCAAGAGCATTGAGCAAAGTCCCCCATCCTGTACAGTAGGTTCCCATTCATTATCCACTTTATATAGGGTGGGGTGTGTGTCTCTCCAGTTCATCTCACCCAGCTTTCCCCCTTGGTGTCCATACATTTGCTCTCTACATCCTCATCTCTAGTTTCTGCTTTGCAAATAAGATCGTCTACATCATTTTTCTAGAGTCCACACATACTTCTGAATAAACATATTTGCCTTCTCTTTCTGACTCACCTTACTCTGTAAGACACTCTCTAGCTTCATCCATGTCTCCATGAATGGCCCATTTAATTCTAGACACAGTAGAGAGTCGTGGTCAAGGCCAGAGCTCTGCAGCAAACCTGTAGCCTCCAAGTTCAAGCTGGAGCCTCAGTTTTCTTATCTGAAAATGGAAGCATCAGCACTGCTTCCCTTCTGGGGCTCAAAGAGGGAAGCAAAGGTCAGAAGCAAAGTGAAAGTTGCTCAGTCGAGTCTGACTCTTTGTGACCCCATGGACCATACAGTCCATGGAATTCTCCAGGCCAGAATGCTAGAGGGGGGAGCCTTTCCCTTCTCCAGGGGATCTTCCCAACTTTGAACCCAGGTCTTTTGCATTGCAGGCAGATTCTTTACCGAGTGAGCAACCAGGGAAGCTCACACAGGGAAGATGACCACAAATACTAGCTCTGGTCACCTATCTCTTTCATTTGTTACAAG
The DNA here is from genome assembly GCA_006410935.1 of Redunca redunca. Taxonomy (NCBI): domain Eukaryota; kingdom Metazoa; phylum Chordata; class Mammalia; order Artiodactyla; family Bovidae; genus Redunca; species Redunca redunca. The sequence continues at coordinate 2,014,212 of SJYQ01093272.1, forward strand.
TCTGTTTTTATTACAAAATGCTACATCCATGCATGTACACCCACAGTGTATCTGGTAAAATTATAATAAAATAAACACCAGTGTTTCTAGTAGTCATATAGGAATAAGAGAGTTGGACCATAAAGAAGGCTGAGTGCTGAAGAATTAATGCTTTTGAACTGTGGTGTTGGAGAAGACACTTGAGAGTCCCTTGGACTGCAAGGAGATCCAACCTGTCCATCCTAAGGGAGATCAGCCCTGGGATTTCTTTGGAAGGACTGATGCTGAAGCTGAAACTCCAGTACTTTCACCACCTCATGCGAAGAGTTGACTCATTGGAAAAGACTGTGATGCTGGGAGGGATTGGGGGCAGGAAGAGAAGGGGACGACAGAGGATGAGATGGCTGGATGGCATCACCGCCTCGATGGACGTGAGTCTGAGCAAGCTCCGGGAGTTGGTGATGGACAGGGAGGCCTGGCGTGCTGCAGTCCATGGGGTCGCAAAGAGCTGGACACGACTGGGCGCCTGGACTGAGCTGAAACACCCATGCGCCTGCCACGCAGGTAGAGAGGCTGAGCGCCCCCAGGGAGCCTCCCTGGGGCATCTGGCAAAGGCAGTCCCCTGTGAGCTCCGTTTCCAGCGGCATTTCTCTCTGTTTGGGGTTATCCCTAAAATACAGTGTGACGTTTTCAATTTGGGGACTTCATTTACATGCTCTCATTTCTCGCTATCTTCTCTTCCCGTCGTCTGTATTTGAGAGGTTTCCATTCCTTTTCACCGAAGGAAGCATCCTGGCTGATCACACTGCCATCTAGTCCCTGCTTGCTGGACGGTAGCCCCTCCTGTCACTAGACACAGTGGAGTATGGACAGTCACGCTCACGCTTTCGCTGGCCTACACCCGGCATTTACACACACTCGGTCCTCTGCGGACTGTGCCCGGGAGTGGGGTTACCGATCTCAGGAAAGGCACAAGTGCAGCACGCTTTTGGGTCACAAGCCCTGTGCTCCAGTATCATTTTCCCGGTACACATGACCTGCCACCAGCGGGTGGGTGTTCTCATTCCCACCAACACTTGGTAGTGGCTGCCTTTTGCATTTTAATCTTGTCTGCTTCTTAAATTTTAACCACTCTGGTGGGTGAAACCAATCTGAATGCGATTTTAATTTGCACTCTTTATTAGTGATGAGTTTGACCATCATTTAGAACATTTATCAACTATCAATGTCTTCTATTTTGTGAAAAATGTTTTTATATATTGTCTTCCCTTTCTGCTGGTTGACATGTCTTTTTCTTAAAGGTTTATAAGAGACTGTAATTCTGGGTTTACTGATTCATCCTAGATTAAATGCATTATAAATATCTTGTTGCATTTTGTGTGGCTATTTCCTTTCTTTTTAATGATGCCATTTCATAAACAAAGGCTTCTGCTTCGAAGATGCTTTATGGTGAGTGCTTTTGTATCTTGTTTAAGCAACCCAAGGATTCCTATAATGCATCTTTTAAATTATTTATACCTATGCTTCTTGCTTTTAATTCTTTAAACAATCTATAATTGATGCTTTTAACATGGTAATGTAGGATGCAATTTTTTTTGTCTGTGTGGATAAGTAGCTGTCCTGAATCACACGTTGAATGGTTCTTCTCTTTCCTGCTCATCTGCAGCACCGTCCTGCACTTTATCCCTTCTTTGGATTTTGTATTCCATTCCACAAGTCTCTCTTTCCTGTCCTTGCACCAACACCCTGCTCTGATCGTGAGCGTGGATTTATGACTCACGGAGTAGGCTTCAGGAGCATCTTGGCTCGCCGTGGTCCTTTGCTCCTCCATATAAATGTTAGAATTATCTTGTCAGATTCTACAGAGACCAGCACTGGAATTTTCCCTGAATCTCTGACTCAGTGTAGGCAGGTTTGACATCTTTGAATATTGAATCTTCCTCACCATAAATATGAAATATATTTCAGTGTGTTTATGTTTTTCAATAAAGATGTGCAATTTTCCTCATGTGAGTTTTGGCACATATTTCAGTAATTGCTCCCTGTGTACCTTGCATTGTTGTTGCTATAAAAATCTGTAAAAGTGACATTTTAAATATTGATGATTTATAACACAGTAACTGTGTTTTTGTATTTATTGATCTTATATCTAGTGCTTTACTAAATGCACACTAATTTTAATCACCTTTTTGGAGAATATTTCAAGGACTCTGTCTATTTAATATATACAATAATAGTAATACCTCCAAATAATGATAATATTTCCCTTTCCATTTTCTTATATTTTTTTACTTTATTTTATGAAGCTGTCTAGAACATCTCACAAATAATGATATAAAAATTATTCCTTCTTATTCATGATGTTATTTTAAACATTTTGACTGGAATATATCTGATTTATGACATTGCGTCAGTTTATGCTGTACACCAGAGTGAACCACTTATACACACACCCATTCTTATACACACACCCATTCTTGTTTAGATTCTTTCCCATACAGATCATTACAGAGTACTGAGGAGAGTTCCCTGTGCCATACAGCAGGGCCTTATTAGTTACCTGTTTATACATAGTGGTTGGAGGAGGAAATGGCAGCCCACTCCAGTATTCTTGCCTGGGAGATCCCATGGACAGGGGAGCCTGGCGGGCTACAGGCTGTGGGGTCGCAGAGCCAGACACAACGGGAGTGGCTGAGCACACACAGTAATGTGTGCACGTCCGTCCCTGCCTCCTCGTCATCCCTCTCCCTTGCTCACGCTTTAACATTTCTGCATTTTGTTACGAGGCAGCAGCCGTCCCGGAAGCCGCGGTCCCGCGTCCTGTGCCAAGGATCCGCCTATGACCACTCGGCTGAGAGCCTGCCCCTGCTCCCTTGCTGGGATGCAGGGCCGGGCGTCTGTGAATTCAGCCTCCCAGACTCCCTTGCGAGCCGGCATCTCATTCGGCTCTGCTCTTGGGAAGGTCTGATGGGAGATGGAAAGGAGAAGGAGGCGAGGAGACTGTAGTCCTGTTTCCAGCTCCAGTCAGCATGGCAGCTGGAGCAGAAGTCCAGATCTGACAGCCTGACAGCCATCTCCCTGGGTGACCCCAGCCCCGGCTCCTCCAGGCCCCTGAGATGAGCCATGCCTAGTTAGCTGTTCCCCAAGCACCAGCTGTGTAACTCCCACGTGACGGCCAAGCCCCAGCCAAACGGGGTGTGTGTGTGTGTGTGCAGGGGGATGACCTTCTGAGCCATTATGTTCAGGCCTGGCTGTGATGTCAGTCCTCAATATTATTATATTTGAGTTGGCCCAGCCCACTGGTGATAACTGTTGCTAGAATGCATTGCCGTGTGGGTACCTCGTTAAACAAATACAAGCCTTCAGCAAATCAACAACCCCTGCAGTAAATCCCCTAATTTAACATCTCTAGCAAAGCTGCAGTATTCTGACTGAAGCGGAAGTGAAAGTGTTAGTCGTTCAGTCGTGTCTGACTCTTTGCGACCCCATGGGCTGCAGCCCTCTAGGCTCCTCTTTCCATGGGATTCTCTGGGCAAGAATACTGGAGTGGATTGCCCTTCCCTTCTCGTGGGGATCTTCCAGACCCAGGGACTGAACCTGGGTCTCCTGCATTGCAGGAGCTGAGCTACCCGGGAAGTAGTAACAGTACAATTTTTTTCTGGATAAGTAAAGCCTCAACTCAGATCTCTTAGAATGACCACAGGTTAAATTCAGCCAAGCGTGAAGGTGAAACAAAATTTAATTAAAAATAATATAAAATAAAATGCACCCCCAAACACAAAGAAGAAACCACCAATATTAAGAGGCAGCATAAAAAGAGAGAGATTTGACATTTAACTGTTAGAAGAGTGTGAAATAGTTCTATATGGAAATTTTAAAAATTGAAATATGACTTAAGAAAATGAGTGCCAGCTGAGCTACCAGGGAAGTCCGTAGACCTTAACTGATCGAATCATCTTTATTCCATAAGAAAGTGCTGTTTGCTTTTAGTTTTCATCAGGATTGGTGTCAAATTTCATTCCTTCATTAATATGAATCAATTTCAATAACACCATGCCCTCCTTAACTGTGTTAAAATCCTGTTTGAGTATCCAGGGTGTGCGAATCTGGCAGAATGTGTATTCCCAATCTCTGACAGATTTCTAGGCTTGGAGGCATCTTTTCGTGGGAAGGTTGTCAGTGTCCCCCTTAAAGGAACAAGGCTTTTGTTTTGGAAATCATCCTGAAACTGTTATTCCTGTTTATCTCGTTGCAGGGCGTGTGCTCCGGACTGTGGTGTCTTCTCTCTCTGAGGAGCGTGGGTTCTAGAGAGCGCGGGCCTGGCAGCCGTGGCTCACGGGCTTAGTAGTATGTCTCGTCTTCCTGGACCAGGGATCGAACCTGTGTCCCCTCACTGGCAGGCAGATTCTTAATCATTAGACCATCAGGGAAGTTCTGCTAAGCTATTTTTAAATTTCATTAACGTATCAGAGACCTGAAACGAGAGACTGAGCAGTGAAATCTGTTTTAAGGGCGCTGGAGAGTAAGTGGACGAGCAAACTAGACGAAAATGCCGGGGAGCCCACGTGACGTCAGTGCCCAGGAGGGCTGTGTGTTCCCCCGGCCCACTCACTTCTGCATTATACTCCCCTCAGCTCAGCCCCGTCTGAAACGTGCTTTTAGTGCTTTTAACAGACCAACTGTCATTATTCTTACATCCAGTAGCATATATACATTACTGCCAAATCTCACAGATTCCGTGTTACTCTTCGCTCACGATCACTCACGTTTCACCAGTGTGGTCAGCCTCCGTTCTTGCGCCTTGCCCTTCTTTCATACTTCATTAGTGTTTCTGTCAAAATTTCTTCTCACGTCTCATGTTTTTCTTCTGGGGTCATTTTCTTTCTTTCTGAAGTACATCGTTTAGAAGATTTTTTTTGGCTGAGGATCTGTTGATGTTTTCCTTTTGAAATTTTTTTTATCCCCCTCTTGTACCTTTCCTGGCTACAGACTGCTGCACTAACCATGACTTTCTCAGCATCTTGAATGTGTCACCACCCAGCTTTGCTACGGTTGCTATTAGGGGTCTGCGGTCAGCGCGACGTTCACTTTCCCGGGTGAGCTGCCTCTTCTCTGTAGAGGTGTGAGAACTTTGTGTTCCATACAGTTCCGTGGCAATGAACCGGGGTGTAACTTCCTTTCCATATGACCTTCTGATTGTGTGTTTTGCTTTTCATATCTGTGGATTCATGCCTTTCCTCAGTTCTGAAAAAGTAACCAGCCATTAACATTTATTTTCTTTCTTCCCGCCCCAGCCTCTTTGGCTGGAGTTCTGGTTGTGTGTACATGAAATTTTCTGGCTTTTTTCCCTGTATTTCTTCACTTCTGTCGTACGTTTCATCTCATCTTTCTCTGCCACGTTCTGGTAGTTTTATCTGATTTGTCTTCCAGTTCTTGGCTTTATTCCCTAACTGTCTGGTCTGCTGTGTAACTCAGCTATTGTCCTGCTCATCCTAGCCATTGCGCTTTAATTTCCAGCAGCTTCATTGCTTCTGTATGAAGTCTGTCTTGTCATTTTTGTTGTCTACCACTTCTTACTCATTTTCTTAAGTCATATTTCAATTTTTAAAATTTCCATATAGAACTATTTCACACTCTTCTAACAGTTAAATGTCAAATCTCTCTCTCTCTCTTTATGCTGCCTCTTAATATTGGTGGTTTCTTCTTTGTGTTTGGGGGTGCATTTTATTTTATATTATTTTTAGTTAAATTTTGTTTCACCTTCATGCTTGGCTGAATTTAACCTGTGGTCATTCTAAGAGATCTGAGTTGAGGCTTTATTTATCCAGAAAAAAATTGTACTGTTACTACCAGGTACGAGAAGGAGCTAGCAGCCTGAAATCTCTGTAATTCTTTAGCCAGAGTCTGCGACAGTGGGGGCAAAGTTGAAGTCCAGAGTGCTGTGAGAACAGGGTGGCGGCCACAGGAAATCGGTGGAGACAGTTGTTACTGGCACTGTTTTTTCCCACCTGGGACTGTAGCAGAGAAGAGAGTCCACGGCACTTCCCTTGGTTTTCAGGTGGGTCCCACCCCACCTTTTTTAGGAGACATAGAGTCCCCAAGAACCTGACTTCACATAGAAACCTCAGCTTTGCTCCAACACTAAACAGGGACCACATCCTATTACTGACACCCCAAGCGGACACTGACCCCCAGTTCTGGCTTCTGGGTCAACATCAGCTGGTCCTCGAGAGCAGCCCCAGTGTTGTGGCTGCACCATGTTCTTCCACCAACTTTTATGGTTTTGATATGTTCTTATTTATTTCTTCTTCATAGGCGATTTCAATTTCAATGTTTCAAGCCAAACTTTTTTTTTTTTTTTGGTATATATACTGTAATTTACCCGGAATCTGGGAGATTTTTGTGTCTGAGGGCAACTCCGAAGACCCATTCCATCAGGCTCCTGTGCACACGGCTTTATGTTTCCATCAGGCTCCTGTGCACACGGCTTTATGTTTCAGACTCAAGGGAGTCGACGTGGATGGTGAGGAGCCTCGTGATCAAGAGTGGGATGGGACATCTTCAAGACGTCATTTGGTGAAGATGGGGACCTGGGCCTGACGGTGGACTACCTCAGCTCTCCATCTTCCTGGGTCTGATAATAACGCCTTGGGAACCTGTCACAGGGCTGAACGGGGCACGTGTGCACAGCGCAGGGCCAGCGTCTTGCACACGTTTTGCCGCAGAGTTTGCTGGGAGGATACGTGGTGACGCCACTAACTGCGCCGTGCCCTCCACGAAGCTCATCGACGGCCTCTCTTCTCGCCTGAAGCAGGGCCTCCACTGTTGCCCACTGCACTCGGTCCTTTCCAAAAGGGCAGTGACTGAGCTTCCCTCACATGGTCGCGGGCGGCCACTGAGGCATTTTTGTCCCCTCCGTCCAGCCCCCGGACCTAGGAATGAGTGAGGGACCGTGAGGGCCCCCGGGGTCCTAACAGTCACACTCATGTCTACACAGCGCAAGGCGGTTTGCTGCTCTGAGTGGTAACACACTCAGTGTAGTCTGTGGAAACCTTCAAGGTGGCTCCCAGACAGAGGCAGTTCTTCTGCTTTGCTGAACACAGACTTCAGGCTGGTGGCAGGGACTGCTCGCCACCCAGGTGCATGCCCTTGCTCACATACACCCTGTGTTTCAGCCCCTGGGGGTGGCCAGGACCTTCTTCCTGAGAGCTGGTACCTCTCTGGACTTTGGTTCAAGGTAAGCCGTATCCTCAGCCCTGGGATTTCTTTGGAAGGAATGATGCTAACGCTGAAACTCCAGTACTTTGGCCACCTCCTGCGAAGAGTTGACTCATTGGAAAAGACTGTGATGCTGGGAGGGATTGGGGATGTCCCCTTCTCCTCCTACCCCCAATGATGAGAGGCTGAGATGAGATGGCTGGATGGCATCACTGACTCGATGGACGTGAGTCTGAATGAACTCCGGGAGTTGGTGATGGACAGGGAGGCCTGGTAGGCTGCGATGGGGTTGCAAAGAGTCAGACACGACTGAGTGACTGAACTGAACTGAAGCCGTATCCTCATCTATTCACCAGGGCGAGTTCTCAAAATAAGTTGAAATCTGACTGCCTGGTCCTTCAAGGAGATTTGAACTCTGATGTTGGGTTACATGCATCAAATAAAACCTCAGTTAGGAGAGAAAAAAAAAGAAACCATGATCTGTTGTGACTTTTAAAATGTCTTTAGTACAGGTTGTATTAATATGGGATTTAAAGAAGATGGGTGGATATTGAGTAGCAAACCTGAAGTAATAATTGCCTCGATGTATTTTTCAGGAACCAAAATTAGAGACAAATGTGTCCCCAGTCTCCTTTCTGGAAGCACAGCCTCCTCAAAGCGGCTATGCTTAATTTAGATAAAAAGCCATTATCCCTCCCGAGTCCTCAGGGCTTCCAGCACCTGCAGCCCCGTTGCCTTCATTCATTTCTCCCTGGAATTCACTCGGATCATACCTAGTTTTCAAGGTTTGTTTGTGTAATTTCAACAAACACTTGCAGGGCACCGGGGAGGGGAGGCGTGGCATTGTGGGCTCAGGGTACAGGAAGGCGTGGGGCCGGGCGTCCAAGATCCAGGTCAGGGGAGGGGGGCACAACGGGGGCCGCAGACCTGACTCTCAGGCATGTGGTTGGTGACTTTCGGGCACCATGGGAATACAGAAGAGGTACAGCTGAGGCTGTCTAGATGGATCCCACAGAGGAAATACGACCAAAACTGGAGGGTGAGTGGAGGATGAGCAAGAGAGGAAGGCGAACCCAGAAGGAAGGGGACGCCTAGGGGAGGGACGTCAGGGAAGGGTTGCCGGCAAGTCGCGAGCGGAGAACAAAGGGCTGATCCTTCAAACCAGGGTGGTTGAGACCAAGAGAGATGCTCTAAGTCCCTGGTTGGGACCATGGGCGTGAGTCAGCGTGGACCAGGCAAACTGGGCATCTGGCCACCTCGTGCGGAGGCGCCCACGCCATCTGGCCTGAGGCACGTTCACAGCGGCTGGGTTTGGTCCCTGGATGTTCGTGCAGGTCTGGCCAGGTCTGGGCATCCTGAGGGAGAGCCATGCCCCTGCTCGGGGCTCAGCTCCCCTGTGTCTGCCCGCAAACTGAATCAGGCCTCCCACCCCCTGCCCGGGGACTGTCCTGAGTGGAGGAGGAAGAAAGCAACCCCTCCTTCTTAACTCCTCACCCTCTTCCACGTCCATCTGGTGCCCGTTGCTCTCTGCTCTGCGCCGGTTCTCATGAGGTTTCAGTACAAATGCTTGAGCGTCCATTTGCTCACAGTCCTTTTGACGCAGAGACTCATCTGCTATCTGGAGGGACGGTGAGCGTGTGGGTCAGCGGGGAGGCGGTCAGGATGCAGGAGGTGCTCTGGCAGAAGGAGCTTGGGTGCTGAGACCCCTGGAATCCAGTCCCACATGCTGTCTGGAGTGGGCAGCGCTCTGACGCTTTCCGAGATCTTTCTGCTTGCTGTCCAATTTATCCCTCGCTCTGCAGTGAGGACAGCGTCGCTAGGCCATCACGGGGGCTTAGTGGGGATGCCAGGTGGGATGGAGTGATAAAGCACCCCCGTAAATCAATCTCTTGAAGTTTTAAGATTGCTTTTTCTACTTAATCCCAAGGAATTTCAAGTCAAAGCTCCCTCTACTGTGAGCTAGAACCAGGTGCTTCAGGTCCGGGGCACACGTTTCTTGTCAATTTTCACTTATAGAAAAGATGGTGGCACAGAAGGAGCTAATAGTGATAAACCACAGTCTCCTTTGTTATGAATTCCACAGGGACAGTTGATTCTCATGGAAGGCTTTCACCGACTCTTGCTGGGCTTGTATAAGGAGCCAACTAGAACTGCGACAGATGAATGAGAGTAGATCGGGGAGGAAAGCTGGCTGGTATTTCCATTTGCATTGTGAGTAATACATGAGATAAAAGTGAGGCAGCTAAGACCACCGGCCAGTGACTGGAGCGACTCGTTTATAAAGCTGGAGGGTCGTGCTCAGGTACTGGAGGGGTTTTTCTTCGTCTTCTGTGTGATGCCATGCACAGCAGCTACAATCACACACACTTTTTTTTCACTCCCCTGAGCCCTGGGCGTTCTCTCCATTGTGCTTCTAAACAGACCACAAAATGGCAAGCTGCCTGGATCTCTGGCGTTTGTCAATTTCCATGGTGTGAATATTCACACCACAGCAGATTTCAAAATACAAACCTGACTCCATTCTTATGACTGCCAGTAAGTGAGGATGGCGGGGAGGGATAGTTAGGGAGTTTGGTACGGACACGTGCACACGGCTATATTTAAGACAGATTACCAACAAGGATCTATCATAGAGCATAGAGAACTCTGCTCAATTTTATGTGATGGTCTGGATGGAAGGGGAATTTAGGGGAGAATGGATACGTGTGTAGGTATGCCTGAGTCCCTTTGCTGTCCACCTGAAACTATCACGACATTGTTAATCGGCTAGACTCTAATACAAAATAGAAAGTAAAAAAAAAAAAAAAAAAATGTGATTTCCTTGAACGTGAAGGAGGGCAGTGTTTGGAAGTGATGCTGCGTCCATATGGTTATACTGTGATCCACCTCACAGGAAAAACAGATGTAAACAAGAGTTCAGGAGTGAGAATCCCACTGAGATGCAGTGACGCTGTTAGGAGGCGCTGGGTGTGCTGAGCAGGCTATTAGGAGGAGCTATTAAGTATTCATTGTCCTTATCTGATGTACTTGACAGTAAGTTTGCACATAGGCATGCTAAGTTGCTTCAGTCGTGTCCGACTCTGCAACCAGATGGACTGTGGCCCGCCAGGCTCCTCTGTCCCTGATTCTCCAGGCAAGAATACCGGAGCAGGGTGCCATGTCCTCCTCCAGGGGACCTTTCCAACCCCAGGATCGAACTCACGTCTCCTGCGACTCCTGCACTGAAGGCAGAGTCTTCACCGCTGAGCCACCAGGGGAGCGATGCCTGCTGTCTAGCTTCCCAGGGCTGCCGTAACAAACGACAACAAACAGGGCGGCTTCAAGCACCAGATGTGGATGCGCTCACGGTTCTGGAGGCTGTAAGTCTGGAGTCGGGGTGTCGCAGGCCCCGCCCCATCCTCACCGCCATGGAGGAGCCCTGCCTGCTCCTCCGGCTGCTGCAGCTCCAGGAGTTCCGTCTGTGGCTGCGCCGCTCCGTCTCTGCCTCCATCTTCACGGGGTCCCCTCCTCTGAGCTTCTGAATCTCAAGCCTCCTTCTGCCTTTACCTTGTAAGCCCACCACCCGCCCAAATCTAACATGACCGCATCTCAGAAGCCTTAACTCAATACATCTCCAAGACCCTTGTTCTAAACAGCCAAACTCAGGTGGACAGGCTCCGAGTGTCCACAGTTCAACCCACTGCACCTACATCTAAGCAACCATCTCATGACACGCCTGAAAAATTAACAACCTTCTCTCGTAAGCCAGCCCCAGAACACCCCTGGGAAGGGTGTCTGTTTCCATCACACTTCCAGTGAAAATAAAGCAAAGCCCATTTGTCCTCTTACTCCATCATGTGTTGATAGTTACCAGGCCCTCACCAGGCCCCCAGCAGGCAGGGGAGCCAGCTGGAGGCCCCTCACCCCGAGTGCCTGCTCCCCAACGGCCCCGTGGGGTCTGCCAGGGGCAGGTGGTGAGCACTGTCCTCCAGGGAGGAGGTGGATGGTGTGAGTGGGCTGGAGGGACCTCCACAGCAGCGGCAGCTGGGTCAGAGCCCAGAACAGTCAGGGGCCCTGGTGGGAGGCTCAGTGCCCCTGATCACTGCATCTCTGGAGCATCGCTGCTCACTCACCTTGAAGATGGCCAAGCGGGTTGCAAAGGGCAACACAGGGTGGGAAGGCAGTTGAACTTTGTCCCCCAGACCTCCCTGCAGCCGGCCTGCAGGGCGGGTGTTGCCAAACGGGGCACCATCCTAGCTGCAGCTGGCAGCCTGGCTCCCCGGACGCCCACTGAGCTGATGGTGGTGGGCTCCATGCCTGAGTCATCGCTGGTGAGAAACTGGGGGGAAAGCAGGGAAACCGTCCAACCCGGTGACATTTTCCTTGACGGGGGATCAGTGAGTACAGGGCTTCTGCCGCCAGTGTCTGAAAAGGGAAGCAGGTGGGAGCTGGAGGGGAGACGGGCCTGCGTGGTGGGCGAACGGGCTCTGCTGCAGGGCAGGCCGGGCACTGCCCGAGGGCTCGTCCAGAACCCCGGAACCTCACCGTCCTCTCCCCCCAGGTTCTGCTGTTCTCGCACCTTCCAGGGAGTGCCGGAGAACTGGAAGGGGAAAGGCACGAGAACAACCCCCCAAGGTCAGGGTGGTCGGATTTGCTGGACACCAGCACTGAGAGGATGGGGTCAGGCAGACCAGCCCGGGGCCACGTCAGAAGCCCTAGTCCCTGGCTGGGGGCTCCAGGAAAGCTGTGTCCCGTGTGTCACTCACCCTGGCAGGTGGCCCGGCCCTCCCCACGGCCCCGACAGGAGCCAGTAGGAGAGCGGAAACCCAGGTGTCCTGCGCAGCCTCCACCGCCCCAGGTGAGGGGTGTCTGCTGGATGTGGGCATCACACGGGGGTTTCGGAGTCAGGACAGGAGTGCCGCGGAAGTCACCCCGCAGGGCACGGACGCAGGACACCCCTCGAGGGGCCATCAGCAGCCTCCTCTCCCCATCGGAGGGATGAGAGTGCCCCCCGTCCACAAGGCTGCTGTTGAAGATGAAATATGTCAACGCCCGTCCAGGCAAGCGCCACTCGCTCCAAATGCCAGCACAGGGGCTGCAGCCAAGGGCTCCCATTTCCGACGTCTCTCTTCTTTCCACCAAGAAAAATACGGTTTCTGATTAAAAGAAAAAGACACTGTTTGATCCTAAAACCCCAAGACTACTTTGCCCTGAGCCCACTGGTCCCCACCCCTGGTCCCCACCCATCCACGATGGGGGTGGCCCAGCTAAGCTCTGGTTGAGCCCAACACTTGGGACCAATGAAACAGCAATGCCTCCACACAAACATGCATTTCCTTCCCACAGCTGCTTCTGGCTGGAGAACCATTGAGTCTCAACCTGTTCTCTCTCATCATTTGATGGGCTGAATCACCCTTGGTTGGAGGCACTCAGGACGTTCTTGCCTGGTTCCCACATAAGTGCTTATCATCAACCAAACAACACAAGGTCCGTTTTCTGATGCAGTGTCTTGATGTTTTGAGTTTGTCTGAGTGCTTTGTGTGCGGTATTTCAGAGGGAACTGACTGCTTTTCACTAGATCCAGCGCCTCCCTAAAAGCCATCATCTGATAAGCACTCCTCAAGGACCTGAGACGTGCAAGCTGGGGTGTGAAGGGCGCCCGGGGCCTGTGCCCCACCCTGTCGTCCTCACAGAGGACACGTGCCACCACACGGGGAAAGCAAAGTGATTGCCACTTTGCCCTGGAATTGCAGCCCGGTCAGGTGGGCTTTGGACTGAACTGAGGACCAGGCTTTTCAAAGATCTCTCTCTCTCTCTCTCTCTGCTCCCGAGAGCTGTCTTGCTGGGGTTGCATAGTGAGAGACAGGTTGGATGAGGCCAATAGGTCCGATTGCAGAGGGATTTCCATTCTCTTCCCTGAGTGTGGACTGTGTGTCATGGGAGATGGAGCCTTGCCGTTTGGGGGAAAGTTGCCGAGTTGCCCTTGCCCTCAGTGGTTCGGTTGGAAGTCTGGAGGCAGGGGATGTCCACAGTGATCCATCAAAGGCACGTCTGGCCTGAGAGGCAGGCGCAAATCAGCGGCCACAGGCTTCACTGTTAGCGGCCCTATCTCGGGCTGACAGCGTTGCCTGAGGAGCTGGCTTGGATCCCACCAAGGCGTGTCCTGGCCCGAGTCGTGCGCCTCCTGCTAGAGTCCAGGGGTGGGTCTTCCCCGGGCACTGAGCTTCCCTGGCGTGTCTGTCCCCACCTGAGACGCTCTGTCAGCAAGGCAAAGTGCTGATACATAGGCGATCAATGTAAAGCGAGTCCCAGAGCCCGCACTCCGTCATCTAGCAAAGTTTTAATCTCACGTCTGTCTTAAGAGCTGTGAGGTGTTTTGGCCATGATTTATCTTTAGATTTTCTTAAAGAAATTGCTCTCAAATGTGTTCGTGCTTCAGAAGAGCCACAGACACACAAAAAATGCAATCTTTATTATAACACATCATTTTATTTCCTGCCGCATGAGAAAGATTCAAGGCAGAAACTGTGATTGTCCAGTTATTTTTACATTCAAATAAATGGCAAATCAGCCTGTCAGGACAGCGTGTCCTGTCTTAAGCATTTAGCTCATTCTTACAGGAATCAGGGAGCCAGATGTCTCGGGAGCATTTGGACACACGCCTCTCACGTGGCCCCAGGACAGCTGGTAGTTTTCCATCCTGCCTTCTTCCTGGACCAGGTCAGCATCAGGACCAGGAAGCTGGCGGCCAAGGCTGGAAGCGAAGGCAGTGAGCCAGGGATGCTGAGACGGGACCCAGCCCGAGAGCTGCCCTCAGCACTCCCTGTGCCTCTGCTTCTAGGTCAAGCTTCTGCCTGTGACGGACGCGGACCCTCAGGGCCAGGGAGGCCTGGGAGGGGAGCAGTCGGGGCGCCCTGAGGACCCTGGAACCTTGCTGTCTTGAAGATGCTGATATGACTTAGCACGAGGAGGGTGGGAGAGGGCAGAGGGCGCCCTGAAGAAGGGGTCCTGGGGGAGTAAAGACGTGGAGGTCTGCACGGAAGGAAAGCTGGCACCAGACTCAGATGGCACCGGGGAGCAGACGGAGGCCGTGCCATGGCAACGAGAGCGTCTACCCTGGGCCTGTGCTGGCCGTGGCTCGAGCCCCTCGGTCCGAGTCGCTGACCCAGGCACCGTGATGTAGGGAGGCCGCCGGCCCGATTACTGAGGCCCAGGGCCACCCTGCGGCATGCCAGACTCCGTCCAGGCACCGGCAGAGTGAGGGTCAGAGCTGAGTGCTTCCTGCCCTCCAGAATGTAGGGGACTTCTGTGCGGGGAGGAGCAGGGACGCAGCTGGGAGAGGAATGGGACGTTCGCAACTCTCAGCCCAGCTCCCCCGAGTCTGTCTTCCCGTGTGGCCCCATCTCACTGGTGGGACCACCGACCTCAGCCTGGAAACCACTCTGGGTCTTCTTCCCACACTGGCCCTCCTCCCCAGCCCGGTGACCACCAGGCTCTGCTTCGCATCTCTGGGCCCGTCCAGCCACCGCCTGATCCTCTCTCTGTTGCTTCAGTCTGCGTTCCCGTGAAAGCCTGACGGCGCTGGCTCCATCCCGGGGGGCTCCCGTGAGGGTAACACAAATCCGTTCGCGCGTGGAGCCCGGCACAGGGCGCCCTCTCACGCAGCGTCCCGCGCCAGGGTGGACTTCCACGTGTCCCCTCTGCCCTCTCATTTCCTCTGTCCCGCCCCTGGCTTGTGTTCCCGGCCCCTCTGTGATCAGCGGACCGTGCGATTGAGTGCTGGCCCCTCCCTAACTCTCTGTGATCTGCGCTCCTTCCTTCTTTGCCATTTTGACAGCCAGTTGAAGAGAACACAGCAGAGGACATTGAGGATGCTGGTGTCTCAGGAAAATAGGGGGCTGCACCCATGGGTGTCTGCATGGAGACCTTCCCGCCATCCCCGCTGGCCCACTATGGACCAAGGCAGGATAGGCAGCACCAGCAGCAGCATCATTATCATCCCTTTTTTACATTTTTTTAAGCATTTATTTCTTTCATTAGAAAAAAAGCAATACATTAAAATGAAATATATATATCTTTGCAAGAAGTTTGGATTTTGCATTGAGGTACTCAAGGATAATGGGAAACAGATAATTGAGAAAAAAGAGAGCAACGATCTTACTTTTCTATAAATACACACAGTGACTTCAGTTTTGTTAGAATTAATGATCAATATGAAACGCTTCAATAGCAAATTGCCAAAACCCGATTGACAGATACACGTGGGTCTGTGCTCGCTCTCTGTTCTGTTCTATTTGTCTATCGGTCTCTACTGAACCTGAATCACATTGCTCTGATGACTGTAGCTCTATGTGAAATTCTGAAATAAGATAGCATAAAAATCCTCCAACTGTGTTATTTTTCAAAAAAATTTCACCAGCTATATAGACCTTTATATTTCTACATACAGTTTGGCTTCAACCTGTCAATTTCTGTTTAAAACATTGATTGTAATTACTTTATTTTTTCTTTGGCTGCACAGCACAGCCTGTGGGATCTTTGTTCCCTGGCCGGGGATTGAGCTCAGGATGTCAGCAATGAAAGCCCGAAATCGCTGGCCCTCCAGGGAATTCCAGTTGGGATTACTTTATATTTATAGATCAACAAGAGAAAGTTTTCATTTTAACAATGTTTGCTGATTTTTCTAGATATGGCATCGTTAGGGATTTTAATTTAATTTCGTTGTCATCAGATAAACTCTGTGGGATGTGGTCCGGTTGACACTGATTGTGACTGGCTTAGGGGTCTGCATCGGGTCTCCGCTGGTGAATGTGTCCTGCATGCTCGGGGGGAGAGTGTGCTTCGCGGTTGCTGGGTGCAGACCCTGCAGATGTGAAGCGGGTTTGGGGTAATCGTGCTGCTCAGGCCCTCTCTGTCTTCACTGTCTGTTCTGTTTTACTCTTAACAGTTGCTGAGACGAGGTGTTAGTCTCCAACCACTGCCATGGAGCTACCTTTTTCTCGCTTGCATTCTGCCCATTTTTGCCTCACTTATTTTGAAGATCCGTCGTTAAAGGCATGCGCATCAGATTTCGGTTTCCGGTTTTCAAAGTCTTAACGAATGCCTCCTGTTTCCACTGTGAAGCAAGCCTCTCGTTTCTGTGACCGCCCCTCTTTTGCAGTCTGCCCTGCCTGATAAGACTGTGGCTGCACAAAGGCCTCTCGCTTATCCCTTGTGTGTCCGGCCTTGTGCCGTCCTTGTTAACACCCTGTCTGTGTGTTTTCATTTGCAGCATCCCTCTTGCAGACCGCCTGTGCATGGCTTGCTTCTTTCTCTGGTCTGCAGACTGCGATTGGGTTGTTTGGCCCATTTACATTTAATGTAGCTGTAAATGTGTTTGGCTGCACGCCGTCTTGTTATTTGCTCTCTGACTCCCCCTGCTCTCTGCTTCTTGTTCCCTTCTTTCCCGTTTTCTTTGGTTTAGTCAAATATACATTTGTTTTTGTATTCTATTCTATGCCCTCGACTGGCTTTCTGTCATACCTGTTTTTTCTCTATTACTGCTTGCTCTAGAGATTGCAATGCTCATTTTTAATTTATCATAATTTATCTGAATTAAAGTACGCAAGAGCCTTCTGTTCAGCCTTCCTGACTATTGTGTTCTTATTGTCGTCTATATTATTTGCATACATGGTGTAAACATCAAAATAGATCACTGTATGTCCCTTGGACTACAAGGAGATCAAACCAGTCAATCCTAAAGGAAATCAAGCCTGAATATTCATTGGAAAGACTGATGCTGAGGCTGAAGCTCCGATACTTTGGCCACTTGATGTGAAGAGCTGACATTGGAAAAGACCCTGATGCTGGGAAAGATTGAAGGCGGGAGGAGAAGGGGACAACAGAGGATGAGATGATTGGATGGCATCACCGACTCAGCGGACAAGAGGCTGAGTAGGCTCCGGGAGGTGGTGATGGACGGGGAGCCTGGCATGCTGCAGTCCATGGAGTCACAGACTCAAACACGACTGAGTGGCTGAGCTGCACTGTTGTTAAAACGGTTGTCTTTATAATTATCTAGATACTTATCTTCACAGTTGGTCTACAGTTTATAACAGGTTTATAGATGGGGAGACTAGTCCAGCATCATGTCCTTCATCATTACCAGAAGCCAGAAGTCATATAATCTGCTCTAGGATGAGTCACCTCGCAGCGTCCATACACTTTTCTGTGAGTCACTGAATTTCCCCAGTATTCACATGTCTGCTTCTGAAGGGCACCTACACCAGCGTGAACAATGTAGTCACAGCCTTTTCTTTAAATAACAACTTTATTGAGATATGACACAAAGATCACTCCTTTAAAATCCCCAGTTCAGTGGATTTTAGTAAATTTTCAGAGTATGTAACCATCACCACTATCTCCTTTAGAGCATTTTCATCACCTCCAAAAGGAACTCTGTGCCCATTCGCCATTGCTCTGCCTTCTCACCCAACCCCACCCCGTGGCAACCACTATATCCACTCTCTATGCACATTCTGGAGATTTTGTACAATCAGAGTTTTATGCTATGTGGCCGTTGTGGCAGTCCTCTCTGCTCAGCATAATGTGGTCAGGGTTCATCCCTGTTGTATTCATAACAAGCACCACTACTTCACTCCTTTCCATGGCCAAGTGCTAATCCATTGCATGGACTCCAGCTGATCCAAGGAGCATCAGCAAACCCACATATACGGTCACCTGCTCTGGTAGCTCTTCCAACCCAGCTTTAGGTGTAACAAAGCTGCCGCTTCTGTTCCAGCCATCTGAATTCCAAACCTCTCCCTAACTTGAATCACAACAAGGGTGAGGATAATAGAGTGTGTTTGATAAGACTCGTCTCTGTGACATGAAGGAACTATGGAGACACGATAGCATCAATCACATCTGAAAGATGGGCTCTTGGGCTCACGTTACAATCTCCACAGTAATTTTATATATGGTGGAAATAATTTTTACTGAAATTGCTTTAGTGGACTTGACTCTGAAAAGGAAAGATTACAGGCACATTAAGAAATACCCCAGTTAATTGTGTTAATGCAATTTTAAGATTCAGCTCATGGATTTATAGCTTCCTGAAGGGTGAGAAAGGTAAAGGAATACATGAGCCTAGACAGGGCAAATTTATTCTGCAGAATAATGCTGGTTTCCTTCCCCTGGAAAATCAAAGCTAAGGTCACATTGATGTGCTTGGAGCCGGGGTGGCAAGTGTCAATTATCAAAGTGTGTGTCAAAAAACTGAGATAATTTGGTGCCGATCTGCACACCCTAGGAAGGAAAAGATATTGATTTGTAGAACAGTCAATATTTTCTCCCTATAAAGGAAGAGGAATTGAGCCAATTGTGAATAAATTCTCACACCTCTCACAGAAGCCACTGGAAGATGGGTCGTCTAGGTTTGCTGTGATAGTCAGGGGAGGGGGAGAGTGGAGCATGGCGGCTGTGTTTCTGCTGGACAGAGCAAAGGACTGGGACCTGGCTGTGGACATCACTGCATCGGGACCAGGTGACCCTGCAGGTGACCCGGGTGGAGGTCTGAACTTTTCCCTTGGCCAAGAGCAAATGGGTGCAAAAATCTCAAAAGGGCAGAGGCAAGACTGCTCTGACCACTAGCGCTCAGCACCTGTGGACAACATCCTATGGAGAGGCTGCAGCCCGAGTCCTCACGTGTGATGGACCAGAGTCTTTATGCTCCTGAGGTCATTCTATCTTTGAGCCAAGAGTGGAAGAACTGGAGTGCGGGCCGCACTCCATTCTCTCATTAAACCTCCCAACACAACAGATTAACAGGTCTCTTTTCTCTCTTTTTTGTTCCACAGTGGAATTCACTTTGTTCTTACTGCTAGGTTTAATTTTTTAGGGGAAAGACTTTATTGATGCCCTAACACTGAAGATGTATAAATGTAGTTTCCAAAATTTTATCCTGAGGGTTTCTTTTTTCATTTTAATTTATTTTTCTGTATGGTGTGAAGGGAGAGCTCAGCTTTATTTTCTTCTGTTTGGATGATAAACCATCATTTTTATACCGATTTAAAGGATTTTCTTGGTTTCATATTAAATTCCTCAAAATATTGTGTTCTGTTTCTGAATATCCTTCTAGCCCACTCTCCTCTCTCTGTGTCTATTTTTAGGCCATTTCAGAATTTTGGTAATAACAATGGCTTTCTAGCGAGCATCTGGTATATGGAGGACTTTCTCATTATTTTTTTGTCATTTAGTCTCTTAGCTAACTTTGAACGTTTATTGTGCCCTGTGATCTTTGTAATTACTGTATTCTATTTTTTTTTTTTTTTTTGAAGAGAGCTTGAAATACATTCACATTCATTCTTGTTATCATTCTTTCTCCACCGTTTATGGGTTCTTACCAGGTTCCAGGCCTGCTTCAGACACTGGGGTTCAGGTCGAGAGGGGACAGATGGCCCTGGTCGTGCTAACATCACAGCTGGAAAGAAAAATGACCAGGGAGATGATAAATGGTGCATTGTGTTAAAATTCAGAGAGCAGTAAAGCAGGGGAGAGGGGCGAGGGG